>CM060911.1:293643008-294243008 GCA_030737875.1 Allium sativum | reverse complement strand
TCGATATAAATATCGTTCGCGTCAAAATGGCGTCAATCTAATCAACACGGCTTCATATATTTCTATTTTCAAATATTCTATTTCAAATATTTCTATTTCCAAATATTCTATTTCAAATATTTCTATTTGCAACAAATGAGTATTTATTTTTGTCAACACACGACTAATCTCAACGAATGAGTATTGTCCATGTGTGACTATTTTTGTTAAATTATTTCGTTCAACACATGACTAATCTCAACGGATGAGTACAGTCAACACATGAACCTTTACTTTATAGTGATAAAGATATAAATTTTATTGTTAAAATATTTCGTTCAACACATGACTAATCTCACGAATGAGTACAGTCAACACATGAACCTTTACTTTATAATATTCTTTATCTTCTAAATTGGAATGAGGCCCAATCAATTACCATATAAAATTAATTATATGGATTTTCATACAACACATGTATATAATAGCATTGAAAGTTAATCAACCATCAACCAATGTGCACACACTGTATAAGCATCAAATATAGATACCTAACGCTTATAACAGTCTGTCAATCAATCGATCGACATATTTAATCAATCAGGATGAGTGAACTTCATATTTCATCCCAACACCCGTGTGGGGTTTCAAACAATCAAACACAGATTTTAGTTGTGCAGTTGGGCGATGTGTAAAATTTATCGTCCCAATCAATGTCCTTCAAATAGGTGTACATAAACAAACCGTCCGGTTTGTAAATGAATATTTATTTATTCACATTCATGTTAAAAATTATATTTTTAACGGTAAAACATTTTTTTTTATTTCAACATATGAATTTCTATTCAGTACATTCTTTAAATAAAATGATATTTTTATTTTTCTAACTTATTTTAGAAAATTTCGGCGGCATAACGACACGATACTAGGAACGGGGCAAGGCCTATCCTTATCCCCGGTCTAGTGAAGGCCCACGCCATTCACACATCAATCAAATCAATTTCATTTCACCAAACAATTCAATTCAAACCAAATAATCTAACCAACTACACAACCAAACAATTAAACAAACAAGCCATCCATGGTCTGTGGATGACGGGTGTCGGGTGCTACTAAACACCGTCTGCATCCTAGTATATATTTATAACAAGAATAATTAAATTGAAAGGTGAGAAGTTCTCACAGAATTGCTAATCCAACGCCACGACTCTTCTTAGGTAGAAATCTTCGTCGTTCTGCCTCTTGTCACTTTCTTTGCCCGTATTCTCTACATATGTAAAAATCACATTTTTACTTCGCTATTCAATATATAAAAATCGAATTTTTACTATGTTATTCAATATATAAAAATCGAATTTTTACTATGCTATTCAATATATAAAAATCGAATTCTTACTATGCTATTCAATATATAAAAATCGAATTTTTACTTTGCTATTCAATATATAAAAATCGAATTTTTACTTTGCTATTCAATATATAAAAATCGAATTTTTACTTTGCTATTCAATATATAAAAATCGAATTTTTACTTTGCTATTCAATATATAAAAATCGAATTTTTACTTTGCTATTCAATATATAAAAATCGAATTTTTACTTTGCTATTCAATATATAAAAATCGAATTTTTACTTTGCTATTCAATATATAAAAATCGAATTTTTACTTTGCTATTCAATATATAAAAATCGAATTTTTACTTTGCTATTCAATATATAAAAATCGAATTTTTTACTTTGCTATTCAATATATAAAAATCGAATTTTTACTTTGCTATTCACTATATAAAAATCGAATTTTTACTTTGCTATTCAATATATAAAAATCGAATTTTTACTTTGCTATTCAATATATAAAAATCGAATTTTTACTTTGCTATTCAATATATAAAAATCGAATTTTTACTTTGCTATTCAATATATAAAAATCGAATTTTTACTTTGCTATTCAATATATAAAAATCGAATTTTTACTTTGCTATTCAATATATAAAAATCAAAATTTTATTTTGCTATTCAATATATAAAAATTGAATTTTTACTTTGCTATTAAATATATAAAAATCGAATTTTTATTTTGCTATTCAATATATAAAAATCGAATTTTTATTTGTTAAAAATCGTATCTTCTATATGTTAAAAATTGAATTTTTATCGCTACTTCTATATGAAGATTATATTTTTATTTTCCACCTTCATGATAACAAAAATCTCAACTTGATTAGCATGAAAATCTAATCTTTTTCATAGATAAAAATATAAACTTGTCATGTTTAAGAATATTGGATTCTTTTCTTTTCTAATGTAATTTTTATAAAATAAAACTGATTTAAATTAAAAACTAAATTAAGTAAAACTAATTTTTTTCCATTATAAAATTTATTTACGCTAAATAAATTAAAATAACTAAATCAGGGAAGCTTACAGGTTTTCCAGCGAGAGGGGGGGGTGTCCACTGTGTCGAAGGGCGGAGATGGTGCGGTGGAATGGCGCAGGGGATGGGGTTCGTTCTGGTGGTGGGGTGCGACGCGGTTTAGGGTTTAAAGGGGTTTTGGGTTACGGGGTTTTCGAACGAGGGAGAGAGGACGGGGGGGGGGGGGCGTCGAGGTGAGGGGGGATCGGTGGCGGCAGGCTGAAGGGCGGCGATGGCGATGGCGAGGGCGGCGACCCGGAGCTGGAGGCGACGCGATCTGTTTTAGGGTTTTTTTTTGTATTGAATTCGACGGGGAGGGCAAATGAAAGAGGGAGGGGGTTTTCTGAGAATATATATATTTTATATTTAATTCATTTTATTTTTCAAAAAGCAACTTTTTATTTTGACCTCGAAACGAGATCCACCGCTTGTCGTCCATAGCGTTTTACCCCCATTCCGAACACAATGGGATATGTATCGTAGGCTGATTCATTCGTCTCGATCATTTTCCGTTGAATTTTACAATTAAATCACTATATTGAATTTTAAACGTACATTTCAAATTACCGAGGTCACATACGGATCCCGAAAATTCCAGAAAAATTATATCCAGCTTCGTATTGACGATACGGTCCTAACAAAACTAATTTCGTTGAATTCTGAGACCGTTTGAAAAATGGCCAATTTCCAGTCGATTAAAATCCACTAAAACTGGTCAAACGCATTTTCCTTTGCCACGCTCACATATTGATTCGAAAAATTATTAAATTTGAGACCTAGCAATAACTTTACACCACGGACCCAACAAAAGTGGTTTCGTCGAAATCCGAGGTCGTTTGCAAAATTTCTATTTTTAAGGGCCTGAATTCCATAGCGACTATTCAGAATTTTCAACTGGGCATATCTTTTTATCCCCGCTATGAAATTTTGATTTTTCGGATTCGTTGGAAAGATATTCACAAATAGATCCTAATGTTTTTGGTTTCACTAAAATCCAGATTGTTTTGCACCGGGTACATTCAATTGAAGTTTGAAATCGAACTACCGCGCCATTTTCAATTATATTTATAATTATATATAAATATTTATATTCTAACGACGACGTATATAATATATACGTTCTAATTATATTCAAAATAAATTTTCGTCGATATTTATTTAAAATAATCTATTTTAAATAATCAAAATTCGCTAAAATTGCCAAAATAAAAATTTTAAACTGGCCCAGATTTTCGGGTTGTTACATATGTAGGGGTAAGAGCCCACTGTTCGCCACCAAACCCCGTGGCGAGAACCCCCTATCATGATGCACCCTATTACCAGGCATGCCAAACAAGGACTGGTGTGAGAACTAAAACAGTTATTTAAAAAACTTTACTTTAAATCAGATATATCAAGGGACCACGCAGTATAACACGGAACGGGTTTCCTCCCAAGAATACAAGTGCATATAACAAAACAACGCAATGCTTTTTGGAAAAAATGAAGCTACTATAAGACCCAGGTCACATCACACAATGCAACGCAAGCCGGAGGATAGGGTTTTCCCTTATAATAGCCAAACATGCCTGGTACGTTTAAAACAAATCATTTGATATTATTATAAGTGCACAGTGTATAAAACAACTTCAGATATAAATGTATCAATCCTAGACGGCATGGGTACCATATATCATGTCGCCAATACTAGACTCTATAATTAAAACCGCAAATGTCACGTATTGGAAGTTGGATTTCCATCTGTGAACCAATGCAAGTGATCGTCCTTACCGCTTCGGGATGCTCTAGCCCGTGTCTTAGGACCCAGACTCAGGTGGGCCCTTGGATCGTCAGGGCCGGTCCATACAGAGTGAATTAAAATGCTTGAACACTGCGTTTCCCCGCACTATGGGGTGTCAACTGGTCATATCCCGACCAAACTATCGGCCCCGGAATGACAGATATAACCGAGGCGCCTCGCTATCCATCATCTACATAAGTAAAATGTCAAGGTGTGCAAAACGCTGACACCACTCCTAGCTAGAAGGAAACACATGTCCTCCCTAAAGTCCTCTCCTGTTTCTGGTTCATACCGGGGTGTGAGGCTCGTGAATTAATGCTACACAAAGCTACGCTATATTAAAGTCGTGCTTTGATCATCAACCATAAGACTCCTCTTTTCAATAGAAGCCTTGATCATTTGCATCTCAGCATGCCACATAGGCAATTCACGCTATGCATCCGATGTCTATCAATCACACAGAATGAAATCTGATGTCAGACACACATCCATCTACTAGTTCGTTCTGGGTCTAAACGAAACCGGAGGCACCGTATTCCTCCCCCATATGTCCAATACAGGGAGAGGTCCTCATATATCCGGTCGATCTCCGAGTACGTCTGGACGATCACCACTTATTACCTTGTCCTGGGTGTACAGCCCAATCAAGACATCAGTAATCATCCAAACGATGTGAAGACCTCCGGTCTTTAACCACCTTCTTCATCCTCAACACATCGTCGAATTAGTTATTCAGAATGGGATAATCCCGGTCTTTCTGAATAACTCGCGTTATAATAAACAAGTACTATAAAAACACAACATATGCCTCATTCCAATCCAGAATATTCCTTTATTCAAATATTCTTATACTTTGGGAATGGTTCCCATTAATTTTATCAAAGATAAATTCTTTAAATTTATCCTTTAATCTTCCTTTGGATATCTGTAGAGTCCCGAAATTCCTATCCAATTTGAGCTGACTAAATAACACAAGTCCAACCCACATTACACTGGAAATCAGAAAAACTAACAGAAAGAAAATAGAGGGTGAGAATAGATAAGATTGAAACTTAGAATAGAAGAAGAAGAAGAACACAACATCAGAGTAACACGAATCTCACAGCGGAACGAATAACATATAATATATATAACATAACTTTGAAATATAAATCTGTACTTGAATATACATCATTATCAAAGTGCAGCACTTACAACACATCGGAAATAAACAATAGTTATATGATCCCGAAGCCTCCTGCTCCAGCTCTTCAAGTATCTGTAAATCCTGACTACTTGACTGCCCGTACAAAATTGGGCACCCAAGAGTTTAGGGAAAACAAAACAAAATAAACTCTGGGTCAGTCATGGGACTGGTATGAGTAAAACAGTTTGAGCCATTAAACGATATCTCATAAACCACGTCGTATAACGGAACGGGTTTTCCCTTATGAGAATCCAAAATAATCTTTATATCAAAACTCAATGATATTTTAATAGTGTCTATCAACCACAATATAATAATCATCTAGCAGAAACGCTTTCATCTCACGTTCTACATATATAGTATACAATCAAAACCGCAAGCACTTATTGGATAATGGATTTCCAACAATGACAAGGTATGGAACCACCTTTCGCTAGTGTACCTCTAGAGAGGAATACCCTGGGTTCAACAAAAACATCTTGCAACCCGGCAACACATGACCGACCACTCATTTCGCTTGAGTGTATCGAATGTATATCACCAACAGTTGGGATCAGCAACCGTTTCCCGAATGGGACAGCATCGACAATAGATTTTTAGAAGTAAATGAAACTCTAGATCAGGTGATTATACACCCGAATAGGTGCGACCTACATAGCCATGCTACCTGCCCGATTTTTGTCATTTCCCAGTTGTGAGGCTAGAGGCCACGCTTATCTCTGACAGATCACACATTTATTTACTTTGAATGTCACATCGTCATACCCGCCAAATCACAAATTGATTTCCCCAAAAATACCACGGGTATACAGCTAAGAGAAACAAATTCCTCCGCCACCAAACGTATATACGTTTGAAGAGATCAACTTACGCGATCTATTAAATATACTCTGTCAGACATTTTCCCATACAGGTCGTCCTAGGACCGGACAAACCGAAGGCACTATTCAGTACATCCATCTTAGGCAATCTTTACCTAAGATTTATACAACAGCCCTTGCACTTTACTCCGTCTTCAATTATCTTTGGCATATATGATTCGCAATGCTTATGCCAATACGGAGTGGTTCTTCGGATAATAATCCAACCGGTCTCTCCATATTAACAACGTTAAAATGGTCGAAAACTTCGATAGTCGGTGAGTTAACTATCAAAGAAAAACACGTGTGCAAACAACGATATTATTCCCAAATGGAAATTATATCGATCAATCATCATTGAACATATATCTCTTTAGTTCATTAATTAATTTATCTCCTGTTTTCATATATTCTAAATTCTTATTTTCTACTATCAGAAAACATTTCTGATTCTTATTTGGAAAACATTTCCAAAACTCCTTCACTGGATTTAAACTGATGTTTAAATCAAACATCGTCATCCAACTCAAACCATTTCACTTATTTACTAAATTCACTTAACCATCCTTTACTATCAAACCTTATCATTCCTTCGCTAAGAAGGAAGTCAATCAAGTTGGGGTATAATTACCTCTCATACCTTAACCGAACAACGTTTTAACTTCGAAATAGTCAAAGTTTATCTTTTGAACCTTTAACAAACTTCCTTACGTAAGTCTCGGATTCTATTTGCGAATCCACTTGTTTTATAAAAACATTGGTTATAACGATAACGTTATAATCCCTACTTTCGCAATATCTAACTTCAAATATAACTTTTATTCTTTAATGTGAATAAATGAATAAACACCTAATTTATAAATAAATAAATCTTGATTTAAACATCGAAAAGTATAAGTACTTTCCCGAATTCGATATAATCGAATTCGACGATTTACTCTCTTCGAATAACTAATATTCGATTAACTCACTTTGAATAACTAATATTCGATTATCTCTCTTCGAATAACTTATATTCGATTAACTCACTTCGAATAACTTATATTCAATTAACTCCCTTCGAATAACTTATATTCGATTAACTCCCTTCGAATAACTAGTGTTCGATAACTCTCTTTCGAATAACTCGAATAACTATATTCGATTAACTCCCTTCGAATAACTAATATTCGATAACTCTTTCTTTTCGAATAAACTATATTCGATTAATCTCTCTTCGAATAAACTATATTCGATTACTCCTTTTTGAATAACTAAATTCGATTAATCTCTCTTCGAATAAACTATATTCGATTGCTCCTTTTCGAATAACTAAATTCGATTAATCTCTCTTTGAATAAACTATATTCGATGACTCCTTTTCGAATAACTAAATTCGATTACACTAATCGTTAACACCTTTCAATTAAACTAATCGATAACTCCTTTCGATTAAACTAAGATCGATAATTCCTTTCGATTATACTATAATCGATTAACCCCTTTCCTTTAACTCTATTTGAATAAACTATATTCAATATTCCTTTATTGGATTTAAACATTTGGATTAATTCGGTTCGATTAACTCATCTTGACTAGCTTAACTAAATTAAATCGACTTATTTAACCCCACTTGACTAACTCGACTTATTTAACTCAACTTGATTAACTCGACTTATTTAACTCAACTTGACTAATCATACTCGACTAACTCGACTCGACTAGCCATATTCGATTAACTTCTTTTGAATAACTATATTCAATTTACTTACCTTCGAATACCATATTCGATTTACTTAACTTTCGAATACCATATTCGATTGACTTAACCCGATTCACTTAACTCGATTAACTCTAGTCGATTAAATCTAACTCAAATAATTTATATTCGATTAACACTCTTCGAATAACTAATATTCGATTAACTCATTTCGAATAACTAAATTCGATTAACTTCTTTCGAATAACTAATATTCTATTAATTCTCTTTCGAATAACTTATATTCGATTATCTCTCTTTCGAATAACTTATATTCGATAAACCCACTTCGAATAACTATATTTGATAACTTCTTTTGTTTATCAATAATTCCCTTTTTATCTTTATTTATTTTCTAAATAAATAAATTCTTTTTCAATTCTATTTGTAAATGTTTTACAAATATTTCTCTTTCTATTTTATTTGTAAATGGTTTTACAAATATTTCCTTTCTTGAATTCTATTTATTTTCCAAATAAATAATCCCTTTATACTTCTATTTATTTTCTAAATAGATAATTCAATTTATACTTCTATTTATTTTCTAAATAAATATTCCTTATATAATTTTATTTATTATCCCAATAAATGTTCCTCTTTATAAAATCCTTTGATTTTATAAATAAAATCCCTTTTTATGATATCTTATTCTATTTATTAAACAAATAAATATTTCCTTATCTTTCTATTTATTTAACAAATAAATATTTCCCTTTCGATTCCAATTGTAAGTGTTTTACAAATATTCCCTTTTTTTATTCTCTTTGATTTTATAATTCATTTCTTTTATAAAATCCTTTTTCCTTTTATATATAAAATCCATTGATTTTATATAAATAATTTATTTTCAAAATATACTTTGAAAATACCCTTTTTACATCCCAGTATTTTTCACGGTATTTAAAATACCAATTAACAGTGATCGATATCATTCAAACACACATAATCCACAACAGATTATATATCACATCATATACACAATATATGAAAACAGTAAAATAAATGTTGAGGAATCCAGTTGGATTCCTCTAACCTGTTTCCCTGCATCACAGATGTTAAACAATATCATTAACATTGATTTTATTTCAATATGAAATATTCTTTTAAAAAGAATCAATATTTGATTAACGATTTATATATATAGTTATCTATGATTTCAACCAATACACAAGCAATTCAACCAAACAGTTAACCCACAACAATCAACAGATAATTATCAGTTCTAAGAATACATTATAAAAATATAACTGTTCAGAGTTGGTGAGTTTTACTCACATTGGACGATCATCGTTAATAACGATAACCATCGCTTGATTCAGACGGACAATTTATTTTACGATAAATTGTAACGAGCTCTGATGGACTTCCAGTCAGTTCCATTGTGTAGTGTCCGTCCATACGATCCTAACGGATCCTGTTTTGTTCGATTTCGTTAACGTATCAATAAGATATTGAATTTACAAGTTTGAACTGTCACTGAAATAAATTTCACTTCAATTAAATTTGACTCGGGCCCTTACCAACATTCCCGGCCCATCATCATTTCACTAGGACCCAGACCCGCGCTAACATCCTTCTTCCCTAAAACACTTCCCGTATTCTCAATGCACCTCCTTATTCATTTCCACGTTTTCTTGCTTATCCTCCTTTGCCAATTCATGCAAAGTAGAACGGCTTCCATCAAAATCCACCTCGTCCGAGACTCCTTCCTAACCCAAAATCAAAGAACTCTGATTCTCCTCCAGCACCCGCGTCGACAGTCTCGTCACCACCATTTCCTTCTCTCGCTTTTACATCCCAACTCAACTTCCAGTATCACCACTTACGAATGATTTCCTCCCTCCCCTTTTCACACATGCCTTCACCACCACATCTAAGGCACTCAGACCACATCAGTTGAGCTCGTACGCCTATGGCGTTCTGGACCTCTCCCATGCCACGCACAGTACTGTGCATCCACAAACGAAAATCAGTACTTCTCCATTCGAAGACTTTAATTTGGTGCTCCAGTACCCCTTTGTTTTTGACAAACCCTCCGGCACCTTCCAAACCATGGACAGCTCAAGCTTCATTCACGTGTACACATAGCGCATACAACCATCTCTGGCTTGACCCCAAGGCACATGAACTTCAGATCTGGAACGGAGAGGTACAACACGAGCAATGGTTTCAACGGCGGCATCGAGACTTGATGAAGGCTGACGCGAGAAGGAAGAATGAAAATGGAGTATTGGGCATAGTATTTGCTTTATGATTTTAGAGATGTTTTACTTTGATTTTAAGAAGCTTGCAGTTTGATTTCGTGGCTGAGAAATGGTACAGGGAGCGTTTAAGTGAAGAGGTGGTGTAGTGGTTTCTTTTCACATGTTACTTCACCAAAGTTTTGTCTCCACGCCATCCGAAATTCTTGAACTATGCGAAATTGGAAAGCATCGTCCAATGGATTTAGCAATAAAGGCATACATGAATGAAGTTACGTATAAATAACTCTTTGTAAAATGTTATATTTAACTTCCATCGTCATGTACCAATCCTATTATTTTAAAGTGAAGTTCTTACGAACTGCTATAGACAGAAATAAACACACCGTTATGATGAGCAAGGTGTCACGATCCCAAAAATATATTAACATCTGTAGGTTAACTCATATTGCGAAACCCAAAAATGTTGATTACAAGGTGCAAAATACTCCAAATAAAAAGTTGCTTATTTAATTAATTAAAAATTACAATAAAATTCTAAAAATTAAATTATCACTGCGTCTCTAAAGAATCTTGTCTAAATTCGAAATCGGTATCTAGATATATCGAATAAACCGTTACGGTCGATAAACGATTCTATAGCGACTATATTTAGATTTTGATTTGAACATAAATCAAAATCTACACGATGAAATCCCAATTTTTCTCTTCCGTTAGAAAATATCATTCAACAGATTCGAACGTTTCTTGTTTCACAGAAATCTGAGTTAAAACGGCTTCTGTATGTTCGTTTAAAGTTCGAATCGCCAAATTACGAATTGCCGCGCCATTTCGAGCTCGATTATAATTATAATATAATTATACGTTCAAACTTCGTTTAAATAATATACTCGTTATTGAAATTCAATTCTAAACTGAATTATATATATTTTTAATTTCCTAATTCACACCATATCGCCATTTCAGCCCATTCTGATTATTTCCGAATTAAATATATTTTTTAATTATTATTTTAATTAAGTATTCAAAGTTATTTAATTTAAACCATTTTAAATTACCAAACCATATTTTAAATAATTAAATAAATAAATTATTCGACCGTAAAAATATGGGACGTTACATTCTTCCCCCCTTAAAATAATTTCGTCCTCGAAATTGCTAAGGTAGAAATCAAACCCTATTAACTGGTTAGAACTTGTTTGTTCACTTCTTAACTTCAATCTCAATTGAACCAATTTAATTTTAAATAAAATATTAATTAATCCTTATCAACGACAATTTTCAAAAATCCTGAAAATTTTCTAACACCTTAACTTTTCGAAAAATTTCGCTTGCACCTCCTTTGTACTGGTCAATAGGTCAAACTCCAACTCGCCTCTCTGGGCCATCTCCAACCCAAAAGAAAATCAAACAGCCAAGCGGCTTGCCAATTCGGCTCATAAATCTCATGCTTATATCAAATATAAACTTGTACCTTTTTGTCGGGCATATCACTATGTCCTATGCATCTATTACAAATTCAACATATACCAATGTTATCCCAATCAAACTCCCAATAATATCTGTTCCACACAGCTATTCGCTTATATCCAAACCAAACCCCTTTACAAACTCGAGTTCAACTCTCGATTCCAATTCTTAACCAACCTAATATACTTAACCTCGTTAAGTTCCGTCCACATATTTCATTAACTGCTTAATTTCTCTGATCAGTTATCTTTATACATAATTCAATTCATATTTTTATTTCAAAAATCAACTCGATTCACATGGGTCCAATTTTATTTAAGAATACAATTTTTCTTGATATTATTCTATTTCAATTCAAATTGGTTTTAATTCAAACAGTCTCTTCCTGGGAATTTTAAATAGCTTCACTTTTTCAAAAATCAAATATTCCCTTTTTGAAGTTCAAACAACTTGTTTTTCTAAACAATTTTAAAAACAATTTCTTTGGTAGTAATCCGTCACTTACAACTCGAAAATGAACACTGATGATGGGGCCAGCATCATCAGAGTTATTTCCTAGTAATTGAAGTGAGTTCAATACTATATCACTTTCAAAATTTATTTTAAAATATTTCCATTTTGAAAATATTCAAAATATCATTCCAATGTTTGTAAAACAATTTAAAATCTCCCAAGATTTTAAAATTCTCTTATATTTAATCCAAGTCCATTTATAACCACCTTTCCAATTTCCAGGGTTTTCATTCCAATTCTGATTTAAATTCAGATTCAATTCTATTCATAACACTTATACGAATTCTACTTGGTTATATATATAACCATTTAATTTATATTCTTGCTCGATTATAATAACAACCAATATATCCAGTATATTATAATTCTGATATATATATATATATAATTTCTTTATATCGGAATATACTTTGGGTAAAATTATTTCTATTTACCCTCTTTTCAAAACATATCGTGTCGACCCATCGTATTCGAGTGTTTAGAAACTCCTACCGATACAGTGGATCAAACTGATCGATTAGAACCCATAAACAACTCGACCAATAAATCTACACAATATAAAACCATTTTATCTCAAATAACAAATACGTTCACTTGTATATATACAATCAAACTCAATCTAGGGTATTACTAACCCCATCTCTACTGAGTGACGCCACAGAGCCAAGTTAATTACTTAACCATCAGCTCTGATACCAACTGTAGTGTCCCGAAATTCCTGTCCAATTTGAGCTGACTAAATCACACAAGTCCAACCCACATTACATTGGAAATCAGAAAAACTAATAGAAAGAAAATAGAGGGTGAGAATAGATAAGATGGAAACTAAGAATAGAAGAATAAGAAGAACACAACATTAGAGTAACACGAATCTCACAGCGGAACGAATAACATATAATATATATAACATAACTTTGAAATGTAAATTTGTACTTGACTATACATCTTTATCAAAGTGCAGCACTTACAACACAGCGGAAATAAACAATAACTATATGATCCTGAAGCCTCCTGCTCCAGCTCTTCAAGTATATGTAAATTCTGACTAATTGACTGCCCGTACAAAATTGGGCACCCAAGAGTTTAGGGAAAACAAAACAAAATAAACTCTGGGTTAGTCATGGGACTGGTATGAGTAAAACAGTTTAAAACAGCTTGAGCCATTAAGCGATATCTCATAAGACCACGCCGTATAAAGGAACGGGTTTTTCCCTTATGAGAATCCAAAATAATCTTTATATCAAAACTCATTGATATTTTAATAGTGTCTATCAACCACAATATAAAAATCATCTAACAGAAACGTTTTCATCTCACGTTCTACATATATAATATACAATCAAAACCGCAAGCACTTATTGGATAATAGATTTCCAACAATGACAAGGTATGGAACCACCTTTCGCTAGTGTACCTCTATAGAGGAATACACTGGGTTCAACAAGAACATCTTGCAACCCGGCCACACATGACCGACCACTCATTTAGCTTGAGTGTATCGAATGTATATCACCAACGGTTGGGAACAGCAACCGTTTTCCAAATGGGACAGCATCGACAATAGATTTTAGAAGTAAATGAAACTCTAGAACAGGTGATTATACACCCTAATAGGTGCGACCTACATAGCCATGTTGCCTGCCCGATTTTTGTCATTTCCCAGTTGTGAGGCTAGAGGCCACGCTTATCTCTTATAGATCACACACATTTATTTACTTTGAATGTCACATCGTCATACCCGCCAAATCACAAATTGATTTCCCTAAAAATACCACGGGAATGCAGTTAAGGGAAACGAATTCCTCCACCACCAAAAGTATATACGTTTGAAGAGATCAACTTACGCGATCTATTAAATATACTCTGTCAGACATTCTTCCATACAGGTCGTCCTAGGACTGGACAAACCGAAGGCACTATTCAGTACATCCATCTTAGGCAATCTTTACCTAAGATTTATACAACAGCCCTTGCACTTACTCCGTCTTCAATTATCTTTGGCATATATGATTCGCAACGCTTATGCCAATACGGAGTGGTTCTTCGGATAATAATCCAACCAGTCTCTCCATATTAACAACATTAAAATGGTCGAAAACTTCGATAGTCGGTGAGTTAACTATCAAAGAAAAACACGTGTGCAAACAACGATATTATTCCCAAATGGAAGTTATATCGATCAATCATCATTAAACATTTATCTCTTTAGTTTATTAATTTATTTATCTCCTGTTTCCATATATTCTAAATTCTTACATTCTATTATTAGAAAACATTTCTGATTCTTATTGGAAAACATTTCCAAAACTCCGTCACTGGATTTAAACTGATGTTTAAATCAAACATCGACATGCCAACTCAAACCATTTCACTTATTTACTAAATTCACTTAACCATCCTTTACTATCTAACCTCACCATTCCTTTGTTAAGAAGGAAGTCAATCAAGTTGGGGTATAATTACCTCTCAGACCTTAACCGAACAACTTTTTTACTTCGAAATAGTCAAAGTTTATCTTTTAAACCTTTAACAAACTTCCTTACGTAACTCTCGGATTCTACTTGCGAATCCACTTCTTTTATAAAAACATTGGTTATAACGATAACGTTATAATCCCTACTTTCGCAATATCTAACTTCAAATATAACTTTTATTCTTTAATATGAATAAATGAATAAACACCTAATTTATAAATAAATAAATCTTGATTTAAACACCAGAAAGTATAAGTACTTTCCTGAATTCGATATAATCGAATTCGACGATTTACTCTCTTCGAATAACTAATATTCGATTAACTCACTTCGAATAACTAATATTCGATTTTCTCTCTTCGAATAACTTATATTCGATTAACTCACTTCGAATAACTTAAATTCGATTAACTTCCTTCAAATAACTTATATTCGATTAACTCCCTATGAATAACTAATATTCGATAACTCTCTTTCGAATAACTTATATTCGATAAACTCACCTCGAATAACTATATTCGATTAACTCCCTTCGAGTAACTAATATTCGATGACTCTTTCTTTTCGAATAAACTATATTTGATTAATCTCTCTTCGAATAAACTATATTCGATTGCTCCTTTTCGAATAACTAAATTCGATTAATCTCTCTTCGAATAAACTATATTCGATTACTCCTTTTCGAATAACTAAATTCGATTAATCTTTCTTCAAATAAACTATATTCGATTACTCCTTTTCGAATAACTAAATTCGATTAACTCCTTTCGATTAAACTAATCGATAACTCCTTTCGATTAAACTAAGATCGATAATTCCTTTTGATTAAACTATAATCGGTTAACCCCTTTCCTTTAACTCTATTTGAATAAACTATATTCAATATTCCTTTATTGGATTTAAACATTTGGATTAACACGGTTCGATTAAGTCATCTTGACTAACTTAACTACATTAACTCGACTTATTTAACCCTACTTGACTAACTCGACTTATTTAACTCAACTTGATTAACTCAACTTATTTAACTCAACTTGACTAACCATACTCGACTAACTCGACTCGACTAGCCATATTCGATTAACTTCTTTTGAATAACTATATTCAATTTACTTACCTTCGAATACCATATTTGATTTACTTAATTTTTGAATACCATATTCGATTTACTTAACCCGATTCACTTAACTCGATTAACTCTAATCGATTAACTCTAACTCAAACAATTTATATTCGATTAACACTCTTCGAATAACTAATATTCGATTAACTCATTTCGAATACCTAAATTTGATTAACTTCTTTCGAATAACTAATATTCGATTAATTCTCTTTCTAATATCTTATATTTGATTATCTCTCTTTTGAATAACTTATATTCGATAAACTCACTTCGAATAACTATATTCGATAACTTCTTTTGTTTATCAATAATTCCCTTTTTATCTTTATTTATTTTCTAAATAAATAAATTCTTTTTCAATTCTATTTGTAAATGTTTACAAATATTTCTCTTTCTATTTTATTTGTAAATATTATTACAATTATTTCTTTTCTTGAATTCTATTTATTTTTCAAATAAATAATCCCTTTTACTTCTATTTATTTTCTAAATAAATAATTCATTTTGTACTTCTATTTATTTTCTAAATAAATATTCCTTATATGATTTTATTTATTATCCCAATGAATGTTCCTCTTTATAAAATCCTTTGATTTTACAAATAAATTCCCTTTTTATGATTTCTTATTCCATTTATTTAACAAATAAATATTTCCTTATCTTTCTATTTATTTAACAAATAAATATTTCCCTTTCGATTCCAATGTAAGTGTTTTACAAATATTCCCTTTTTTGATTCTCTTTGATTTTATAATTAATTTCTTTTATAAAATCCTTTTTCTTTTTATATATAAAATCCATTGATTTTATATAAATAATTTATTTTCAAAATATACTTTGAAAATCCCTTTTTTACATCCCAGTATTTTTCACGGTATTTAAAATACCAATTAACAGTGATCGATATCATTCAAACACACATAATCCACAACAGATTATATATCACATCATATACACAACATATGAAAACAGTAAAATAAATGTTGAGGAATCCAGTTGGATTCCTCTAACCTGTTTCCTTGCATCACAGATGTTAAACAATATCATTAACATCGATTTCATTTTAATATGAAATATTCTGTTAAACAGAATCAATATTTGATTAACGATTTATATATATATATATCGTTATTTATGATTTCAACCAATACACAAGCAATTCAACCAAATAGTTAACCCACAGCAATCAACAGATAATTATCAGTTCTAAGAATACGTTATAAAAATGTAACTGTTCAGATTTGGTGAGTTTTACTCACTTTGGATGATCATCGTTAATAACGATAACCATCGCTTGATTCAGATGGACAATTTATTTGGCGATAAATTGTAACGAGCTCTGATGGACTTCTAGTCAGTTTCGTCGTGTAGTGTCCGTCCATACGATCCCAACGGATCCTGTTATGTTCGATTTCGTTAACGTATCAATAAGATATTGAATTTACAAGTTTGAACTATCATTGAAATAAATTTTACTTCAATTAAATTTGAATCGGGCCCTTACCAACATTCCCGGCCCATCTTCATTTCACTAGGACCCAGACCCGCTCTAAAATCCTTCTTCCCCAAAACGCTTCCAGTATTCTCAACGCACCTCCTCATTCATTTCCACGTTTTCTTGCTTATCCTCCTTTGCCAATCCATGCAAAATAGAAAGGCTTCCATCAAAATCCACCTCGTTCGAGACTCCTTCTTCCTAACCCAAAATCAAAGAACTCGGATTCTCCTCTAGCACCCGCGTCGACAGTCCCGTCACCACCACTTCCTTTTTCGGCTTTTACCTCCTAACTCAACTTCCAGTATCTCCACTTACGCATGATTTCCTCCCTCCCCTTTTCACATATGCCTTCACCACCACGTCTATGGCAGTCGGACCCCATCAGTTGAGCTCGTACGCCTATGGCTTTCTGGACCTCTCCCATGCCACACACAGTACTGTGCATCCACAAACGAGAATCAGTACTGCTCCATTCGAAGACTTTAATTTAGTGCTCCAGTACTCCTTCGTTTTTGACAAACCCTTCGGCTCCTTCCAAACCATGGACAGCTCAAGTTTCATTCACGTGTACACATAGCGCATACAACCATCTCTGGCTTGACCCCAAGGCGCATGAACTTCAGATCTGGAACAGAAAGGTAAAACACGAGCAATGGTTTCAACGGCGGCATCGAGACTTGCTGAAGGCTGACGCGAGAAGGAAGAATGAAAATGGGGTATTGGACGTAGTATTTGCTTTATGATTTTAGAGATGTTTTACTTTGATTTTAAGAAGCTTGCAGTTTGATTTTGTGGCTAAGAAATGGTACAGGGAGCGTTTAAGTGAAGAGGTGACGTAGCGGTTTCTTTTTCACATGTTACTTCACCAAAGTTTTGTCTCCATGCCATCCGAAATGCTTGAACTATGCCAAATTGGAAAGCATCGTCCAATGGATTTAGCAATAAAGGCGTACATGAATGAAGTTACATATAAATAACTCTTTGTAAAATGTTATATTTAACTTCCATCGTCATGTATCTATCATATTATTTCAAAGTGAAGTTCTTACGAACTGCTATAGACAGAAATAAACACACCTTTGTGATGAGCAAGGCGCCACGATCCCAAAAATATATTAGCGTCAGTAGGTTAACTCATATTGCGAAACACCAAAATGTTGATTACAGGGTGCAAAATAATCCAAATAAAAAGTTGCTTATTTAATTAATTAAAAATTACAATAAAATTCTAAAAATTAAATTCTCACTACATCTCAAAAGAATCTTGTCTAAATTCGAAACCGGTATCTAATTATATCAAATAAACCGTTACGGTCGATAAACGATTCTATAGCGACTATTTTTAGAATTTGATTTGAACATAAATCAAAATCTACACGACGAAATCCCGATTTTTCTCTTCCATTAGAAAATACCATTCAACAGATTTGAACGTTTCTTGTTTCACAGAAATCCGAGCTAAAATGGCTTCTGTATCTTCATTTAAAGTTCGAATTGCAAAATTACGAACTGCCGTGCCATTTCGAGCTCGATTATAATTATAATATAATTATACTTTCAAACTTCGTTTAAATAATATATTCGTTATTCAAATTCAATTCTAAACTGAATTATATATATTTTGAATTTCCCAATTCACACCATATCGCCATTTCAGCCCATTCTGATTATTTCAGAATTAAATATATTATTTAATTATTATTTTAATTAAATATTCAAAGTTATGTAATTTAAACCATTTTAAAGTACCAAACCATATTTTAAATAATTTAATAAATAAATTATTCGACCGTAAAAATACGGGACGTTACAATATCATTTCAATCTAATTAAAGATGCATTAAAACTCCACTTGGTTTTAATCTTCCCAAAAGTCAATATTAACGATTGTTTAACTTGGGAAATCATATCCTGTCTTTAACTGGGTTAAATAACCAATATCTTTTAAAACATGGTTCACGATAAACCCAAAATCACATTTCATTCCATGAACCTTTAACCATAAATTAGCAAGTGAACAATTCCCTAAGTATTGATCCTGAAGGCCGAAACCAACATCAGATCAATACCCAGGAAACCATTCAACCTAACTAATCTCTAGTTAGTTTCTGATTTTCTTAACTCCATTGGGTCTAAGAACAGTATTATTAAAGATACCATTCACGACAACCCAAAATCTTATTCATGTCTTTAACTGAATTAAAGAACCAACGTCCTTTAAAACACGGTTCATGATAAACCCAAAATCACGTTCCATTCCATCAGCCACAAACCGTAAATTAGCAAGTGAACAATTCCCTAAGTATTAACCCCGAAGGCCGAAACCAACATCAGATCAATACCCAGGAAACCATTCAACTATTCTCCAGTTAGTTTCTGATTTTCTTAACTCCATTGGGTCTAAGAACAGTATTATTAAAGATACCATTCACGACAACCCAAAATCACATTCCATTAACAATGGAATCTTCATGGAAAACAAATCGATATATATATAATCGATATAAGCTTCCATATCCAACCGATAATATAAATGGAATAACGACAAGGCCTTTTAAATTCCATATATATTAACCATCTTCCTCTATAGAAGCTTACTTCGATTATTACCAAATTGAATTCCATTCAATTTCAATTTAATATGTTAAATTAGAAAACTTTACTTTGGAAAATATCCTTTAAATCCTAATAAAAGATTTATAAATTCCAAATCACATTTCACTGTAAACCGGGTTAAAGAACGAATGTCGTTAAAAACACAGTTCACGATAAACCCAATTCACATTCCATTTTATTCCAATTATTAATTATAATTGGAAACTCTAACAATCTTAATTAAAAGATTTATTCTCTTTACATGAGGTTCAAGAACAGTGTTACTGAAGACACTGTTCACAACAACCCAAAATCCCATTTGATATTAAATACAAGCTTCTGAATAGAAAAAATATCGGCTTATATTCAATATCAAATACTACAACCAACAAATATCGTATTGGAAATAACGATACAAATATATCTTTCAAATTTCCATAACAATATCTGTATAATCACGAAATCCAACATTGAAATATTCCAAAGACAATTTCGATTCAAATCCATTTCCAATTTATATATTGGAAATTCTGGTTAATTTTAAAACTATTTCAAATCCAATTTGTTTATTTAAAAAAAATGGATTATAATTCTAGTTCATAACTAGTTCATTTCGATAAAAATATATTTTTATCTTTTCAAATATGGAGTTTTTCATCCTAATTCTTTCCAAATCATTTCTTATGATTTTACACTAATTATTGATATTTTTAATAATTTTATCAAGGCTTGTATAGTCGATTTCCATAAACGCCCATCGAACTGCACTTACAACGACCTTTTCCAAATTTGATTTGGACATAATTCCAAATCCAAATGTTGGATTTCAAATCTCCAATATTCTTTAGAAAGCTCTTTTCGATATGAACCCAAGGTTCCAATTTTAGGAGAATCCGACGGTTGGATCTCCCGTAATGTCCATTCGAAGTCAATGGTCGAAATTCACGAACTACCGCTGCGCGGCGCGTTCTATTAAGGCCATTATATATATAATAATATATATTTCGCCGATTTTCATTTAAAACGTGTTTTATAAATTGTTTTAAATTGGTTTCAAAAACGATTTCAACTTCATATTCAATTTCAATTCAAAATTGAATATTCCATATCATCTATATATAAATGATAGTATTTTCAAAACATTAGATTTTGAAATCAATTCCTTTTCGATATTCATTATAAAAATAAATAAAATCGATATGAATATCGTTCACGTCAAAATGACGTTAATCTAATCAACACGGCTTTATATATTTAAATATATTCGTGTCCATCCCAAATCGGACATCAAAATCAGATTTTGATCAATTACTGAATATTATTTTGAAATATTCGTTATTTTAAAATATTCATTCTTTCTGAACTGGAATCAGGCACAATCAATTACCATATAATTTGATTTATATGGATTTCACACAACAAATGTGTATAACAACAATAATAAACAATCAACTATTATCCAGAGTGCATTCTACACTGTATAAGCATTAAATATAAATATTCAACGCTTACACAGCTTGTCAACCAACCGATTGACATACAACTAAACATTGGGATCAGTGTATGTCCAATATCATCCCATTACCCGTGTGGGGTTTCAATCAACAAATAATGAATTTTATTTGCGTAGTTGGGCGATGTGTAAAATTTATCGTCCCAATCCATATCAGTCAAATGGGTGTACACAAACAAATCATCTGATTTGTAAACGAATATTTATTTTATTCATATACACGTTAAAAATTATATTTTTAACGATAAAATATTTATTCAATTCATTTGCACAATAAAAATGATATTTTTATTGTTCTAACATATTTTAGAAAATTTTGGCGGCATAATGGAGCGATATCAAAATCGGGTAATGTCTAGCATTACCCCTATTCTGATATTGTCTTGTACCATACACACATAACAATTCTAATCAATTCATTTCACCCAAACCAAATTCAACCAAACAATCCAATCAACCAAACCAAATAATCAAACAATTCGTCCATGGTCTGTCGACGACGAGGAACAGTTCATATATGCAGTTATGAAATAAATAACTGTATAAGAAAATTATAGTGAGGAGTTCTCACCTTTAGGATCCACTCCTCCATTCTATTCTGAATTTCTGAACGGTTCAGATTTGCTCAACTTCCAACGCAATCTTTTTCACAATATTTTCTATCGTCCGGATTTGCTGTTCTGGTTCCAGAATTTGCAAACGAGCTCCAATCTTCAAATAATTTTGTTTTCTAGCTTAAATGCGCCATTCCGGACAACTTTCGCCTAGTGGTCTTCCTTCCGAAAATGTGCCATTTCACCGGAAATCGCGAAAAGATAGTATTTGGCCAGCAGACTTTGGACGCGTTTTCCCGACAACTCCGCAATCCAAAATAGGACTATCATATACCAAATCGAAGAGAAAATCGTGCTCTTCGAATTTGGTACTGTGGAGTTTTGGCCAGAAATGCAAGATTTGGGAGTTATTGGCGAAATAGTGATAGGGTGTTTTATGCTAAACGTGATTTTTGGAGAAAAATGGGTTTTTGGACTTGGCGGGGCCCACGGCCGGAGCAAGGATGAGGGGGGCGGCGCAGGGGCCTGATTGGGGTGGGGGAGCCCGCGGGTGGCGGTGGTGGGGCCGGTAGTAGTGGTGGTGGTGGTGTTTGGGGCAAGAGTTCTTGAAATTGCAAAGAGAAGGAGAGAAAGGGAAGAGGAGGAGGAGGATGGGAGGCCGACGGTGCGGGGACGAGGGTAGAGGATTGCGGCAGCCCCATGGTGGAGGAGCTCACCATTTTTGAAGAATGAAGAGGAAGAGAAGGAGGAAAAATTATGAAGAAGGTAGGAGGAAAGTTGTTTAAGTAAGGGATTTTGCCTCTCTTTCTCTCCGATCGTCCGACTGCAAACGATCCCCGTTTGCCGCGTATTTCGAACACGACATAGTAGACGTGAAGATGAGTCCAACAAAACAAGTTTCGTCGAATTCCGAGTTCGTTTGACCATCCGTTAAAATTGTCAAAGATGCTCAGATATTGTTCAAAAATGTGATTTTAGCGCACCTTTTCTTCTTGCAGGCTCACACGCTAACTCCAAAAATCATGTCCTTTTGGATTTGACTATTATTAGACGATACGAATTCAAAAAAAAACGGAATCGAATTCTGAGGTCGTATCCATAACGTTCCTTTGTAAAATGATTGCCTATTTTACCCTGAACTGTTATAGCTCACACGGCCACATACTAACTCTGTTTGACGTGCATTTTGGAATTCAACAATAATTTGTCATTATGAATCCAGAAAAATTTATCTCGTCGAATTCTGAGCTCATATGCAAAATTTCACTTTTTAAGGGCTATGTATTGATAACCGATAACCCCATCCAATTCTCACTATTCCGGATCTCAGAATATATCTAAGCTTATAATTTTTGGAGTCGCAAACGACATTTTGAACTCAATGGAAGTGGTTTCGAGTCCAAATTCATTCGTATACAAAATGTGACTATTTTAGGCTATATTTCTATAGCGACTATTCTGAATTTTCGACCGGGCATATTTTTTTTTCCCGCTATGAAATTTGGATTTTTCAGATTGTTGGAAAGATATTTTCAAATAGATTCTAATATTTTTGGTTTCACTAAAATCCGGTTTATTTTGAATTCTGTACATTCATTTGAAATTTGAAATCGAATTTTCAAACTACCGCGCCATTTCCAATTCCTTTTATAATTGAAAAATATATTTATATTCTAACTTCGATTCCAATAAATATTTCCATTCTAATTCTATTTAAAATAAATTTCTTGTTGTTATTATTTAAAATAATTCATTTTAAATATTCAAAATTCATTAAAATTGTCAAAATAAAAATTTTAAATTGGTTCTGATTTTCCGGGTTGTTATAGTAAGCTTGTTGAATCGATGGGAGGTTAAATAAATCTGTGGGTGGTTATACGAACCCAATAAACATAACCTGTTTTATATGTTTGGGTTATGCGGGCTTGTAAATCTGTTAGGCATAACCTGTCGAAATCCTAGTAGTGGGCATGAAAGCTAGGTGGTGGCTTGTATCATCTGTTGTGTGGGACCCGTATCAGTCAGTAACTCATACTAGTATCAAAAGGGGGACCCCGAACTAGGCAGGGGTCAGGGTACGCATACTGAGCTAATTATAAGAGGTTCATATGGGAGGAGGTGTCTGCTGGCGCGTTCTGATGGAGCCTTGTTGTAACAATCCGGAAAATCTGAGCCAGTTTAAAATTTTTATTTTGGCAATTTCAATGAATTTTGAACATTTAAAATGAATTATTTTAAATAATATCAACGAGAAATTTATTTTGAATAGAATTCGAACATATATATTTATATACGTCGTCGTTAGAATATATAAATAATTATATAGTTATAAATAGAATTGAAAATGGCTCGGTAGTTCGATAATTCGATTTCAAACTTCAAATGAATGTACCAGGTGCAAAATAAACCGGATTTTAGTGAAACCAAAAATAATGGAATCTAATTGTGACTATCTTTCCAACGAATCCGAAAAATTGAAATTTCATAGCGGGAATCAAAAGATATGTCCAGTTGAAAATTCTGAATAGTCGCTATGGAATTCAGGCCCTTAAAAATAGACATTTTGCAAATGACTTCGGATTTCGAAGAAACCACTTTTGTTGGATCCGTGATGTCAAATTATTGCTAGATTCCAAATTGCATAATTTTTTGAATCAGTATGTGAGCATGGCAAAGGAAAACGCGTTTGACCAGTTTCAGTTGATTTTAATCGACTGGAAAATGACCATTTTTCCAACGGTCTCAGAATTCAACGAAATTAGTTTTGTTAGGACCGTATCGTCAATACGAAGCTAGAAAATATTTTTCTTGAATTTTTAGAGCTCGTATGTGACCCCGGTAAATTGAAATGCGCGTTCAAATTCAATATATAGAGTTATATGTTGATTTTAACGAAAACTGATCGAAACGATCGAATCAGCCGGCGATACATATCCCATGGTGTTCGGAATGGGGGTAATTAGCTATGGAGGACAGGAGGTGGGCCTCGTTTAGAGGTCGTATGAAAAAGTTAACTTTTGTTAAATTAAATAATTAAAATAAATAAAATATAAAAAGGGTGTGTTTTTTACAGGTCCCTGTTAAGGTTTTAAATTAGGCTCATATCCGGTCATAAACTTATTATAAATTTAGTCCCTATTTTTCCAAAATACATTAAAAAAATAAAAATAAAATATAAAAAAATCATGTAAATTCGTAATTAATTAAAACAATTAATCGTGAAAAAATTCAGGTGAAAAAAACATAAAAAACAACGTCAAAATCAAAAATTACACAAAAACAACGAAGTGCAGTAAAATGCATCAAAAGATGCATATAATTCAATTAGTTGCATACATATATGCATTTATTCCAATTCTGCGTCAAACAGCAGCATAGTTGCATAGAAGACATGCATACCTGTATATGTGCATACAAGTTTACAGTTATGCAGAAAAAATACATACAAGTATGCACATATTGCGTTGCCTACGACCTTCAACGTATTATTTCATACAAGTATGCAGTTATTCTGAGTATCTGCATACTTGTATGCAATTATTCAGTATGCACGAACATATTTTTTGCATGTGTATGTAGATAGTTGCATACATGTATGCAATTATTCGCAAAAGTTGCATACATGTATGCAACTTTTTTTCTTCTCGTGAACTTCTGGAGAAGTTTCCAGAATTTAGGATTTTTTTTTTAAAGTCAGAGCGCATATTTTTTTGTTTAAAACAAAAAAACACGAAGGGGACAAGTAAAAAGGCGGAACCTGGTACAAAAGTTGAGCGGTATCTCATTTCTAGGGACCGGAAACGTAAGTGAAACTATGACCGGATGTGGCGTGAATTAAGTTTCATTTTAAGGATGTGTCCCTAATTTTCACATATAAAAATATCCCCCCTTCCTTCTCCTTTAATTCCTCTGCCCCCCCCCCCCCCCCCGGTTCAAAATCATTCAAACAAAAAAAAAACCTTACAGCCTTGATCGCGCCCCCCCTCGCCGCCAATCGGAGCCGCTCCAATGAACGCCGCCGCCCCCTCTCCTTCTTCTCCACCTCGTCCTCCTCCTTCTTCCCCAATCGCAGAAACCCCACCCCGCAAGCGTCGCCGCTCCTGCCTGAGCCACCGCACGCAGCCTTCCCCCCCTCCTCCTTCATCGAACCCGATTTCCCCCTTCCCTCTCTCCTCCGATGCCCTCCGACCCTTTCCCCCTCTCCCTTCCCTTATCCAGCGAGACTAGCGAGCACCCACTGCAATTGCACCCTGAAGCTTCGCGCGAGCAAGAGAAACCGAGCGTTGAAACCTCTTTTCCTTCGATCGAGAAAACAGTGAGTGTTTATGATTTTTATTTATATAAAAATCTGATTTTCCATGGCATAAGAATATGATTTTTATTTAGATTTCTAACTTATAAAAGATGTGATTTTTAACTTATTAAAGATATGATAAGGAAGTTAAAAATATAATTTTTATCGTATGTAAAGGTTGAAGATATAATTTTCATATTATATAGATAATAAAAATATAATCTTTTATATTGTATAAATATAAAAATATAATTTTTATATAGGTAAGATAGTAAAAATATCATCTTTACATATGTAGCAAAATAAAAATGTGATTTTGATAGTGATGAAATTGAAAAGGCGAAATCTTTATAATTGAAAAGGCGAAATCTTTATAATTGAAAAGGCGAAATAATTATATAGATAGTAGCGATGTAAAAATAGAATTTTTATCTATATAGTAGCGATGTTAAAATAGAATTTTTATCTATATAGCAGCGATGTAAAAATAGAATTTTTATCTATATAGTAGCGATATAAAAATAGAATTTTTATCTATATAGTAACGATGTAAAAATAGAATTTTTATCTATATAGTAACGATGTAAAAATAGAATTTTTATCAATATAGTAACGATGTAAAAATAGAATTTTTATCTATATAGTAGCGATGTAAAAATAGAATTTTTATCTATATAGTAGCGATGTAAAAATAGAATTTTTATCTATATAGTAGCGATGTAAAAATAGAATTTTTATCTATATAGTAGCGATATAAAAATAGAATTTTTATCTATATTGTAGCGATGTAAAAATAGAATTTTTATCTATATAGTAGCGATGTAAAAATAGAATTTTTATCTATGTAGTAGTAGTATAAAAATATAATTTTTATATACATAGCAAGAATATAAAAATGTGACTTTTATATATGTAGTGGCTACGGGCAATGAAAGTGACAAAAGGCGAGAACGACAAGATTTTCTACATAAGAAGAGTCGTGGAATTGGGATAGCTTTGGGGAGAACTTCTCACTCTAAATTTCTTTTTCTAGTTATATATATAAATATAAATATATATATATATATACTAGGATGCAGACGGTGCTTAGCAGCACCCGACACCCGTCATCCACAGACCATGGATGGCTTGTTTGTTTAATTGATGTGTTGTGAAAATTGTTTGTGATATGGATGTGAAATCGATAATAAATTGTAGATGGTTGAAATAAATATTTTATCGTTAAAAATATAATTTTTAACGTGAATGTGAATAAATAAATATTTATAAACAAATCAGCTGATTTGTTTATATACACTGATTTGACTGATATTGATTGGGTCGATAAATTTTACACATCACCCAACTGCACAAATAAAAATCTTTGTTTGTTGATTTGAAACCCCACACGGGTATTGGGATGAAATTTGGCGTACACTAATCCCAATTATTTCATTATATGTCGATCGATTGGTCGACAAACTGTGTAATCGTTGATTATTTATATCCGTTGCTTGTGCAGTTGTTTGGTGCACTTTGGATGATGGTTGATTATTTATCGTTGCTATTGTATACATATGTTGTATGGAATCCATATAATTAACGTTATATGGTAATTGATTGGGCCTCATTCCAATCGGGAAAATAATGAATATTATAAAAGAAAATTCATGTGTTGAATATAAAAATAGTCAGGTGTTGACGATGTTCATGTGTTGAAACTATTTATGTGTTGAGTGAAATATTTTAATAATAAAATTTACATCTTTATCATATTTAAATTTAGAACTACTTTACGGTAGGAGTCTAATTAAAAATCAAACGATAGATACCATAGTTTTATAAGATATTTTACATAACAAAAATAGTCGTGTGTTGACAGTACTCATGTGTTGAGATTAGTCGTGTGTTGAAAAAAATATAGATTCATGTGTTGAATGGAATAAATATTCATTTGTTGAATAGAATAACGAATTATTGAAATATATAAAGCCGTGTTGATTAGAGTTGTGCTATTTTGACGTGAACGATATTTATATCGATTATATTCGTTTTTAAAATGAATATTGAAAAGGTAGTGATTTCAAAACATAACGTTTTGAAAATATTATCATTTATATAGTAATGATAAGAAATATTCAAATTTGATTTGAAATTGAATATAGAATTGAAATGGTTTTGAAAACGAATTTAAAACAATTTATAAAATACGTTTTAAAAAGGAAATCGACGAAATATATATAATATATATATTATATATATAATGGCCTGAATAGAACGCGCCGCGCCACGGCAGTTCGTGAAATTCGACCATTGACTTCGAATTGACGTTGCGGGAGATCCGACCGTCGGATTCTCCTAAAACTGGAACTGTTGGGTTCGTATCGAAAAGAGCTTTCCAATGAATATTAGAAATTTGAAATCTAACGGTTGGATTTGGAATTATGTCCAAATCAATTTCAGAAAAGGTCGCTGTAAGTGCAGTTCGATGGCCGTTGATGGAAATCGACTCTACGGGCCTTGATAAAATTATTAAAAATATCTATAATTTGTGTAAAATCATAATATATGAATTGGAAAGAACTGGGATGAAAATTTACGCATTCGAAAGGATAAAAATATATTTTTGTCGAAATAAACTAGTTTTGAACTAGAATTAAAATCAATTTATTTTTGAAATAAATAAATTGAATTCGAAAGTGATTTTAAAAATAATCAATATTCCCAATACGTGAATTGGACTGGAGTTGAATCGAAATTATCTTCGGAATATTTCGATGTTGGATTTCGTGACTATACAGATATTGTTATGGGAATTTGAAAGATATATTTTATATTGTTATTTCCAATACGATATTTGTTGATTTCAGAATTTGATATTGAATATAAGCCGATATATTTTCTATTCAGAGCCTTGTATTTAATGTCAAATGTGGTTTGGGTTTGTCGTGAATGGTGTCTTCATTAACACTGTTCTTAAGCCCAATAGAGAAAAAGATTAAATCCTTCTATTTAGATTTAATGAGGTGTACCAATTAAATAATATTAATTGGAATTGAATTTAAATTGGTTCTTGGGTTTATCGTGAGCGGTGTTTACAATAACACATGTTCTTTAACCCGATTAACAATAGAAGTTAATTTTAGAAAGATTAAAACTAAGTGGAGTTTTAATGAGTCTTTAATTAGATTGAAATGTGAATTGATAATTTAAATTATCAAATTTGAAAGGTGATCGAGAATGGAGTACTACCAGTTTTGCTCCCAAGCGATAGTTAAATCTTTAATTAGATTTAAACGTGAAATGGTAATTAATTTTACAGATAACACCGTGGTGTTAGGTATGGAGTATTACCAGTTTTGCTCTAGGGGATGAATAGGTTGGGATTGGGAAATAAAACAAATAATTACTTCGGTGTGGTTCGCTAATCCCGACTAGATTGAAATGATATCCAAAGGAAGATTAAAGAATAAATTTAGAAGAATTTATCTTGGATAAAATTAATGGGAACCTTTCCCTAAGAATGTGATTTTGTGAATAAAAGTATATTCTGAATTGGAATGAGGCGTTTTTTGTGTTTGTGTAAAATTTTTTTATCATATACGTGGGTTATTCAGAAAGGCCGGGCTCATACCCATTCTGAATAACCAATTCGACGAGATGTCGAAGATGAAGACGGTGGTCGAACACCGGAAGTCTTCACATCGTTTGGGTGATTACTGTTGATCTTGATTGGGCTGTACACCCTAGATGAGGGAATCAGTTGGTGATCGTCCAGACGTACTTGGAGATGGATGGATATGCGAGGAAAGTGCCTCCGGTTTCGTTCAGACCCAGAACGAACTTGTAAATGGATTGTGTGTCTGACATTGGATTTTATTCTGTGTTGATTGATCTCTATTAAATATACATCTGTTTGGCGGCGGAGAATTTATTCTCTTGCTTAACGCCCTTCTCTGAGACGTATGAGCTCAGAGGTTGTATATCGATGGACATCAGTCGCATGGAGTGAATTGCCAGTGTGGTACGCGTAAGTGGCAAATGATCAAGGCTTCTGTTGAAAAGCAAAGTCTTGTGGTTGATGATCAAAGCACGGCCTGTGTGGCGCAGCTTTGTGTATAACGTGGATTTGCGAGCCTCACACCTCGGTATGAGTCAAAAACGGGATACGGACCCAAGGAGTGCATGACGTTTCTTTCTAGCTATGGGTGGTGTCAGTGACCTACTAGCCCTGACATTTATATACTTTTCACCTGTGTGGTTGTTGGATACGAGTCGCCTCGGATATAGATCTGTAAGGACCGGGAAACGTGTGTTCAGGAATAACTAATCCTCAAAAGTAAGAGAGGACCGGCCTTGGAGGTTCCAAAGGATCATAGTGGGGTCCTGAGGCATTTGCTAGAGTGTCTCGAACGCGGAGAGGAGCTTTCCCCTTGCCTCGACTCATGATGGAAATCCAATTTCCAATACGTGATATTGCGGTTTTATTTGTAGAACCTAGTATGGCGACATAGTGGTATGGGTCATTCATGCCGCCTATGATTGATATTTATGATTGAAGCTGTTTTGACACTATACACTTATAATAGTATCAAATAATGTGTTTTAAACGTATCAAGCATGCTTTGGCTATTATAAGGTAAAAACCCTATCCTCCGGCTTGCGTTGCATTGTGTGATGGGACCTAGGTCTTATAATAGCTTCATTTTCCTTTATTTAGCATTGCGCTGTTTGTTTTATGCACTGGTATTCTTGGAAGGAAACCCGTTCCGTGTTATACGGCGTGGTCCCTTGATTTACCGAACTTTAAAACCAATATTTATAACTGTTTTAGTTCTCACACCAGTCACATGACTGACTTGGAGTTTATTGTTTTAACCTAAACTCTGGGTGCCCTTATTTTCCGCACGGGCAGCTAGTAGTTTTTGTTTTGCAGATTTATATTCACAGGATCCTGATTCACAGCTGGAACGATGCTCGGAAAGCTCTGTATCCGTGTATTACTTTCAGTTGTGTTTTGTATATATTTCCGCTGCTATGTAATTTATTGTAATCTAATATTTGTCAAATGTGTAATTTATTTATTCATACTCTGTATATTCTTGTATTCTGATGGAATTGTTGTAATAAACAATGAAATGTTCTTCCGTCTGCGTTCCATTTTGTCTTGTCCTCAATTCTATCCGTGCTTTCCCTCATGGGGAAGTTCGGGTCGTCTCAGTTTGGTATCAGAGCTTTGGTTTACAGAGCTCGAGAACAAGATTAGAACCATACGAAAGAATTCATCATATATTGGATTAGTAATGTCCAATTAGAATGACTCGTTAGAGATAGGATCAGTAGTATCCTAGAACGAGTGTGAAGATTATATTTTTCAAATGAAAATTTTTTTTTTTTGAAAATTTAAATTGTTTTAAACGTATTTGAATATTTTATTTGTATTGAATATGGACAATCCAATATATAAAGGTTTTGTATATACGCGTCATGAACGTATATTCGAAGTTTTAATATACTGGATAGATATAGGATTACACTTTAGTCGCTCGGAGATGATTTTGATGATGGAGCTCCATTACCAAAATTTATGTTCGTGTTTCGAAGGTGTGATTTCTATATATTTCCATTAAGCTGGTGTGAGAACCAAAACTTATATAGATAGATTTATTTGTTGTGAATTGGCATCGAAAACAGGATTTTCTGTATATATATCAAAATTATGAATTTGAAACTCTAATTCACTAATTGATCGATGGTTGTGTTGTTTGTTTATTTGTTTGAAATTTTGAACCATTTAGCCTAATAGAATCGAATATTGAACTGTATTGAAAATTGGTCGCATTTGCTTGCATATACATGTATATCTATTGAATAGGTCATAGCAAGGAGGCTAGAGCAGAAGAATAAAATTTGTTTGCCCGACAAATAGTTACATATTTACTATAATTTACTGTTTTGTTTGGGTGATGATGATTTTATGAGCCGATTGGCTAGCCGCTTGGCTTTTTCTTTTTCTTTTTGAGATCAGAGGGCCTGTATGGCAATTTCGGGATTTTCCCGGTGCTCCCAGTGCAGGGGAGGTTATGGCGAAATTTTTCGAAAATTTAGGGTGTTAGCCAAATTTTTGAAAAATTTGAAAAGTTCTTAGAAACTGAAAAGTTGAAGAACTTAAGCCGTAGTCAAAACAATGGAAGTTGAGTTGATTTGTTAAACAACTTTCGGCTTCGTTCCTTTTCGGCTTCCATTGTTATGTTACTTTTCGGCCTTTTATTTAGAGAAGATTAGAATATCATCAATAAAAACCAGAACAAATTTATTCAATTAAATCACACATTGAACTGATTAGAAAATAGTTAGAAATATATACTCGTGCATTTATATATGTTTGAACAGGAAATTGGATAGCTGTTGAGTAAAGATTTTATTTGCGTGCTCGACAAATAGGTAAACCTTAATGAATTGGATGCGAAATATTATTATATCAACTCCTTGGATGCGGAGTGCTGGTTTTTCTGTGTGAAATAATAAACATCGCCATAGGATAGCAACAATTAATTTTTAACTACATTAAATGGCATACTTTTGGAAGATAGGCATACTTCATCATATACCACATAAGCATTTGGAGCTTGTGTGATGAGGTGGAAGATTTACCATACGAGCGAGAGGCTTGTATGGCGATGACTATATTTTACAGGTTGAACTAATGACTGTTATGGACTATTTAAATTATAATGATAAAATTGCCAGATTAATAAAAACCCCACACGGGTCTAGATTTGACAATAATCACGTCTCTCTAGTTATTAGATACGGCACATGGACTATTTATTTCCCACACGGGACGAGGTGACGAGGATTTATCCTCTGGAGCATTTAAAATACACACTCCCTCAGGCTTTGACAGGGTGACGAGAATTTATTCTCTGGAGTTATTATCTATACACGCTCCGCTGTAAACACCAGAATATATCACTATAAATATGTGTATGCTTATTAGGATTTATTGGGCACCTAATACGGCCCAATAAATTTCCAAACCTCTCCCCGTACAAAGGAGTTATGCGAAATTTTTCGAAAATTCCGGGTGTTAGCCAAATTTTTGAAGAATTTGAAAATTCTCAGAAACTAAAAAGTTGGAGAATGAAAGCCAGATCGAATGTAGAGTTGATTGATCAAACCACTTTCGACTTTGTTCCTTTTCGGGGACGAAAAGTTTTAAGTGGGGGAGATTGTAACAACCCGGGAAATCTGAGCCAGTTTAAAATTTTTATTTTGGCAATTTCAATGAATTTTGAACATTTAAAATGAATTATTTTAAATAATATCGACGAGAAATTTATTTTGAATAGAATTCGAACGTATATATTTATATACGTCGTCGTTAGAATATATAAAGAATTATATAATTATAAATAGAATTGAAAATGGCTCGGTAGTTCGATAATTCGATTTCAAACTTCAAATGAATGTACCGGGTGCAAAATAAACCGGATTTTAGTGAAACCAAAAATAATGGAATCTAATTGTGACTATCTTTCCAACAAATCCGAAAAATTGAAATTTCATAGCGGGAATCAAAAGATATGTCCAGTTGAAAATTCTGAATAGTCGCTATGGAATTCAGGCCCTTAAAAATAGACATTTTGCAAATGACTTCGGATTTCGACGAAACCACTTTTGTTGGATCCGTGATGTCAAATTATTGCTAGATTCCAAATTGCATAATTTTTCGAATCAGTATGTGAGCGTGGCAAAGGAAAACACGTTTGACCAATTTCAGTTGATTTTAATCGACTGGAAAATGGCCATTTTTCCAACGATCTCAGAATTCAACGAAATTAGTTTTGTTAGGACCGTATCGTCAATACGAAGCTAGAAAATATTTTTCTGGAATTTTTAGAGCTCGTATGTGACCCCGGTAAATTGAAATGCGCGTTCAAGTTCAATATATAGAGTTATATGTTGACTTTAACGAAAACTGATCGAAACGATCGAATCAGCCAGCGATACATATTCCATGGTGTTCGGAATGGGGGTAATTAGCCATGGATGACAGGCGGTGGGCCTCGTTTAGAGGTCGTATGAAAAAGTTAACTTTTTGTAAATTAAATAATTAAAATAAATAAAATATAAAAATATCCCCCCTTCCATCTCCTTTAATTCCTCTGCCCCCCTCCCATTCAAAATCATTCGAAATAAAAAAAAACCCTGGCAGCCTCGATCGCCCCCCCCCCCCCCGATCGCCGCCAATCAGAGCCGCTCCGATGAACCCCGCCGCCCCCTCTCCTTCTTCTCTACCTCGTTTTCCTTCTTCCCCAATCGCAGAAACCCCACCCCGCAAGCGCCGCCGCTCCTGCCTGAGCCACCGCGCGCAGCCTCCCCCCCTCCTCCTTCATCGAACCCGATTTCCCCCTTCCCTCTCTCCTCCGACACCTTCCGACCCTTTCCCCCTCTCCCTTCCCTTATCCAGCGAGACTAGCGAGCACCCACTGCAATTGCACCCTGAAGCTTCGCGCGAGCAAGAGAAACCGAGCGTTGAAACCTCTTTTCCTTCGATCGAGAAAACAGTGAGTGTTTATGATTTTTATTTCTATAAAAATCTGATTTTCCATGGCATAAGAATATGATTTTTATTTAGATTTTTAACTTATAAAAGATGTGATTTTTAACTTATTAAAGATATGATAAGGAAATTAAAAATATAATTTTTATCGTATGTAAAGGTTGAAGATATAATTTTCATATTATATAGATAATAAAAAAATAATATTTTATATTGTATAAATATAAAAATATAATTTTATATAGGTAAGATAGTAAAAATATCATCTTTATAAATGTAGCAAAATAAAAATGTGATTTTTATAGTGATGAAATTGAAAAGGCGAAATCTTTATAATTGAAAAGGCGAAATCTTTATAATTGAAAAGGCGAAATCTTTATATAGATAGTAGCGATGTAAAAATAGAATTTTTATCTATATAGTAGCGGTGTGAAAATAGAATTTTTATCTATATAGTAGCGATGTAAAAATAGAATTTTTATCTATGTAGTAACGATGTAAAAATAGAATTTTTATCTATATAGTAACGATGTAAAAATAGAATTTTTATCTATATAGTAGCGATGTAAAAATAGAATTTTTATCTATATAGTAGCGATGTAAAATAGAATTTTTATCTATGTAGTAGTAGTATAAAAATATAATTTTTATATACATAGCAAGAATATAAAAATGTGATTTTTATATATGTAGTGGCTAAGGGCAACGAAAGTGACAAAAGGCGAGAACGACAAGATTTTCTACATAAGAAGAGTCGTGGAATTGGGATAGCTTTGGTGAGAACTTCTCACTCTAAATTTCTTTTTCTAGTTATATATATATATATATATATATATACTAGGATGCAGACGGTGCTTAGCAGCACCCGACACCCGTCATCCACAAACCATGGATGGCTTGTTTGTTTGATTGATGTGTTGTGAAAATTGTTTGTGATATGGATGTGAAATCGATAATAAATTGTAGGTGGTTGAAATAAATATTTTATCGTTAAAAATATAATTTTTAACGTGAATGTGAATAAATAAATATTTATAAACAAATCAGCTGATTTGACTGATACTGATTGGGTCGATAAATTTTACACATCGCCCAACTGCACAAATAAAAATTTGTGTTTGTTGATTTGAAACCCCACACGGTTATTGGGATGAAATTTGGCGTACACTAATCCCAATTATTTCATTATATGTCGATCGATTGGTCAACAGACTATGTAAGCGTTGATTATTTATATCCGATGCTTATGCAGTTGTGTGGTGCACTTTGGATGATGGTTGATTACAAATCGTTGTTATTATATACATGTGTTGTATGGAATCCATATAATTAACGTTATATGGTAATTGATTGGGCCTCATTCCAATCGGGAAAATAATGAATATTATAAAAGAAAATTCATGTGTTGAATATAAAAATAGTCAGGTGTTGACGATGTTCATGTGTTGAAACTATTTATGTGTTGAGTGAAATATTTTAATAATAAAATTTACATCTTTATCATATTTAAAATTAGAACTACTTTACGGTGGGAGTCTAATTAAAATTCAAACGATGGATACCATAGTTTTATAAAATATTTTACATAACAAAAATAGTCGTGTGTTGACAGTACTCACGTGTTGAGATTAGTCGTGTGTTGAAACAAAATATAGATTCATGTGTTGAATGGAATAAATATTCATTTGTTGAATAGAATAACGAATTATTGAAATATATAAAGCCGTGTTGATTAGAGTTGCGCTATTTTGACGTGAACGATATTTATATCGATTATATTCGTTTTTAAAATGAATATTGAAAAGGTAGTGATTTCAAAACATAACGTTTTGAAAATATTATCATTTATATAGTAATGATAAGAAATGTAAATATTTGATTTGAAATTGAATATAGAATTGAAATGGTTTTGAAAACGAATTTAAAATGATTTATAAAATACGTTTTAAAAAGGAAATCGACGAAATATAGAATATATATATATATTATATAATGGCCTGAATCGAATGCGCCGCGCCACGGCAGTTCGTGAATTTCGACCATTGACTTCGAATTGACGTTACGGGAGATCCGACCGTCGGATTCTCCTAAAACCGGAACCGTTGGGTTCGTATCGAAAAGAGCTTTCCAATGCATATTAGAAATTTGAAATCTAACGGTTGGATTTGGAATTATTGCCAAATCAATTTCAGAAAAGGTCGCTGTAAGTGCAGTTCGATGGCCGTTGATGGAAATCGACTGTACGGGCCTTGATAAAATTATTAAAAGTATCTATAATTTGTGTAAAATCATAATATATGAATTGGAAAGAACTGGGATGAAAAATTACACATTTGAAAGGATAAAAATATATTTTTGTCGAAATGAACTAGTTTTGAACTAGAATTAAAATCAATTTATTTTTGAAATAAATAAATTGAATTTGAAAGTGATTTTAAAAATAATCAATATTCCCAATACGTGAATTGGACTGGAGTTGAATCGAAATTATCTTCGGAATATTTCAATGTTGGATTTCGTGACTATATAGATATTTTTATGGGAATTTGAAAGATATATTTTATATTGTTATTTCCAATATGATATTTGTTGGTTTCAGAATTTGATATTGAATATAAGCTGATATATTTTCTATTCAGAGCCTTGTATTTAATGTCAAATGTGATTTGGGTTTGTCGTGAATGGTGTCTTCATTAACACCGTTCTTAAGCCCAATAGAGAAAAAGATTAAATCCTTCTATTTAGATTTAATGAGGTGTACCAATTAAATAATATTAATTGGAATTGAATTTAAATTGGTTCTTGGGTTTATCGTGAGCGGTGTTTTGAATAACACCTGTTCTTTAACCCGATTAACAATAGAAGTTGATTTTAGAAAGATTAAAACTAAGTGGAGTTTTAATGAATCTTTAATTAGATTGAAATGTGAATTGATAATTTAAATTATCAAATCTGAAAGGTGATCGAGAATGGAGTACTACCAGTTTTGCTCCCAAGCGATAGTTAAATCTTTAATTAGATTTAAACGTGAAATGGTAATTAATTTTACCGATAACACCATGGTGTTAGGTATGGAGTATTACCAGTTTTGCTCCAGGGGATGAATAGGCTGGGATTGGGAAATAAAACAAATAATTACTTCGGTGTGGTTCGCTAATCCCGACTAGTTTGAAATGATATCCAAAGGAAGATTAAAGAATAAATTTAGAAGAATTTATCTTGGATAAAATTAACGGGAACCTTTCCCTAAGAATGTGATTTTGTGAATAAAAGAATATTCTGAATTGGAATGAGGCCTTTTTTGTGTTTTTGTAACATTTGTTTATCATATATGTGGGTTATTCAGAAAGGTCGGGCTCATACCCATTCTGAATAACCGATTCGACGAGATGTCGAAGATGAAGACGGTGGTCGAAGACCGGAAGTCTTCACATCGTTTGGGTGATTACTGATGATCTTGATTGGGCTGTACACCCTAGATGAGGGAATCAGTTGGTGATCGTCCAGACGTACTTGGAGATGGATGGATATGCGAGGAAAGTGCCTCCGGTTTCGTTCAGACCCAGAACGAACTTGTAAATGGATTGTGTGTCTGACATTGGATTTTATTCTGTGTTGATTGATCTCTATTAAATATACATCTGTTTGGCGGCGGAGAATTTATTCTCTTGCTTAACGCCCTTCTCTGAGACGTACGAGCTTAGAGGTTGTATATCGATGGACATCAGTCGCATGGAGTGAATTGCCAGTGTGGCACGCGTAAGTGGCAAATGATCAAGGCTTCTGTTAAAAAGCAAAGTCTTGTGGTTGATGATCAAAGCACGGCCTGTGTGGCGCAGCTTTGTGTATAACGTGGATTTGCGAGCCTCACACCTCGGTATGAGTCAAAAACGGGATACGGACCCAAGGAGTGCACGACGTTTCTTTCTAGCTATGGGTGGTGTCAGTGACCTACTAGCCCTGACATTTATATACTTTTCACCTGTGTGGTTGTTGGATACGAGTCGCCTCGGATATAGATCTGTAAGGACCGGGAAACGTGTGTTCAGGAATAACTAATCCTCAAAAGTAAGAGAGGACCGGCCTTGGAGGTTCCAAAGGATCATAGTGGGGTCCTGAGGCATTTGCTAGAGTGTCTCGAACGCGGAGAGGAGCTTTCCCCTTGCCTCGACTCATGATGGAAATCCAATTTCCAATACGTGATATTGCGGTTTTATTTGTAGAACCTAGTATGGCGACATAGTGGTATGGGTCATTCATGCCGCCTATGATTGATATTTATGATTGAAACTGTTTTGACACTATACACTTATAATAGTATCAAATAATGTATTTTAAACGTATCAAGCATGCTTTGGCTATTATAAGGTAAAAACCCTATCCTCCGGCTTGCGTTGCATTGTGTGATGGGACCTGGATCTTATAATGGCTTCATTTTCCTTTATTTCGCATTGCGCTGTTTGTTTTATGCACTGGTATTCTTGGGAGGAAACCCATTCCGTGTTATACGGTGTGGTCCCTTGATTTACCGAACTTTAAAACCAATATTAATAACTGTTTTAGTTCTCACACCAGTCACATGACTGACCTGGAGTTTATTGTTTTAACCTAAACTCTGGGTGCCCTTATTTTCCGCACGGGCAGCTAGTAGTTTTGGTTTTGCAGATTTATATTCACAGGATCCTGATTCACAGCTGGAACGATGCTCGGAAATCTCTGTATCCGTGTATCACTTTCAGTTGTGTTTTGTATATTTTTTCGCTGCTATGTAATTTATTGTAATCTAATATTTGTCAAATGTGTAATTTATTTATTCATACTCTGTATATTCTTGTTTTCTGATGGAATTGTTGTAGTAAACAATGAAATGTTCTTCCGTCTGCGTTCCATTTTGTCTTGTCCTCAATTCTATCCGTGCTTTCCCTCACGGGGAAGTTTGGGTCGTCTCACTTATGCATGTATGGATCCGCTTGACTGGGAAAATAAGATGCTACAGCACCAGTATATATGGTTGTGCCTATCGAGAAAAAGGGGTTGCCACTTAGGAAGTGATACATCGTACTGTGGGGCCAGCACAGGGTATCTCCGGAATAGGGAGACGGTCGATCAGGGTAGTAATTAGGGTACATCTAGTCCTACCTGTTTAGGAGCCCGTTACCATCGTTTGGGGGTAACAACTGTTATTTCTGTTGGGCTTCCTGTTATTATCGTTGAGGGTAAAACCTACCAGTAGATGTATATCTAAGTCTACCATTCTTTTTTGTTGGGATTATTCTGTTTCTGTTATACTAGTACTGGTGCATAGAAAAGTATTTGGGAAGCGTAATCTATTATGTTCTATTTATTCTGTTTATCCTGCTCAATCTGTTATACCTGTCTTATGATGCTGTTATCTCTCTCATTCCAGTTTATATGCATGTCATGATGCTTTTACTTATTTATATGCTTAAAGTAACTGGACTCGCCAGACTTTTTGTCTGACCTGTTTTGTTCACTTTTCTATCTCTTCCTTTCCCCCGGGTTCTCATGGTGGGAACACTCGGACTTGATTAGGATTCTCTCTTCTGAATCTGCTTGGAGCTGCTTTGATGTACCGTTTTGATTACCTGTCTACTCTGATATGGCTCTTTTTGGGGACAGTGATTTTATATTACTGTACTCTGATGATTTTAGTACAAGGCAGATATTTAATTTGATGTAATGGGTTTTCTGTATTTCAGACTTATGTTGTAACTGGATTTTGGACCGCAACGTTTTCTGTTTGAAGAATAAAGTTTTAAGTTCCCTGTTATTTTATATATGTCTTGTGATGTTTATGTTCCTATTTACCTATAACGCTTCACAGAACTTAATGCATTCTGATAAAAAATGACATTAACGGACGTGGGGTGTCACATTTGGTATCAGAGCTGAAGGTTACCAGATCAGATAAAAGGTTTTGAAAATTGATTTCAAATGGTTTCTAAAAGAAAGTATTTTCAAAGAAAAGTCTGTTTTGGTAAAACATATTCCCCAAAGCCATATAAAATATCCTCGATTCTTCGATTGAATCTCTTTTCCTTTTCTTTTTAGCATGCCTGGGGAACCGATTCTTCGAGGGTGTCCCCGTTGAGGCATGGTTCCATAGGCATGTTAAAACTGCGGCACATGTCGAAGGGCAAGAAAGCCCCTAACCTCCATCTGTACCCGTAGTAGTTCCACCTACGACTAATTTTCTTTCAAGCTTCGTAAGGATTTCCGTGCGATGGAGGCTGTTAGTGTCCCTACTTCTGGTATCAGCTCCTATGTGATACCCTTTCACCTTAGCAATGTTTTAGTGTCAAATTATGATGGTAACATTATATATCTCACTGTCATCATTCCCTATTATGAGTATGTCATTTACATACACAAGTATGTATATAGTAGTACTTCCTTTCATTCTTATGTATAAAGAGCAATCTGACTTTTCCATGGTGAAGCCTAAACATGTGAATGTAGTCTTTAATTTGTCATACCAGACCCTTGAAGCTTGTTTTAATCCATACAGTGCCTTCTGTAGCTTGCACAATAGACCTTTTGTTTTCTATTTTGCAGTATCCTGTTGGTTGTTACATGTATACATTTCTTGTAACTTACCATTCATAAATGCATTATACACATCCAATTATCTTATTTTTTTCATTGTTTATTTAGTACAATGGCATCATTATTTTAATAGTAATAGACTTTACCACAGGAAAAAAAAGTCTCATTAAAATCAAATCCATACTGTTGTGTGTAACCCTCGGCCACAAATCTGGCTTTATACTTAAACATACTTCCATCTGAGTTTTTCTTCAACTTATATGTCCATCGACAACCTATATTGTTCTTGTGATGTAGTGGTACTACTAAACTCTAAGTTCTGTTTTTTACTAAAGATTTTGTATTCTTCATCTATGGCATTTTGTCGCTTATCACTACTAATAGCCTCCTCATAAGTGATGGGTTTTATGTTGTAAAGTGATATTACATATGGATTGGGTTTGAATATACCACATTTTGTTCTTGTCATCATGTGATGAACGTTCTCATCTTTGGCTTGGAAGTAATCTGAATGTGTACTGTTTGTAGAAGTTTTTTTAACACTATTAGAATTTTTATTCCCTTAACTGGCGTTATTGCTTTTATCTCGAACTGCGTCATTGCATTCATCCGTTGAATCTTGATCATGATGTTGCACCTCATCTACATGCAAGCCATCTAAACAGTTGTCAGACTGAGTGCTAGCAATGGTATGTTTGTCATTTGACCCTTCATCATGCTTTCTAGTACACTTGTCACTGTGCTAGTCTGTCAACACCACTAGTGATTGCATTGTATTTGTTGCCTTGGAAATCCTGTTGGTGGATTTGATATCCTTTTCTGCAAAAGGGAAAATGTTCTCATTAAATATAACATGCCTAGAAACATAAACTCTACCATTGCTATCCAAACACAAGTACAATTTTTAATTACTTGGATAACCCAAGAAAATGCATGGTGTGGATCTTAGGCTGAGTTTATGTTTATTATATGGTCTGAGGTAGGGAAAGCACAAACTTCCAAATGTTTTTAACATGTCATAATCTGGTTTAATGCTAGATAACCTTTCATATGGACATTTATCCTTTAAAACTTTAGTAGGCATCCGGTTTACCAAAAAACTGATATGGAAAATGCCTCTGCCCAAAATTTAAGTGGCATGGATGATTGTGGCATCGTTGTCATCCCAGTTTCAACTATGTGTCTACGCTTTCTTTCTACCAGCCCGTTTTGTTCAGATGTGTGAGGGCAAATTGTTCTACGAACAATGCCTTTACCATTAAAGTATTTCATTAATGGTTCAAATTCACCCCCACCATTTGTTTGTAAATTGTACAATAGATTCGTTTTTCAGCTAGTCTAATAAACTGTAATGTTGCATTGAATGCTTCTAATTTTGACTTGAGAAAAAATATCCAAGTAAATCTGCTATAAGAATCCACAAAGGATAGATAATACATTTGTCCCTGATTAATATTAATTGGTGATTGGCCTCATAAATTTGCAGCAACTAATTCAAGTGGGTTATTGTACAGTCTAAAAATCAAAAAATAACACTTTATGGTTTTTTCCAATTTGGCAATGAGTACAGATATAAGTATTAGGTAAATTTTCAGCACAAATTTTATTGTCATGCAAAATTTTCTTTACAATCTTAAACTGGGATGGCCAAGTTTTCTGTGCCAAATGTCAAATATATTTTATTACTTTTAGCGTTAAATTGAACATTATAACAGCGGTGCCCAGTTGTAGTGCCATTTCTGGTCTTGAAATTGTTGAATTTGTACAGTCCATTATCCATTTCACCCTGTAACAGCACATTATTATTAACTAGTATTTTCTGCCCGCTTTGCTGGGCATTAAAATTTATGTTATTAAAAAAATATTGTAATGATTATATATTAAAAATAAAAGAAAAATAAACTATTGTAATTAATATTAAATAGTTATATATATATATGTATATAATTATTATTATTTATGCGGCAACGATAATAAATTGTTCTGTTTTTCATCCAAAAATAATTTTATCATGTATGATTTATTTGATTAATTGTTCTGTTATCCATCTAATAATTTATGCAGTAACAATAATCAATTTTCATGTTATTCACCGAACAATAATTTTGTCGTGGATGATTTTTTGATTAATTATTCTGTTATCCATCTAAATTTTTTATTATGAATGGTTATTTTTTGACATAGATTTAAAAAAATGATTATTTGTAATTTTATTCTGAAAACCTGTTCTTAATTCATTACAATTTACACTTATTTTCTGATCTTTAAATATGAAAAATTAAACAAATAATCATTAAAATTATATAAGTGATACAATTCAAGTAATATTATATTAATTATATACAAACTAAAGCATGTTAACTTTTTTTGATGAAGCAAAAAAGTGTATATGATATCATATATATATAATATGATGCAATGTATGCTTTGTTATTAAGTTTTAAACATATTTTTATATGTATAAGAGGCATTCTTTTTTAATTGCTTTCAGTTTTGATGAAGCAAAAAAGAGGCATTCTTTTTTATATGCAATGTATATTTTCTTATATGTTAAAAGTGTATATGATGTCATCATATATATATATATATATATATAAAACTTGCTTTTTCTTTTATAATTGCTTTCAGTTTTGAAATAAATCCATTTTCATCATCTTTTTTATCCTTAAAGTCGTCAAAAATGATTTGTAATTTTCAAGCATGTTAATTTGCAAAACTCTTTTCTATGCAAGAAAATCACCAAGTCAAATAGCATTTTAATGGCTTGTAGCTTCCCATGTGCATTAATTTAATCAATATCTTGTAACGAATTTCTTGAAATGCTACACTAAGAAAATAAAGTTCATAAAAGAAAGATATTTTAGCTAGATTTGTAAATGAAAAAAAATGTGAGGCTTCACTGAGAAGGAAATAATGACATATATTAAATGGACTAAATGGTTTGTTCCATCATAAACATTTAGAAATGCATGAAGAGATAGAAATAAAGCATTGATAATTTTTTTACTGATGCACTCTAATTGGAAACTCTCTTATATTTGATTGATTGGCTAGTGGTCCAAAACAATGGACATTAGAGAGTGAAAAGGCCAAAACAACTGAATTTAAGTCAAGAAATCATTCGTATAAATCTATTGTGAATTTAAGTTAAGTAAATATATGTGCAACAGTATTAAAGAATTTGAAGCGGGCAAATACATGATGTGCTAAGAGAAGCTCAGAAATACATGAAATAACCATAAATATATGCTTGTAAAAAACTGATCATGCAATATTGACTCAGAAAATATAGCGCTTGAAAGCATGGCTAGTTATGCTATGTTGTAGCCCATCAAAGTTATCCTCCTCCAATAAACTAATTTATTTCATGCAATGCAGATATTGCTGTGCTAAACTCGACCTATGTGAGGAAATAATCTAAATTGCTAATATTGGTATGCAATGCAGATATGGCTAGTGGATCCAGCACTCAAACGCAAACTAATAGTGGAGCACTTGATAGTGCTGTTGACATTCAAGAGCAAGTGATAGGAAAAAGAGGAGAAACACAAAATATTGAAGTTAATAATGGAGTGCAATTTGATGATGATGCACTGTTTGGCAATCTCTTTGAAAGTGATACAAATATGACAAGTCATTCAGGTATGTCTTCACCTGACTTATCAAGCCCAAACATCTCTAGACCTTGTCCACTGTCTGTTGGACTTGCTACTCCTTCCTCTGCTGTTGAAAATAATAACCTCATGACACGCTCCGCAATGACAACCTCCCCTTATGCACACTTGAAGCCTCCTCAGAATTTTATTCTTCCACCTCCAGGCTCTGGCTATGGATTGACTTTTCCACGTGTAAGCATCCCTACTAGTTCGCTACCGTCGTCTAAATCCAAGAAGCTTAAAGGAAAGTTCTGGGATGATACTGATTTAGATGATGGTATCGACTACAATCCAGAAGATGTGCTACCTCGCAACACGATGAAATCCTCTAAAAGACATACTAGGAAAAATCCTGGTCCTATGTTCGATCCTTGTCTACACTAACCTGTCGTTGTCAAAGTGAACTACTATTGGGAAATTGTCTCCTGATTTTGGTAGCAAGCTATTTGGTCTTTAAGCTAGGTAGAAGAACTTTTGTGTTCTCATCTAGACAAGTATAAAGTCAGAAATTTTTACTATTTTCTTTTAGTAAGTACAAGGCTAGAAATGTCAAGAGTCTGTATTGCATTAGTATGTCGATTGTTATTTTGTAACTCTTGAAGTGGTGAATAAAAACTTTCACTTGCCTTTCAAAATTTTCCATCCTAACCTTTTATCTTAACTATCAAATACACATGACATGCCAACAAAAATATACAACTACTACTATTGGAAATGTTATGTTGATAATAAATTTTGTATTTTCATCTTTTTCACAAATATAGACAATTATACCAACAGTTAACGCTTTTCAACTTAATTAACACATAAAACATACGCAATAAGAGCTCTAATTAATACTTCTTTATGATTGTATCATATGTGTTTCAAATTTACACTCACATTGCAGTCTATTTAAAAAATGTATGTATCCATCTGCCATGCTCACGACATTGGTCTGGACATATAGATATAGAAGAAAAGACACAAATGCGCTCCGTGCAGTATATCGAGGTGCATACATTGCAATTTTTTATCCACGAAATGTATATTTTATTACATGCATAAATACATAAAAACTGAAAATGAATTTTGGGAAATCAACTAAATACTTTAAGGCAATACAATTGACTGTATCAATTTATGATCCATATAAATATGTATATGGTATTAATAATATGGTACAATATAGATTACTAATCAAAATGAATTTTGGGAAATTAAATAAATAATTTAAGATAATACAATTGATTCTACCAATTTCTGTATAAACATGCACTATTAATAAGATAATATAACAAATATGAATAGTCCGAGTAAAAATTTGAAGCAACAAACGTCAAACCACAATTAGCAGTATAGATTACTAATCAAAATCAATTTTGTGAAATTAATTAAATAATTTAAGACAATACAATTGATTCTAATATTTTCTGTATAAACATGTACTACTAATAAGATATTATACCAAATATGAATTGTCCGAGTAAAAATTTGAAGTAGCAAACGTCAGACAACAATTAGAAAAAAATAACTACAAATCATTTACACTGCATTCTGCCAACTACAAATCATTAGGAGTACTATGTAGGTAGTATCTTTCAGGATAAAGTAGTAAATATGGGCAATTTTCTTTTAGGATAAAGTAGTAAAGATTTTTTTTAAAGTAAATATGGACAATTTGTAATTATATAGATTATGAAAATAAATGACATAACTAAGGAAACTCTACAAAGAAAATTAGCAGAAAATACATCACACATCATAATGATAATGTCCAAAACCAACGGATAACTTTTGTTACTATGTATACTCAGGTTTGTTTAACTAATTTTCTTGTCGTTTGAAATTTTAAGTAAAAATAAATCGAAAGTTTGGTGCAACAATTTGTGAATTATATGACATATTCAATGAAAATATTTGATTTGCAATTATATGGCATGAAAGCGGATTATACAACATACAAAAGTAATATATGGTGCTATTTTTACTAATTGCATTTGCATTTGTTTGGTATTATACCATTGATATGAATGTAATTTTTTCGTTGCTTTCCCTTTATTGAATTTACTATATAGTTAGTATGCTATGAATTATATGGTATATGTAGACAAATTGGTTGATGTACAGATTTGTACTAATTTGGTTGTGAATTAACTAATATATTTTATTAGGATATTGATTTTGCAATTATATATCATGAAAGGAAATTATATAATATACCAAAAATCTATATGAACACAATAGAAATATATTATATGTAATATGATTAAAAATTTGAAAAATGAAAGTTGTATGTCTTCTTGGACACGAACTTTTTGATTGGATATTTCAGCTATGGTAACTTCTTTATTTATCCAATTTTGAAAACGAAATTTTCCTTTATGAAATTTGGATGCAATCATAAGAAATTAAAAACTATTATATGAAATCAATTACTTCGCTAATAGAATCAAAACATTTGAAACTGCTTAAAAAGCATGGAATTTAGTTAGCATTTTGATTTCCAAATAAATTGAATCTTTACTTAAAAGGCAATAACCTATTTTAGAAATTCCTAATTAAGAGCCAACTTCCTTAGCATTCCAAAAGTTATGATGAACTACAAATTGATATAAAATATGACAAATTAATATGAAAGTAGTAAAGTAGTAAATATGGACAATTTTCTTTTAGGATAATGTAATAAAGATTAAAAAAAAACGAAATTTTCCTCTATGAAATTTGGATGAAATTGTAAGAAATTAAAAAATATTATATAAAATCAATTACTTCTATGATAGAATCAAAACATTTGAAACTGCTTAAAAAGCATGGAATCTAATTAACATATTGATTTCGAAATAAATTGAATCTTTCCTTAAAAGGCATTAACGTTTTTTAGAAATTCCTAATTAGGAGCCAACTTTCTTAGCATTCAAAAGTTATAATGAACAACAAATTGATATAAAATATGACAATTTGATATGTAAGTAGTAAAGCGGTAAATATGGACAATTTCCTTTTAGGATAAAGTAGTAAAGATTTTTTTTAAGTAAATATAGGCAATTTGGGTATTTTACGGTCGGACCAATTATTAATCATTAAAGATTGGTGAGAATTATTATATAGATGTTGGCAATTTGGGTATTCCATGGTCAGATCAATTATTAATCATTAAAGATTAGTGGAAATTATTATATAGATGGATATATTAGGTCTTTAACTAAGCAAAATTTTGGGTGAAACTCAAAGTACACATGATGATCATTGGCAAATTGTGAGACACTCAATAAATTCTTCTTTATCCTAGGAACTCTCAATAGATTATTAAGATAGCGTTGCCTCTTAGCATTAATATAACCATTACCAGTACAAGATATACTTATTGTTTCACAGTTTCTCATACATATCACTTATGTACCGAGTAGCTTTTATTACCAAGATTTAGATTCTGAATGTTGTTAGTCACATGATTTGTTGCACCTGAATCTGAGTACCATTCATCTATGTTGATTTCATCTGTTTTGATTGAGTCATCAGCATCATTAACCTATCCTCTAGCATTATCTGAACTGCTTCTTTGTGGATTCAGTTGAGTCATGTTGACGCTTAGCCTGGCTTAATTGGATTTATTTTTTTCTTGCTACATTAAACTCATAGTTAAATCTGAAGTAACATCAACTAGCAACATGTCCAATTATTGACAAATTTGACATTTAACCCTACTATTTCCATTCCACCTATTTCCTCTGTTCCTACCACGTTGAGACTGATTACCTTTATGTAGTGTTGTTTCTTGATTACTACCATGCACTAAATTATTTCTTGCTTTTTTTTTTGTTTCTTGATGCTACTGCAAAATTGATGGAGTAATCTATTTGTGCCATTTTCTTTTGCTCTATTCTGGCCTCATGAACTAAAATGGTTGAATGAACATGTTGTATGTCTGGAATTGTTCTTTGTGAGGCTATAAAGGTAACAATTGATTCATTGTATTCATCTAATCAACCTGTTATGTAAAGACCCTATTCACTTTTTTAAATTTTGTGATCAGTAGCCCCGAGTCTATCACATAAAGTTTTGACCTTGATCAATTGTTCACTCATAGACATATTATCCTTCTTGATGCTTTGAAGCTTACTTCGGTAGTGCATGATTCTTGATGCAGATTGAGGATTAAATATTTTTTCTCTTGCATTCTAGATTTCATATGATGTAGTCCTTCCAATAATTTGTGATAACAAATTTGTACTTATCAAAGATATGAACCAGGATGCAAGTAAACTGTCCTATACATAATCTTGATTACTAATAATATTACCATCTTTATCCATGATCATGACAGGTGGGGCTGTAACAGTGCGTCTAATATATTCTTGAAGGCCATACCCGCTAAGATCAGTTTCAACTTGATAATTCCAAAGCATGTACTTGTCTTCATCGAGAGGAATGGTGTTTATAGACTTTTTTGTTTGACAAGGTTGAAGGAAGAGGTGGATGCTGCAATGTTTCCTGTTAAAATTTGTGATATATAAATCACAATTATGGACAATAAACTATTTATATGCAAATTTTGTGGGAAGATTTGTTGCTATATTTGTGGGATATTTAAGGTAAAGATTATTTGGTTCTTATCCAAATAAACTTATGACATATATGAAGATAATTTGGATGTCAAATTTACTTGGAGGTCAAGAAAACTTGAATATGAAGCAATTCTCTCTATAAGGTCAACGTAACATCTTCATTAAGGGTGGAAAATTTGTCATTGTTCTTCGTTATCTTTCTCCTCAAGTTGTTTAGTCATTAGATATTCTATACTTATTTCTCAATAAGGTTATTAATTCAAGTTGAGATTGTTTGTAACGATAGTCGAGATCGATTATAAACAATTTTTTATTTGGTGAATCAATAAAGAGGGTGGCTTTTGTGTGTTTATATTTCCAATATTATTTGTATTGTTTTTTGTTTTTCAATCACATTTATCTCCAAGTGATTGCGTGAAAAGATCCTGTTTTTCTAGGTGTTCTGCCAAACTTCCGCTGTGCTCAAAACCTCAACAGTTTCTTATCATGTGGAAGCACAAGAGAGTAATGTGGGTGGAATAGAGAATTACAAAATCAAGAATAAAGGAAACTAAAAATCTTGAATGACATAAAAAACTTGAAAGAGCCTTCTACAACCAGATGAATTGATCAAATGACGATAACAATTAGATAATCTATTTGAAAAATAACTACAACCGAGAATGATGGAGGAGGAATCCTATGAAGCTTTCTCTGGTGAGGCAGACGCGCTAACAAGAACAATACTGCACTGAGAAAAGGGTACCCACTTCAATGATGAAATTTCTCCGAGAAGGGATGATGATAAACCCTTTCTCAAATTTGTAGTGATTGCAATTTCTTGTAAATGAAATGAACTTTTCTTTAGTAGTCGTTAGACAATTTCTTGCTCTGATAACATAAGAGAGAAATGTAATGATTTATATTTCTCTAACTGTTCAAATGAACAGAATGAAATGTTACATTGTGTGCTATGCCTTATATACACAGCGGCAATAGCAATACTGGTGAATAAACAAGCGTGGCCCATATATTTACCCAATAATATAATGGTGGGCTTCAGCCCGCTATGCTGATATGAATATATTATACATTGAAACGGTCAGAATGGCGTTAATACTGAATATCTGTACAAACTGGAGACGTAGGTTATAACGACAATATTAGCCTTTAATTAAACAATTTAGCCTTAAAAATTTAACTAAATACTGATTTAAAACTGAAGTTTTAGTCCCTACTTCTTTAGTCATAGTTTTTATTTTTTAATTTGAAGTATCAATCTTTAAGTTAACATACTGAAGATTCATTTTTGGTTTTCGTTAGAAAAAGAGTACTAAAAACTATTTGTGACTGAGCTTTTTTCTTTCGGCCATGAGCATAATTTTATTGGACACCAATTTTCTTTTACATACTTCTGACCAACATATTTTATTTTATGAAAATTACGGTCACATCTTTTTGTGTAAACTTATTTATTTTACAACATTCCCTTTTAGAACATATTATCTACATCCTTGTATTTTCTATAAACTTTATCTAAACTTTCCTCTAGGGACGGTTGTATCACTGTATACATGTCATAGCTTTACATCATAATTTCTGCAATTACACTATCATGTAATTTGCTCCATCTATAGTTGACTTCATGCAATATTCACTAGATGTCAATTAGGGCCAGATGACATCTACGGGAACTACTAACTAGAATTGCAATAAAATACATCAAAATGAAGATTTGGTAAATTAGACTTCGATCAGGACTTCACCTTATAAACTTAACAAGCAACCAGAAGCAACTATATTTCGCATATAACATGTAACAAACTTCGTTGTATTCCAGCAATACTGTGTTTTTCACAAACAATTGTAAGTTGAATGTTGTAAAACGAATTCGTTTGTCATTTACCTTCGTTCTTTTTTGCGTTAAAGATATTATTTCTATATTACATTCAAGATATTTGTCTCTTTTGTACTTCTTTCTTTCCTTAAGAGTTAACTTTAGGCAATTTCATCTTGAAATGACAATGTCATAACCATTGTCAAAAGACTAGTATAGGTCATCGTAGATTGTTTATCAAAATAAGACTTTTTTTTTTGCATTGGTCACTTTATTTTCCACACATCAACCAACTTCTTTTTTATTCAAGCGTATGTTAGACAACATGGTTATCCATGTCCCTGACAGAGATCGATATACACAAGCCATTTTTACTATAAGTAACTTCGTCTACATTGCACACATAATTTAACATAGTAGTGCTTGCCATCCCCAATCCAATGGAAAAACGATAGGCTCAAACCGCTACTCAGGGACATACCTCGGTGCAATTTCTAGTGATCTACCAAAAAAATGCGTGAAGTACAAGCCTTGGTCCCGAGGATTTTTGTCACAAGAACAAAAAGAGCAAAAAGTTTGCTCAAAAGGACAAGGGCTAAAAAATTTGCCCAAAAGGACATTTTCTAGTGCAAATGGCGGAATTCAGGGGAGCCCCTTGTTTTTCCACTTTACACTAAAAGTTAGTCTTTTGAGCAATTTTTTTGGCCCATGTCCTTTTGGGCAAATTTTTTGTTTTTTTGGTCCTTCACACAAGTTTCCTGTGCCACAAGGATAAAAAAAGCAAAAAATTTGCTTAAAAGGACAAAAATAAAATAATATGCCGAAAAGGACATTTTATAGTGGAAATGGTGGAATTCAGATTGCTCCTTGTTTTTCCACTTTACACTAAAAGTTGGTCTTTTGAGCAATTTCTTTGGCTTTTATCTTTTTGGGCAAACTTTTTGCTTTTTTTTTTCCTTCACACAAGTTTCCTGTTGAGCAATTTTTTTGGCTCTTGTCCTTTTGGGCAATTTTTTTTTTCTTCACACTAGTTTCTGTTATTAAAACTCCCTCTATTTGCATGTCACCATTTCAAGTTATACATAGGAGAGCTCCACTTATTATTGTTGGCTACATTATTGCAATTGCTTGAATTCATAAGCTAGATGATAGAGCCATAACACATGATCATTTACTTCACACACTTCAGAAAATCTATATAAAGCTCAAGCTGACAAACGTCGGTAAGCTAGGGATTTGTTATTTGTTCTTGAGTGAATGACTGGGGATGAGTCCCAGCCCGATGAGGTGCAAATTGAGATATCTCATATTGACAAATGATATTATTTATGTACCCACCAAACATATGACCCAACTTCCTAAAGTTAATAGGATTTATTCCTCCTATCTCTGGTACTTGGTCACATACCAGTTAGCTCAGCTCCAATTAAGAATCCCCAGGAAATTCGAAGGAAGAATGTTAAAGTTAGTCAAAAAACCAAGTATATTAATTTGAGAATCTTTTGTTTCACCATTTGCTAGATCCCTTTTAGTAGTCCATGTCCACATTCCACTCCTTACCCAGAATCGGTAACATAGCGTCCCACAATCTCCACGATTGTTTAAGATCATTTCATTTATTCTTAATTTGCGTTTCGGACCAGTTATCATTAAATATTTTGTTAAAATTCTCAGCGACAATGGCCACAAAAAGAGCGGTGGGTCGCACATAATCAAAATAGCTTACGCAAACGTCAATGAACGTCGCTATACGTTAATCCATCAAATTTGTTATAAATGACAAAAAGAACTGATTTTCCGTGAAGAGTAGAAAACACAGAATAATCTTGCGGCATTTTACATTGAAGGACGATGTTAAAATGGAAAGCTGATAAAAATTTAAAGGGCAGTGAGTAGTTTATTGTAAAAATGTGGAAAATTTACCCTAAAAAACCGTAAATATCAAGTATTCGGAATGAAATGAAAGAAGCTGATGTAAATATGGACAGCATATTAGAAAAGGTAGATTCATAGTATATATAGTAAACCACCAAGTTGTACAGAAACCCAAATATTAAGCACTAAATCCTTGTACAATCAGCTCGAGCAATAGATAGCTTGTTGTTTTCAATATCAAACCCGATATGCATATTTTGTTGCGCCAAATTACCCCATGTTTGTACTCCTCCGCTTATTCCAGTCGAAACAAAAGCAAAGCATACTACATTCTTCTCAACCTCTGCGAACGTATTCAAAGGTTTCAACTGCACAGCAGCATCTGTAAATTGAAATGTAATGTCTGGAAACCAAAGATTTCCATGACTGCTTGAAACATCGAAACAAGGCCTGTAAGGAATGCTAGATTTCTTTATTTTTGGATACTTGACCACTTTAGACAACGTCTCCACCAAAGGTTCCAACATATCATCATCTAAGATGGTTAAAGTATTTCCAGAGTCAATTATAATGTTTCCTTGTCCCTTCTTATACTTCTTTTTATTAGATACAGCAACCTTCTCATTATCGACACTAATAGATTCAAGCTTTAACCAGTAGTAATCGTCCTTCTTCTTCTTAAATGGAAAGAACCCTTTTTCATTCACAAAAATAGGAGTAACCAAAGCATGTGGACCGACGTTAGCTTTATCTCCAAAGTTCATCATACTACCTCTTTTATCATCTACCCTATTTGCTATTGGCACAAAACAGTAGGAAAACTTATAACCGACTGAAGGCCCTAACTGAGAGATAAGCGACAATGGCCCTCTGTTAAGTCCTACTACACCAGCCCAACCAGGCTCAAACTTTCCACGGCTGTAATTTGAACAACCAAACCTTATGTTCTGTACAGATACTCTGGTGTTGTTTCTGACATTCGAAGAATCAAAGATTAGAGTTTCGGTGGATAAAGCTCCAGCAGTGATAGAGGATCTAATGCCATCATATTTATACACATAAGTACATATGGAAGTGCTACCATTTTTTCCTTTGTGAAGGTCAGAGCAACTTTTGGACATGGAAGGTATTGTTTTGTAGGTTGAGGATCTAGAAGAGTCGTACAATGGTGCATTTTGTCTATAACAACTTAAGCAAGGTTTGCATTGAGTCCATATTAGTTGGCTACTAGTATCAACGATTATCATGATATTCAAAGCGGGTGTGCCTATGTTTATGGACATGAGGTATTCTCCAGAGATTGGGGTGACATGAGCTTGGATATTGTTGTTTGTGCTAGCAAGATGTTTTGCATGAGCAATCGAACGATGGAAGGAGGAATTTGAACGTTCTTGTAGTGTTAAATTTGGGTTGTGAAATGGAGATTTTGGAGAGTCTATGTGGATCAGATTGATCGAAAAGCTGGTTTTAGATGTAACTTGAAGTGGGAATGAGGTTGAGAGGAAGAGTAAAAGAATAAAATTCAATTCTAACATTTTATTGATTTGATTTGGTTATTTAATGCTGAAATCATAAGGCATATATAATACAGTAGAAAAATGTTGGATTTGATATCTTTGATTACACATAATATATAAGTCAAAGTAATGTACCTAGGTCATAAAGATTATGAATAGGATTTCAAATGTTATCTAGGAATGTATACAATGCATCAAGTTATGATAAATTAAACATGGCATAGAATGTTAGATGAGTTAATGCAGCAAAAAATAAATAAATAAATAAATAAAATAAAATAAAGAGAGGATATATGACCTAAAATTAAACTACTTGAACAATTAATGATATGACGTGAATGCACAAAAAGTATGTGTATGTCAAGATTTGAAATCTCGGTTTTCAGTTCTGTTCCGGTCATGTAGAAATCTAAAAATCAGGTCCTTTTCTAAAAATTCTGATACGATTTTTTGTAAATGCGCAAATAAATATGTATTACTAATCAAGGTTTAGAATTTCAATGTGAAACTATTCAATGATTGGAGGCCTAAGATATATAGTCACTGCAAAGTATTTGGCCATGAAACTATTCAATGTGAATTTTTGAGAAAGGAAGAGCCATTACAGCTAAATCAATATGGTTTTGTAGGGAAAGAACAACAAGAGTACAAGTATGCCGAGCTAAGACAGGTTAGGCAGAAGCCAATATCAATTGATAATGATCAGGATTGGAACAAAGTGGTCAATAAAAAGAAGTAGGTATGGGGAAAGAAGGTGTATAGTAATAGAGATGAATTGGCTAATGATATCAATAAAGCTATGGATGATGTAATGGAAATTGTCGGTCGTGTAGTTCATGTAGAAAATAATGATAATGTGCAAATGGATGTCAATTATATTGACAAGGAACATATTGTGCAAAAGGTATGGTTAGTAGATGAGCTGAGTAAATGTTTTGCACATGAAAAACTTCTTTCTTCTGAAATGGGTACATCAAAAGTAGACAATGATCATAATCGAAATGGTAGCTTTGAAACTGCGCTTAAGGAAGTAGTGGATAATAAATTTCATGTCAATAACCCATTTGATATCTTGAATAGCCATGCATCCTTCTCAAATGTACACTCTGCTAGCTCCTCTCAATTTTCAAACAATTCCACATCCACCTTTTGCTCCTTAATGTCCTCCTCTTCAAATCCTTCTTCATGCTCTAATCAATCCTTTTCTGCTTGTCATTCTTCCAGTAGTGATTCTTCCTTCAGCTTCCAGATCCCCTCTAATTCTTCTTTCAGCTGCAAACTTAACAATGCCAGCAGTTTGTAACAACCCGGATTTTCAGAACCAATAATTTAAAAAATTTGTTTTAGTTATTTTAATGAATTTTGAATATTTAAAATGATTTATTTTAAATAATAACGCCTAAAAATTTATTTAAATCAAAGTTAGAATGTATAAATTTATTTTAATTATAAAACAAACGCGAAATGGCACGGTAGTTTGAAAATTCGATTTCAAATTTTCAAATGAATGTACAGGATTCAAAATAAACCAGATTTCAGTAAAACAAGAAATATTTGAATCTGTTTAATTATATATTTCTAACGAATGTGAAAATCCAAATTTCATAATGGGAATTAAAAATTACGTCCAGTTTAAAATTCGAAAAAGTCGCTACGGAATTTATATATATTTATTATAATATATAACCCTTAAAAATAGCCATTTTGCAGACGACCATCGTTTTCGACGAAATCACTTTTGTTGAATCTGGAATATCAAATGATTGCTAGGTTTCAAATTTCATAATTTTTGGAAATAATATGTGAGTGTGGCAAAAGAAAACGTGTTTGGTAATTTCAATTTGAATTTAATCGACTGAAAAATGACCGTTTTTCAAACGGTCTCCAAATTTGACTAAATTAGTTTTGTTAGGATCGTATCGTCAAGACAAAGCTAGATTTATTTTTCAGGAATTTTTGGAGTCAGTATGTGGCCCCAGTAAATTAAAATGTTAGTTCAAATGTAATATAAATGGATTTCTATTTTAATTTAAACAAAAACTGATCAAAACAATTGAATTGGCTTAGGGGACATATCACATTGTGTTCGTAATGGGAGTAATTAGTTAGGGGCGACAGTTGGTGAGTTTAATTTGGAGTTCGAATTAAAAAAGTAACTTTTTGGAGATAAATTAAAATAATTAAATTATATAACCTCACCCCTCTCTCTCTCACAGTCAACGCTCAGAATAAAAATAAAAAAACAAAAGAAACCGCTCCCTCCTAGATCGACATGGCTTCCCCCCATCTCCATTGCCGCCGCCCCCTCTGAACGGCGCCGCCCTCCCCTCCTCTCCTCCATTCTCTCTCTCTCCCTCTGAGTTGAAGCCGCACCCTAAAACCGCCCCCACCCCCTTTTCAAAACCCTAACTGCACCCACTGAAGCCTGCGAGAGACCGCAACTCACCCATGGTAGTCCATCGCGAGCCACCCCGGAAGTCGACACTGACGTGGACCACCCTCCAGCAACTAAGATTCAATTTTTACAACGAAACGTGAGTTTTTAAATATACATTGTTTCAAAAACTGAATTTTTATATATGTAGCGAAATAAAAACTGAATTTTAATATATGTAGCGAAATAAAAACTGAATTTTTATATATGTAGCGAAATAAAAACTGATTTTTTTATATATGTAGCAAAATAAAAATTGGATTTTTATATATATGAAAGCATAATAAAAAATGGATTTTTATATATATGAAAGCATAATAAAAATTGGATTTTTATATATATGAAACATGATAAAAATTGGATTTTTATGTATATAATAGCATGAATAAAAATATGATTTTTATTCTATAAACATTGTTATAAAAATATGATTTTTATTATATAAACATTGTTATAAAAATATGATTTTTATTCTATAAACATCGTTATAATAATATGACTTTTATATATGAAGTAGCAATATAAAAATATAATTTTTATATATGAAGTAGCGATATAAAAATATGATTTTTATATATGAAGTAGCGATATAAAAATATGATTTTTTATATATGAAGTAGCAATATAAAAATATAATTTTTATATATGAAGTAGCGATATAAAAATATTATTTTTAGACATGAAGTAAAGTTATAAAAATATAATTTTTATATACATAGCACCAATATAAAAATACGATTTTTATATATATAATAGCACTGTACAAAAATATGATTTTTAATGTATACATAACATTGTAAAAATACGATTTTTAATGTATACAGTGCATTGTAAAGATGTGATTTTTATATATAATATAGCATTATTAAAGATGTGATTTTTAATATAAACTGCGTGAAATGATTGTGATGGAACTAGTTGGAAACAAACCCAAATCCACACCGTTCAATTAAAGAATGACGGAGTGGATCCCAAAGGTGAGAACTCCTTCTCACTTAATTTATTTTACAGTTAAAAATATTTTAGGTTGCAGATGGGGTTTAGAAGCCCCCGACACTATTTATTGTACAAACCATATTATGTGATTTGAATTATATAAAGTTCAACAATTGAATTCCCACAATCACATAATTGAAAGCGATGTATGGATATTACCGACACACGGATTTCATACTCCGCGAATAGCCACTTATGGCACCGTAAATGGCATTTGGGGGTAGTTGAGTATTTATTTATTTGGATGTTCTGCGTGATTTAATTATGATTGTAAAATTGGTTTTGAATTAATTTTGAATTGATTGGAATTGGTTTGTGCATGGCGCGAGCCAGTATTAGGCGAGGGATAAGGCTAGACCTTATTCTGATTCTAGTATCATGCCGTTATGCTGCCGAAATTTTTTAAAATGTGTTAGAAAAATTTGGTTAGTTGAAAATATTATTTTTAGCTTATAACGGCGATAAATAAAATAATATTTGGATAGTTAAAAAATAAGTTTACACATCCATTTACAAGTCGGACGACTTTTTTATGCTCGTCGATTTTTATGATATTGATTGGGATTATAATTTTTACACATCGCCCATGTGCATAAATAGTAATTATTATTTCATGGTTGAAACCCTACACGGGTATTGGGATGATATATAATGTTCACTAATCCCAATTATTTAATTGTATGTTAATCGAGAGGTTGACAGACTGTTGTAAGCGTCAATTATTTGTATTTAACGCTTATGCAGTTGTTTAGTGCACTCTGGATGATGGTTGACTGTGTATGATTATTGTTGTGTACATGTGTTTATGAAATCCATATAAATAAAATTATATGGTAATTGGTCGTGTCTGATTCTAATTCAGAAAGAACGAATATTTTAAAATAATAAATATTTTAAAATAATATTCTGTAAAGGATAAAAATATGATTTTTATGTCCGATTTGGGATGGACATGTAAATATTGAAATGTGTAAAGCTGTGTTGTTTAGATTTGCGCAATTTTGATGCGAACGATATTTATATCGATTTTAGTCATTTTTATAGTGAATATCGAAAAGGAAATTATTTCAAAATCAGATATTTTGAAGATATTATCATTTAAATATTATAATGATATGGAATATTCAATTTTTATTTAAAATTGAAGTGAAAGTGGGAATCGTTTTAAAATGAATTTATAAATGATTTGTAAAATACGTTTTAAATGGAAATCGATAAAATATTATATATATATATATATATATATATATTATATATATAATGGTCTGAATAGAACGCACCGCGACCATCGCAAATTTCGACCATTGACTTCGAATTGACATTACGGGAGATTCAATCGTCGGATTCTACTAAAACCAGAACCGTTGGGTTCGTATCGAAAAGAGCTTTTCAGCGAATATAAGAGATTTGAAATCTAACGGTTGGATTTGGGATTATGTCCAAATCAAATTTGGAAAAGGTCGTTGTAAGTGCAGTTCGATGACCGTTTATGGAAATCGACTGAAAGGGCCTTACTAAAATTATTAAAATTATCAATAATTTGTGTAAAATCATAATATATGATTTGGAAAGAATTGGGATGAGAAATTCCACGTTTGTAAAGATAAAAATATATTTTAATCAAAATGAACTAGTTATTAACTAGATTTGAAATCCAATAATTTTTAAATAAAATAAATTGGATTTGTGAATGGTTTTAATATAACCAGAAATTTCCAATGAACGAATTAGAATGGATTTGGAATGGAAATAATCTTCGAAATATTTTGATATTGGATTCCGTGATTATACAGATATCGTTATGGAAATTTGGAAGATATATATATTGTTATTTCCAATACGATATTTGTTGGTTTCAGAATTTGATATTGAATATAAGCCGATATAATTTCTATTCAGAGTCTTTATTTGATATCAAATTGGATTTTGGGTTTGTCATGAATGGTGTCTTTAATAACGTTGTTCTTAAACCCAGTTGAGAAAAGAATAAATCTTTAATTTAAGATTTAGTGAAGTTTTCCAATTAATAAATATTTAATTGGAATTGAATAAAAGATTGGATTATTGGTTTTATTATGAACTGTGTTTTAATAACATTCGTTCTTTAACCCAATTAACAGTGAAATGTGATTTGGAATTTATAAATCTTTTTATTAAGATTTAAAGGAAATTTTCGAAAGTAAAGTTTTCCAATTTAATACAATAAATTGGAATGGAATGGAATTCGATTTGGTAATATTCGAAGTGAGCTTCTGTTGAGGAAGACTGTTAATATATATGGAATTTAAAAGGCTTTGTCGTTATTCCATTTATATTATTAGTCGAATACGGAAATTGATATCGATTATATATTGATCTGTTTTCATTGAAGATTCCATGATTAATGGAATATGATTTTGGGTTTATCGTAAACTGTGTTTTAAATGACATTACACTACAACAAAAACACCATATTACAACTTTAATTTTACAACGGTGGTAAATTCACCATTGTAATAAATGTTTTTTTACAAATTTTTTCCAGAGATGTTGTAATAAACTTATTTTTAACAACTATGTTGTTTTGACAGTTGTAATAAAATCCTATTACAACTTTTATTTTTTGACTGTTGTAATATATGACTACACTACAACAAAAATATCATATTAATAATTAATAAAAATTCGATAATTAATAAAAATATTTAACAACTTTTATTTTTTATTAAAATATAAATATTAAAATAAATTTTAATTGATAATTATATTTAAGGTATAAAAAGTTAAAAAAAAGCTTAACTAAATTAAAAAGAATATCAACTTTGGAATTTTATAAATTCAAAATATAAAAAAATAAAATTTTAAATAAATTTGAAATTTTATAAAATATTTGTAATTTCAGAAAACTTCTTGGCTTCCATTTTTGCAAAATTTTAGCATTGAATTAGCTCTTTATTTCTTACAATAAATGAACTTCTAGGACAATGTGAATATTTAAATGAAATAACCGATATGATCCATAATAATAAAATTAATTTAATTGTCTGGACAAGTTTACCAATCACTACAAGAAATTAAATTATAATTAAGAAAACAACAAAGGTTTCTTATCTAATATAAAAATATTTAATGGTTAAAATAATGATTTCATTTGTTTTATTTATTGATAATGTTCTATTTCCACTTAGTTGACATTTTTTACTCTCCGTTTCGAAATGGCATTGCAAGGTACCAAAATCTGTCTTCCGCTCGACTGCTTTTGGTTCAAACCCGATCTTTGTTCCCCAAAATAGAAATTTTTGGCTCCAACCCTAATTTTTTTCCCCCGCACCGCCTTTTTTTCCTATGTTAGAGATTCGCTTCTACTTTTCAATCAAATTTCCAGCTTCTCGGGAAATAAACGCTAACCCCAAATCAAATCAACCCTAAGCTAAATCAAATCAACAGGAAAAAAACAGCAGGGAACTAAATCGCACGGCCTCTTGTGGTCGTTGTCAACGATTGATGCACCAAGGCGGAGGCAGGCAAAGCACGACCCAGGATGCACTCATAATTTTGGATGATTTTGCCTCGTTCCTTCAACCTTTTGGCTTTTCCCTGGCGACTACTGGTTGCTGCAGCGGAGGGGTTCAAGTAGAGTGATGTGGTGGTTCTTGAGGCTTGCGGGTTGTCCACCCTATGATATGCTTTCAAGTAAGGTTTACTATGTCATTTCTCTTGGTGATTGTCGTTTCCCTGCTGTGTTTCAGTTTGGGATCATGTTATTGTTTTTGTTCTTGCGAATATTATGCTTTATTATATGGAGGTTTTCTGTTTTCTTCCCTTTTTTTTTCTTGGTGATGCCTAAGAATAGCAACATGAAATCCTTTAAATGGCATACAAGGGAAACCCTTCTCCAATGTTTGATCCTGTCATTAATTGAAATTTTGGTAGTGCTTTCAAGGAGATTTCTGTTTAGTGGTGTCTTGGTTGAGTAGAGTTTATCTTTTATATGAACAGTTTGCTGCTAATTGATACAATAGCTTGGGTTTATGGTAGTGCTGTTGTTTTAAGGTTGTTTCAGGACGGAGTAGTTTGGTGTGTGATCTAACAGCAGATGTTATTTTGGTAGTGTTCACTTGTATTTGTTACCTCAAATCCAAACTATGTTATATTAATCTGGTAGTATCTTTCATGTAGGTGGCACAACCATTTAGCTAAGTCGCCTAATCTAAGTGTTTCATTGATAACCTGCATAATTTCTTCTGATTAATTGGATGTTTCAATTTCACTTTTTCTTTAATTAAAAAGGTTAATCTTGCACATTGAGTAAAAGGCATGGCTTTATAATCCTCCCAAGTAAGCATGCTTCCATGTTTAAATCTTATAGTTTCATGTTCATCCTGTTAGATATTTCCAATGGAAACTTATGTTAGTTCAGTTTCTAAGTTTACAGAGAAAGAATGTATATTTGACTACATACTATTAATTGTTGTAGGGCTTCTGGACATTGATTGAGGAAGTACACAGCAAAAAGCATAGTCTTTGCGGTAGTTTCATTTCCAGCAAATAAAAGGTTAATGAAGTCTGATATTGCTTCTTCGGGTAAACTCTCCTCTTCTAGTAATCTTCCAAGTACACCATAGTTTTTCAACGTATCAGTGTTGTTTTTCCCCGTTGTTATCACATTCTTCATCTTCACAATAATTGCTTCTCTGGACTGTTAATGTCAGAAAAAGGAATCTTTGTGTTTAAAACAGTATTGATTGCTAGCAACCAAGATATATTTGAATATTTCAAATAATGGTCAACCTTCATGGCTGTATGAAACGTGAATCCAGGCAAGTTTATAGGAATAGAGCGGTAGCCATCAACAAAATTGGAGAATAAAGAGGCCTACTACGACTATCTACTCTACTATAGGCATGAATCCGTCGATTACAATCTAACTTGAATTGCTAAGAATGTCAAATATCTACTCTACTATGCTTAAACAATAGTTATTATGATCAGCATTCTTTGTCTGTTCGGTTTATTTTTTATAAAAGGTGAAATATGAAACCGTATGGGAAGAGTCATATGGCACAACCTAAGTAAATATCCAAACTAAGATAAATACGGTGTTGCTTTTCGGTTGTTTATGCATGCAGTATGTGAATCATGCATATAATTTGTTAGCCATTTCTGAATTTTTTTTCCCTTTAAAATTGTTGTATATTGCTCTGCAATCATCCAAAATCACACTTGACCATTATTTCCAAATGATCATGCATCTGACATGTTGATTAAGTTTCAGATGTAGTGTACCATTATTTTTCTGTGTTAACGTCCAATTAAAGTCCTTTCTCATATCGTTGCCTCATTTATATTTTTTTCGGTTTTATAAGGTTGCAAGTTCATGGAAGCCTGAAAATATCATTCAAAAAGTGATTGAAGGTCGGTTAAAGAAATACTATGAAGATGTATTACTGGAACATAAGGACATTATGGATGATGGTGTAAAGATTCAGGTAACTTGTACATAACAGTTGTAGTAGATTATGGATGATGGTGTACTCCCGTAGGATATGCAATTTTTTGTGGATAACTTGTGCTTGTACTAAGTTGCTTTGTAACGGTCAAGTATGTAATAATGTACGAAATGTTGTCTAAAACTCATTATTTGTAATAATGAATATTTGAGTATTTTAATAAATTAGTTTGCAAATAACTGTAATATCGGATTTGCTTATGGAGTATTGCTATATTTAGTGTATTGTTCTTTTCAGTTGCAAAATACGTTTATTTTTTTTAAAATCCAAATGTCAGTCACAACGGTGCATAACAGTTGTAGTAGACTTCATTACAACGGTGCATAACTGTTGTAATAAAGTTTATTACAACGGTGGAAAAAAGTTGTAAAATATACATATTACAACGGTGTTGCAACAGTGCAAAAAAGTTGTAAAAGACATTAGTCTATTACAACTTCTTAATACACGACGGTTTGCCCACCGTTGTAAAATGTATATTACAACGGTGTTCCACCGTTGTAATAGGGTCATTTTGTTGTAGTGTTAGTTTTTTAACCCAGTTAAAGACAGGATTACATGTTTAACATTGTATTTCGAACTATATTTGTTGATCTCTGCTAAATATATATCTATTTGGTGGCGGAGAATTTATTTTCTTGCTTAACACCTTTCTCTAAGACGTACGAGCTTAGAGATTATATATCGATAGAAATCAATGGTACGGTGTAGATTTTCGATGCGACATGTTGGATCTCCCCAAAGTTAGATAATCATTAATATTGATTTTTAGGAAGATTAAAACTAAGTGGAGTTTTAATTAATCTTTAATTAGATTGAAATGAGAATGTGATAATTTAAATTATCAAATTCGGGAAATGATCGAGAATGGAGTACCACAAGTTTTACTCTAGGAGATAGTTAAATCTTTAATTAGATTTGAACATGAAATGGTAATTAATTTTACCGATAACACCTTGGTGTTAGATATGGTGTATTACTAGTTTTGGTCCATGGGATGAATAGGTTGGGATTGGGATTGCGATAATAAAAGAAATGATTACTTCAGTATGGTTCGATAATCCTGACTAGTTTGGATAAACCTTAATTTGGTTCGAATTGATATCCAAAGGAAGATTAAAGAATAAATTTAAAGAATTTATCTTTGATAAAATTAATGGGAACATTTCCCCAAGGATATGAATATTTAAATAAAAGAATATTCTGAACTGGAATGAGGCGTATGTTGTGTTTTATAGCACTTGATTATAAAATAGGTGAGTTACTCGGAAAGGCCAGGTTTATACCCATTCTGAATAACTGATTCAACGATAATTCGACGATGAAGACGGTGGTTGAAGACCGGAGGTCTTCACATCGTTTGGATGATTACTGATGTCTTGATTGGGCTGTACACCCAAGATAAGGTAATAAGTGGTGATCGTCTAGACGTACTTGGAGATCGACCGGATATGCGAGGACCACTCTCCTGTATTGGACATATGGGACTAGGAATAAGGTGTCTCCGGTTTCGTTCAAACCCAGAACCAGTTATTAAATGGATGTGTGTCTGACATTGGATTTTATTCTGTGTTGTTTGATTTCTATTAAATATATATATATATATGTTTGGTGGCGGAGAATTTATTCTCATGCTTAACACCGTTCTCTGAGACGTACGCGCTCAGAGATTATATATTGATAGACATCGGTTGCATGGCTTGAATTGTCAGTGTGGCATGCTGAGATGCAAATGATCAAGGCTGCTATTGAAAAGCAGAGTCTTGTGGTTGATGATCAAAGCATAGCCTTAAAGGGCATAGCTTTGTGTATAGCATTAACTCGCGAGCCTCACACCTCAGTATGAGTCAAAAAGGGGATCGTGACTGCAGGGAGTGCACGATGTTTCCTTCTAGCTATGGGTGGTGTCATGGTATGGAGCCCATACATTTATATATTTTTACCTATGCGGATGATGGATATGCGAGGCGCCTCAGATATATTGGTTACTACAAAGCCGATGGATAGGTCCGATAAGACCTGGAAACACGTGTTCTGGAATAACCAATCCTCAAACGTAAGAGAGGACCGACCCTGAAGATCCAGGGTTGCCCAGAGCGTGTAATCCTCAGGCATTTGCTAGAGTGTCTCGAAGCGGTGAGGAGCCATCCCTTGCCTCGACTCAAGATGGAATCCAATTTCCAATACGTGACATTTTGGTTTTCATTGTAAACCTATATGGCGACATAGTAGCATGGGATACTATGTCGTTTATGATTGATACATTTATATTTGAAGTTCTAGTCGTTCGAGGATGAATTTACTGATGAACATGGCACCATTAGTAGTGATTTTCGAGTTTCGAAAAATGGGATGACTATATGATTTCGGCTATGATGTCGAGAAATACTTAAATTATTTCGATATGTTGGAAATATTAAAGGAATTTAATATAAGGTAGATAACCTGAAAACATAATTAACTTGGACAATAAGTCATGGGTAGCCTATAAATACCTGGAAAAATGTTTAAGAGTAAAGTTCGTCTGAAGAATTGGAAAATGAACCTTGAATATGCACGTGCGTAAGCTTATTTGCTAATCACATGCGTCGAACATTTCTGCGTTCTAACAAAAGTAGTTGATCAAGTCGTAATGAATGTTTGAATATAAATATTAAGATCTAATAAGTATAATCAGGGGAGATATCATATTCCTCAATATGTGTTAAGCAATAGAGTCGAACCTATACCTGGCATGAATTGTAAACGATAAAATGCAAGTTAATCTATTTTTCTCGGAAGTATATTTCGGCAATCAAACTTCCCTCAAAGAATTTGAAGGTAATTTTACTTAAGTTGAGAATTTGTTTGGAAAAAAAATGGTTTAAACTGCAATAAATATTCTAAGTGGGGGAGAAAACTATCTTTCGCTATTAAAACTGCATGATCTATCCAAATAGAAAATATTAAAGAGTAATCGCTTACGATACAATGGAAACGAAATTTGAAGTAAGATTTACCCAAGAAAAAGTTAATGGAAAACCGGAATACCCAAGAAAACTAGGAACTGATTCGGATTAGGTAATTTCAATTTGTCCGAAGCCTTATGTTAACTGAACTTCAAATAGTAAGCCTTGCGTAGTAAGTAGACTAGGAAAATTTGATTTTTCGAAATATAAAGATTTTAGTTTCGGAGAATCTTCGAAATCAATTTCTAGTGTTTGGGACAAATTGTTTCAAATATGTATACGTTAAATCAGAGTAGCGCAGCGAAAGTGTAGTAGTAATTTGAAAGGAATGTTTCAAAGATTTTTCGCTAGACTTGTTGAATAAAGTAACTTTCCAAACAAGATTTGGAATTTTAAACAAGAATGAATAAATGTCGTAGATCTCGAAATACAAACAAAAAGAAAAATTGTTTGATTTTATGAATATGACTTCCAAATTATGGACTTAGACTCTTGGAAAATATTATATAAAAGTCTTGAAATGTTGAAGAAATATTGAATTTTAAAAGAAGTTAATGCTATGTATGAAGTTTAAATGGCTGGAATGTAAGTTTGAATGTGCATAAGACCAATTTATGATAATACGAGTCGATAAGGAGAAAATTCAACTTATGTAAGGGATAAAAATTGAAAGTCACAAAGTTTGGTATGAATTCGAAACTCAAAATGTTGATGTCGACATAAGTTGCTTGGAAATTATATTTTCAACCATTTTGGATACGATAAATAGGTTATAAACTATTTATAATAAACAGTGGTTTCGACGACTAGAATCCCGATATTTTGAAATGTTTGAAAACAACAAGTAATTGTAAACTATGGTTACAAAATGATTTACAACCTTAGGATATGAAATGATTTAGATGTTCGAGTAACCATGACTAAAACTGGGTTGTGATGAAAGATTGGATTTTGTGCGATGGGTGATACTCAGTTGCCCTGTCATGAGGATGAACTTCTCGAATTAATAACATGAAGATTTCATCATTGTATATTTGAAATTTCGAAAGCAAATTTGGTTTTGGAAATCCCGATGTGAACTATGATTTTCTATATGAAAGGAATATGTAGTATTTCAATGGTTGAAATGGGATTCCAACTACGAGAAATCATCTTGAGTTTTCAAAAATTGAAATTTGTAGGTAAGATTTATTTTACTTATGTATAATTTTATGATCTCCCCTTTTCGAGGATGAAAATTTCTTAAGTAGGGGAGATTGTAACGAACCAAAAATTTCCAATGTTAATATATGCTGTAAATTTCAATTTTTCTGAATACCAAGTGAAATTAATAGGGTTTAAATACAAATTTTGTTTTAAAAGATATTATATATATGAGTTGAATAAATATTTTGTTTAATTATTTGAATATGAATAACATATTTTATGATTTTATTTAAATAAATACTTTAATATTAATAAGTAGTGATATTATTTAGTTTTATAAAATATAATGATTTTTCATAAAGATTAGTTGAATTTCTAGACCACATTTTATAAGTTATATTTGATATTATCATATGAATAAGTATTTTGAAATATTGAATATTGTATAAACCTTAGGTAAATTATTGATGAAGCAATATGTATCGGAAACTAGTTACATTAATAAGTGTCACTATAACGACCCGCATTCTACGCATCGCAGAATCGTAGAATATTTATTTCTTTCACATACGAAGTCGTATGGTCATGTAACTTTGGGAGACGAGTAATGGGGTCATTTCCCATGTTCATGATTATTCCCGATTTTTAAATGACCATTTTACCCCTAGCTGATACTGTTTTGGCCATAACTTTTGACTAGAAAGGAATTTTGACCTGAACCCACTTCCATTAGATTCGTTTGATGGTTTATGATTCCGTAGAGTGGTCACATTAGCCAAACGGACTCATCGTTTGGGAGATATGGCTGAAACAAGTTTCAGATAGTGAAAAACAGCTTAATTGGGCTTAACCGGGTGATTAGCAGCTAGGCCCAAAGGGGATTTTGGGATTAGAGATGTATAGGGGCTGATTATGGTTAGAAAACATTTCTTTCAGCCGCCACTTTCATTCTTGGAACCCTAGCAATGGCCTCCAACACCCAAATCAACTTCTAATCACTTTCTAATCAAGTTTTGGCTTAAGCAACATCAAATCAAGGCGGATTAGTACAAGAATTGAGGTAGAGCTGCCGTGTTGCATCAGTATTTGCGCCCAAATAGTAGAGTTTCTGTCCTAAAGGTTTTATTTGTGGCTAAGGTGAGTGATTTGCATAGTTTTGCACTAATTACGGTTAATTAAGGGTAATTAGTGAAGATTAGCGAATTTATACACCAATAAATTTTGGAAAAATATTTATAAATTCGAAAATAATGTTTTAGACCTCTGCTAGAAATTTGGTTTGATTTGATTAAGTTTTGCTAATCATATCATTAGTTTTGCCTAAACATGTTTAAGGGAAAATATAGGATTTTGGGTATGTTTGATCCATTTTTACATGTTATGGTTGTTGTTTATGATTGATTGTACATGTTGCTATGACTGTATGGTATGTTTTATGATTGTCTACAAGTGTTAGATTGGTCGAAAACGTCGTCGAATGGCGTAAAACAGCTGTTGGAAAAGTTGCAGGAAAATGTGCAGAGTTTCGGATCGGATCGGGGTAGAAGGCTCGGATCGGATGGTGGACTGGGCAGAGAAACCGAACCGGATCGGAACCTCGCACTAAAGGAGAATTGGCGAGAAGGAAGGCCATTTGTTTAGAATTGGAGTTGAGCAGGGGATCGGATCGGAGAGACCAACAGGGATCGGATCCGAGAGACAACAGGGATCGGATCGGAGAGACCAACAGGGATCGGATCGGAGGCAAGGGCATAGGTATCGGACCGGAGAACCAAGCTTGGAGCTGGAGTTGGAGCGAAGCACCTGATCGGATCGGGACATCTAGGAGGGAGAAACCACCGAACCAGGCACAGGGCATCCGAACCAAACCGATGGAGCATTGGTATACCGAACCGAACCGATGGAGCAAGGGAACACCGAACCGAACCGATGGAGCAAGGGTACATCGAACCGAACCAAGCTAGAAGGGGAACACCGAACCGAACCGTACGTGTGCTATTACTACTACGCGTTGACTCCTTTGAAGACCAACTCCAATTCGACCAATATCTGAGATGCAAAGGAAGTCCAATTGAGGAGCCTTGACTCAGGATCCAGTTGGGAACCAATGAGTGAGCTTCATGATTGGGATTTGTTGTGGGATGTGTGCTAAGGGGTTGTCGATGTCTGTAACTTTGAATCACTATGTGTAGGGAGTGCGTGAACGGATTCAGGGCCATAGTGGCCTCGGTATGACTAAAGAGCTATAGACCAATGAAGTGGGGTCATTTGTAAAGGTTAGGTCATGACTCCATGTGGTAAGCTTGGTAGTAGCAGTAGTTGTACAAGTCGAACTCAGTCACTACTTCGATGGTTCTAGTGATTGACAGTGGTGGACATCGTATGCTTTTCGCACCGAGTGAGAGATGTGAGGATGGTTTCTATGTTTGATTTGTTTGCCTTCACTATGACATGCACACCCCCACCCCCGTATCCTTTACATCATCTGTTTAGTGGCACCTTAGAGTATTGTACGGTATGTAGTGCTACCTCTTTAGTTGCAGGTCCAGGTTCAGGTATGGTTTAGTATACCTGTTATTGTTCTGTTTACTTGCTTATCGCTCATACCAGACTTTTTGTCTGACCCAGAGTTTTATGTCTCTTCTTATTACTCTGGGTGCTCTCACGAGCAGACTAGAGGCAGATTAGCTGGGTATGCACGAGTAGCCGATCCGGAGACGAGCAGGAGGCTTCCACGTATGATATATATATATAGTATTCTCTCTGTGTTGTTGAAGATCACTGCTTAGGCATTAGTAGTGCATCCTCTACTTTAGCTTTCTTTTGCGTTAGAGGCAGTTTAAAGTTGTAATAATGATGTTGGATCATAAGCTGTATTTGGATTTCCGCTGCTATGTTGGTTTAGTTTTCAGCTTATGCACTGTCTCGCCTGTTTTATGTCAAGATTATGTTATTATTATATTTTATTCCATGCGCTGTGAGACATTATACAGGTTCCTTGTTAGTTCATTCTCTTCTTTCCTTTCTTTGGCGACCGTTCTGTGCTAGTCAGGCATGTGTACAGCGCACCTTCGGAGAAAATGCAGGCTGGTGCGGGGCGGGCCGTCACACTTGGTATCAGAGCTCTAGGTTGCGTAGTTAACCAAGGGAAGTCATCAGGGAGAGATAGTATATGTATATGAGAGCGCGTATTTGTGATTATTTTGGTTTTCAAAAGCTATATATATATATATATACTATTACTATAGTTAAGGATGAAGTCGCACTGCACTGACACCAAAAAGAGTATGGTTAATCGTTTTCTCTGTGCAGATTAAGCGATGAGCCGATATGCAAGGGGTACCGGTAGAGGAGCCAATAATGGGAATGCTGTTGACATGAGAACGATGTTTAATGACCTCATGAGAGAGATGCTTAGGGATGTGCAGAGGGCAGTTCCCAATGGTGGTGGTCTAATAGTGCAGACGCCTAGGGCCGATTTCGCCAAGCTGAACAAGGATTATACTAGTCTTGGTCGGAAGCCGTTCCATGGAACGGAGTCGGCTACAGATGTTCAGGATTGGTTGGATAGCTGCGAGTGTATCTTCGAAGATTTGGGTATCGAGGATGCGATGAAGAGAAGGCTAGCATCCCGTCAACTGCAAGGACGGGAAATGAATTGGTGGAATTCTGTAAAGGCAGCTACTCCCGAGGATCAGATTACTAGGGAGCAGTTTAAGGTTCGCTTTAGCGAGAAGTTCATTCCAGCTGCTCAGGAGTCAGTCTTGTTTAAGAAATTCTTGGAGCTCAAGCAGAATGGCAAAGCTTTCTCGGAGTATATTGCTGAATTCGACACTTTGTCGAAGTATGGGTTATCTCTTATTGATACTGCCGAGAAGAAGAACGAGAAGTTCATAACTGGCTTGGATCAGTACTTGGGAGAGAGGCTTATTAACCACATCGATGAGACGTTTGAATCGATTGTGGGGAAAGCTTTAAGATCAGAGAGTGTTTACCCTAAGTCGAGGACTAAGGTTGCATCTGCAGAGGAGCCATAGCCGCAAGCAAGCGGTGGAGGCAAGAATGGTTCTCAGAATAAGAGAAAGCAGAATCAGACCAAGGATGGCCAGAAGAAAAGGAATAAGCAAGACGTTGAGTGCTTCAGCTGTGGTAAGAAGGGCCATTATGCTAGTAATTGTCGGGCCAAGACAGCGGATAGGAAGTGCTTCAACTGTGGCCAAATGGGACATCACAAGGACAAGTGTCCGCAACCCCCTAAAGAAAAAAAGATGGTGAAAGCATATGCCCTTAATGTTGTTCCTTCTTCGTCGAATGCCCCAACTGCGGCGGAGAAGGGAAAGAATGTCGTCATTCAAGGTATGCTTTCCGTTTATGATGTTCCTGTTAGAGTTTTGTTTGATACCGGGGCTTCCAGTTCTTTCATATCTAGTGACTTGGTAGATAGGTTGGGATTGGAGCCCGAGATTGTCGATAGACCTTTAGTAGTGACGAACCCGATTGGTGGTTTGACTAGCCTTAGCATGATTTGTCGTAATGTGGTCTTATCGAGTCATGGATGCATGTTTGTTTGTTATTGCTTTGTTTTGGGCTTTACTGGGTTTGGCATTATTTTGGGAGTCGATTGGCTCCAAAGATACGGGGTGGTGGTAGACTGTGAGGGCTTTTTGGTGACAGCAAGAGCGGATGATGGGCGGAGGATAGTGTTTGGTGGTCGACCCGGTGATGGGGTAATGGCTAGTTTTCTTAATTCCCTCGACATTCTGCATAGTGAGTTGTCAGGTTTGCCCGTGGTTGGCCAGTATCCGGACGTCTTCGAAGAAGTGACCGGGCTTCTACCACATCGAGAGATTGAGTTCCGTATTGATTTAGTGAAAGATACCAGGCCAATAGTGATGCCACATCGTCGTATGGCACCAAGGGAGCAGCGAGAGCTCGGGGTGCAAGTCAACGATCTTTTGAAGAAGGGATTTATCAGAAGGAGTTTTTCTGAATGGGGAGCACTAGTTGTGTTTGCTACCAAGGCGGATTGTTCCCTTCATTTGTGTGTAGACTACCGCGAGTTGAATAAGGTAACAAGGAAGAATAAGTATCCTCTACCGCGGATAGATGATTTGTTTGATCAATTGAGTGGCGCGAGAGTATTCTCTCAGTTGGATCTCGCGACAGGTTTTCATCAGCTTAGAGTGGAAGCTGAGAGTATAGCTAAAACGGCATTTCAGACGCCGTCTGGATTTTATGAGTGGTTGGTCATGCCATTCGGGCTGTACAATTCCCCAGCATATTTTATGGATCTTATGAATAGGGTATTCAGAGATCAGTTGAATAAGTTTGTCCTTGTGTTCGTGGATGACATTTTGGTCTACTCGAGGACAGAGGAAGAACACAAGGAACATTTGACGATAGTGATGGAGGTGTTGAGAAAACACCAATTAAAAGCAAAGTTTTCTAAGTGTCACTTCTGGAGGAGGGAAGTGAGATTCTTGGGCCATGTTGTTTTGGAAAATGGTATTGCCGTGGATCCTGCGAAGGTGGCTACGGTACAGGATTGGTTTACGCCCAAGAATGCAATGGATATAAGAAGTTTCTTGGGGTTAGCTGGATATTATCGTAAGTTTATCCAGGACTTCTCCAAGATAGCAACACCATTGACTCAGTTGACTAAGAAGAATCAAGCTTTCGTCTGGGACGAAAAGTGCGAGAATGCATTCAAGAGTCTAAAGGAAAAGTTGACGTGTGCACCAGTGTTAGTCGTTCCTAAGGGGAATGAAGAGATGACGGTATATACGGATGCATGTGGTACCGGACTAGGTGTGGTATTGATGTAAGGAGGTAGGGTTGTAGCATATGCAAGTCGGTAATTGAAACCGCACGAGAAAAGATACCCTATCCATGACTTAGAATTAGCAGCGATCGTGTTTGTACTGAAGATGTGGAGACATTATCTCTTGGGAGAAAGATTCGAGTTGTTTACCGATCATAAATCGCTAAAGTATCTCTTCTCTCAGAAGGATCTAAATCTCCGACAACAAAGATAGTTAGAGTTCTTGGCTTCCTATGATTTCGATATCGCATATACACCCGGAAAAGGGAATGCGGTAGCTGATGCATTGAGTAGGAGACATGCCAGTCTAGGGGCTATGTTTCTTGAATGGAAGCAACTGGAGTACATCGCTGGGTATGATTTCAGACCAAAGTGCGAATTGGATCCAAAAATGTTAGCAAGTTTGACGATCAGACCCACTTTGATTGAGCGGATTGGTTCCAGTCAGAGGAACGATCCTAACCTATTGGAAATCATCTCAAAGTTAGAGATGGGAATCGACGAAGAGATGAACAAGTATGAGCTTGATCGAGATGGATGGCTTAGAAAGAATGGAAGACTTGTTGTACCCAATGTCAATGGATTGAGAGATGAAGTGCTTAGAGAATGTCATCACTCAAAACCGACTATACACCCTGGTGGTAACAAGATGTATCGAGACATGACGCAGACCTACTACTGGGAAGGGATGAAAAGAGACATTGGGAAGTTTATATCCAAATGCATGAATTGCCAGCTAGATAAAGCTTAGCAAAAGAAGCCTAGTGGTTTGTTACAACCATTAGAAATTCCAAAATGGAAATGGGAACAAGTGTCGATGGATTTCATTGATGGGTTACCAAGGACTAGATCGGGCCATGATAGCATTTGGGTGATTGTGGACCGATTGACGAAGAGTGCGAGATTTATACCCATCAAGTCAAATAGGACGGCAGCTAAGTTAGAAAAACTATATATAAAGTGGGTAGTGAGATTTGATGGAATACCCAAAGGCGTTGTGAGTGACCGAGATCCGTTGTTCACTAGTGGATTTTGGAAAAGCTTACAAGATGCGTTAGGATCAGAATTACATCTCAGTACCGCGTATCATCCTCAAACCGATGGTCAAATAGAGAGGGTGAATCGTATATTGGAAGACCTCTTGAGAGCTTGCGTATTGGACTTTGGTGGATCATGGGATGATCATTTGCATCTAGTAGAGTTTGCATATAATAATAGTTACCAATCCAGTATCGGTATGGCTCCGTTTGAAGCTTTGTACGGAAGACCGTGCAATTCACCGTCATGTTGGGTAGAAACTGGCGAGAAGTTTGTGCTTGGACCCGATGTGATAAGAGAAACTTCAGCTAAGATTAAGATTATCCAACAGAGAATGAAGGCTGCCCAAGATAGGAAGAAAACTTATGCTGATAAGAAGAGAAGAGAGTTGAAGTTCTCCATTGGCGACTTGGTGTTTATCAAGATTTCTCCGTTGAAGAGCGTAATACGATTTGGTAGGAGAGGCAAGTTAGCACCAAGATTTGTTGGTCCATTCCCAGTTCTAGAACAAATTGGGAATTTGGCATACAAAGTTGAATTACCAGAGAAGATGGCAGGAGTTCACAACATATTTCATGTTTCCCAGTTAAGGAAGTTCATGCACGACCCAGATGTGACTATTTCACCTGATCAGTTGGATGATATCGAATTTGAACCTGAGGCGGTTGGGAACCGCAAGCCTATGCGTATTGTTGGGAACGATACGAAGAAACTTCAGAGGAAAGCGGTGAATCTAGTCAAAGTTCAGTGGGGCGAGAATGAGAATGACTGTACTTGGGAGACAGAGGAGAGCATTAGGAGGACGTATCCTGAACTCTTCGCCTGGTAAGATTTTAACTTCGATTTAGTCTTTCCGCATGCTAGGATAGGCTTGTTTTGTTTGTTTAGCATGTTTGATTGTTGTATGTGGCTGGTAGGCATGCGGGATCCTTTGTATGTTTTGGGTTAAGGAATTTCGGGGACGAAATTTCTTAAGGGGGGAAGAGTGTAACGACCCGCATTCTACGCATCGCAGGATCGTAGAATATTTATTTATTTCACATACGAAGTCGTATGGTCATGTAACTTTGGGAGACGACTAATGGGGTCATTTCTCATGTTCATGATTTTTCCCGATTTCTAAATGACCATTTTACCCCTAGCTGATACTGTTTTGGCCATAACTTTTGACTAGAAAGGAATTTTGACCTGAAACCGCCTCCATTAGATTCGTTTGATGGTTTACGATTCCGTAGAGTGGTCACATTAGCCAAACGGACTCACCGTTTGGGAGATATGGCTGAAACAAGTTTCAGATAGTGAAAAACAGCTTAATTGGGCTTAACCAGGTGATTAGCAGCTAGGCCCAAAGGGGATTTCGGGATTAGAGATGTATAGGGGCTGATTAGGGTTAGAAAACATTTCTTTCAGCCGCCACTTTCATTCTTGGAATCCTAGCAATGGCCTCCAACATCCAAATCAACTTCTAATCACTTTCTAATCAAGTTTTGGCTTAAGCAACATCAAATCAAGGCGGATTAGCACAAGAATTGAGGTCGAGCTGCTGTGTTGCATTGGTATTCGCGCCCAAACAGTAGAGTTTCTGTCCTAAAGGTTTTATTTGTGGCTAAGGTGAGTGATTTGCATAGTTTTGCACTAATTACGGTTAATTAAGGGTAATTAATTAGTGAAGATTAGCGAATTTATACACTAATAAATTTTGGAAAAATATTTATAAATTCGAAAATAATGTTTTAGACCTCTGCTAGAAATTTGGTTTGATTTGATTAAGTTTTGCTAATCATATCATTAGTTTTGCCTAAACATGCTTAAGGGAAAATATGGGATTTTGGGTATGTTTGATCCATTTTTACATGCTATGGTTGTTGTTTTGGTGTTTATGATTGATTGTACATGTTGTTATGACTGTATGGTATGTTTTATGATTGTCTAGAAGTGTTAAATTGGTCGAGAACGCCGTCGAATGGCGTAAAACAGCTGCTGGAAAAGTTGCAGGAAAATGTGCAGAGTTTCAGATCGGATAAGGATAGAAGGCTCGGATCGGATAGTGGACTGGGCAGAGAAACCGAACCGGATCAGAACCTCGCACTAAAGGAGACTTGGCGAGAAGGAAGGCCATTTGTTTAAAATTGGAGTTGAGCAGGGGATCGGATCGGAGAGACCAACAGGGATCGGATCGGAGAGACTAACAGGGATCGGATCGGAGAGACCAACAGGGATCGGATCGGAGGCAATGTCATAGGGATCGAATCGGAGGACCAAGCTTGGAGCTGGAGTTGGAGCGAAGCAGCGGATCGGATCGGACATCTAGGAGGGAGCAACCACCGAACCAGGCACAGGGCATCCGAACCGAACCGATGGAGCAAGGGTATACCGAACCGATGGAGCAAGGGAACACCGAACCGAACCGATGGAGCAAGGGTACACCGAACCGAACCAAGCTAGAAGGGGAACACCGAACCGAACCGTACGTGTGCTATTACTACTACGCGTCGACTCTTTTGAAGACCAACTCCAATTCGACCAATACCCGAGATGCAAAGGAAGTCCAAATGAGGAGCCTTGACTCAGGATCCAGTTGGGAACCAATGAGTGAGCTTCATGATTGGGCTTTGCTGCGGGACCTGTGCTAAGGGGTTGTCTATGTCCGTAACTTTGAATCACTATGTGTAGGGAGTGCATGAATGGATTCAGGGCCATAGTGGCCTTGGTATGACTAAAGATCTATAGACCAATGAAGTGGGGTCATTTGTAAAGGTTAGGTCATGACTCTATGTGGTAAGCTTGGTAGTAGCAGTAGTTGTACAAGTCGAACTCCATCACTACTTCGATAGGTCTAGTGATTGACAGTGGTGGACATCATATGCTTTACGCACCGAGTGAGAGATGTGAGGATGGTTGCTATGTTTGATTTGTTTTCCTTCACTATGACATGCACACCCCCACCCCCGTATCCTTTACATCATCTGTTTAGTGGCACCTTAGAGTATTGTACAGTATGTAGTGCTAACTCTTTGGTTGCAGGTCCAGGTTCATTTATGGTTTAGTATACCTGTTATTTTTCTGTTTAGCTGCATATTGCTCATACCAGACTTTTTGTCTGACCCAGAGTTTTATGTCTCTTCTTATTACCCTGGGTGCTCTCACGAGCAGACTAGAGGCAGGTTAGCTGGGTATGCACGAGTAGTCGATCCGGAGACGAGCAAGAGGCTTCCACGTATGATATATATATAGTATTCTCTCTGTGTTGTTGAATATCATTGCTTGGGCATTAGTAGTGCATCCTCTACTTTAGCTTTCTTTTGCTTTAGAGACAGTTTAAATTGTAATAATGATGTTGGATCATAAGCTGTATTTGGATTTCCGCTGCTATGTTGGTTTAGTTTTCAGCTTATGCACTGTCTCGCCTGTTTTATGTCAAGAATATGTTATTATTATATTTTATTTCATGCGCTTTGAGACATTCTACAGGTTCCTTGTTAGTTCATTCTCTTCTTCCCTTTCTTTGGCGACCGTTCTGTGCTAGTCAGGCATGTGTACAGCGCACCTTCGGAGGAAATGCAGGCTGGTGCGGGGCGGGCCGTCACAGTCACTAAGATGTAGCTAAAAATATAAATTTAACAAATAAATAAGAAAGTGGTTTTTTTCAAACAAGCATTGGTGGATTTTATAAATAGAGATTATGTCGCTTCATGCATGGAGCGGTTTTATGAGATAAAAACAAGTGTCCTTAGTTAAATAATTTAAAAATATTTTTAAATTCCTATACAAAAAAATACACATTTTCCTTCTCTGGTCAAAGGTACAGATAAATCCCACGACTCTTTCTTCCTCTTTCACATTTTTTCCACCTTACAGTAAAAGAAGAACCTATCCCCACTTCAATCAAAAATCAATAACTTCTAATCTATTCGATTTTTGCCAAAATAATCCACACGAATATTGTTCAGATCATCATTTCTGATTTTTAGAAATTGACGGATTCAAATTTCATTAAGAAACGAAGGAGAAATCATTGATTTACAGTAAAATGGAAATTTGCAAAAAAAACTTCGAAAAATCTTTTCTCCTAATCCGCTTTCAATTAATCAATGTCGTCTTCACCGTTGAGATCAGCAGAGCGTGTAGTGTTTTTCATGCGGTTTTGAGGCGATTCCGTATCGACGATTTGAAATGTTCAAAATTAGGTTTTGGGTTTGCAGGAGGAGGAAGCAATGATAGGAGAGACAGTGAATGGAGTTGTGATGAGGAAGGAGCAAGCTTCGACATGGTAGAGTTTGGCAGAGTGTGGTGCAAGATTGGGAGGTCGTGACTTCATGGTTCACGCGTCTGTTTTTTTCATGCTCCAGGTTCTGTCAAGAATCATATTTTTTATTCAAAGGATCTGAGTGGAGGTGATGATGTGGAGTTGATTGAGGACGCGAAGACGAGTCTGCTGATGGTCTCAGACTTGATTAGGGTGAAGGTTTGGGAATCACGGCGTGAGACCTGCTCACAATTTTGGGTTCCAGGTCACGGCATCTGCTCGCTTTTCGATTCAAAGGGCTAGATTCGAGATGAGGGGGTGCAAACGACTGAAGAGGGGAAGGGGAATTGGTTGGTGGTTTCTGATAAAAGATCGGCGGAGTGTTTGGTTCGTGCATGTGCATGATATGCACGTTTGTGGGGTTCGTGCTGATGCGTGAAGAAAGAGGAGCGTGGGGAGGAGAAGATGAAGGTGAACGGGTCGGTTTGATTCATCGGTTTGGGCCTCGGGCCTATTTGTTAGGTATGTTTTCTTTTATTATATTTTGTTTTAAATCTAAAATAGGTAAACACTTATAACTCATCCATTTTAACTCAGATTTAAGCACTGTTAATTAGATGCGTTAAAATCACATTAGAAAATATAATCCGATAGTATATAAGTTTGGTAACTTTAGTTAGATATAAATTATGGTAATTAAAGAGAAACGTCCTTATATGTATATGACAATATATACCAGATGATGTTGTATTAATTCAATTCCATAATATATAATTAGCAGAAAACCACCGGATGCTAATGGGATAGGGAAAGCTATACGAGTAGCAGTGTTAGTGTTCGTGAGCTTGTCCGTCGTGATTACGAAGTCGTGGAGCCATTTCGGTGAGAACAAATACTTTAATCATTTATTTTAATTAATAGTGATTAAATTGTGATGTGATGATTTATGATAATTGTTTGAATAGTGATGTTATTGTGTGAATGGATTTGCATGTAGTTAGTTAAAACACCGAACACTAAAAAGCGTTATTGACAGTAAAGCTTGTGCACAGCTAAATTGTTTGTTTATCTACGATGATTATAATCCACGATCATCCGACTTATATGGTTGATTTATTTCGCTTGCATGATGCACACACTATACTTTGGTTGTGAAATTATATAGATGATCGATTCAATGTTCCTTCCATATAAGTGAAACTTGATTTTTCAAATATAGAAATATTATTTTAAGACCAATTTAATTTGGAAGAGATTTGGAAATTTAAATAATATTTTATAAAATTATATACTAGACCGTTCTAGGATGACAGAGAGGATGGTGTCTAGGCTTGGGTTTGGAAATCCAGTTTCCTGCTCTCCCTGGCTATCCCTAACTGGTCCGACGAGCGAGATGGTTAATTCAAATATAATTTGAATTTGAATTTGAATTTGAAGTTGTTTAAAACTTAGAAAAACCAATTGGAATTTAAAATAATAATTATCGCGTAAGGACCATTTATGAGATTTAAATTTAAATTTAAATCAAAGGGGTTTTGAATTCCTACGGTTTATAACTTATTTTAATACAAATTAAGATTCGGAATTATGAAATGAGTTTGGATTTAAACTTAATAATCGATTTTTGGAACTAAGTTATTTTGAAATTTTAAATTCATTTAGAAGGGTTTAAAAGAATTATATTTAATCGATATATAATGCGTTGCGTTGCGACAGTCCGTGAATATTGATTTAAATTTTTAGATGGTTATAACTTGATCGTTTGAAATCGGTTTGACTTGAAATAAGAAATGTTGATTTTCAAATATTGACAGTTTTTGAATAGAAAAGAAAGTTTCAAATTTCAACGTGCTATTTTCAAGTTATATTAGAAACAAATTTGGAAAAGGTCGCTATACGTGCAGTTCGGCGACCATAATGAAAATTCAAATAAATAAGTTTTAAAAGTTGAGAAAATTCATGAAAATCTTGCTTTATTAAGTTAAAATAATTAGAACTAAATTTTTTGAATTTTTGAATTTTTTGGAATCTATTTGAATTAAATGGTATTGCAGTGCTTTTAGTAACGCTCAACCGTTATTATTTCAATTCCAAAGATAAATGGGTTTTGAAATTTATATTCGTAAACCATTATTTTAAATGGTTAAAAAGGATGGTAAAATTGTTCTGGATGTTGTTAAGTGATTGAATATGGAATTAATTATTGATTCTAAAAGAATTTGAATTTTAAAAGAAAACGAGTTGGATGGAGTTGTTATCAGAGATTTGATATGAAATCCCATGATTGAACAAATACTATCTGAAGCAATAGGAAATATCTACATCAAAGTTCTAATAGTGCTTGTTGAGTTGTGAATTCATGTCTGATATATGTCGATTTAACTCTATCAAACTTATATTTATATATAAGTTGTTGGGATGATCGAAATGAAATTTTAATCCAAATAGAGATGGGGTAAATTTAAGAACTTGTGGAAAGAAATAAAGAGGTGTGAGAATTAAAGGTATGTTTGAAATAAAAGGGTTAGGTAAATCAAATATTTTGATTTCAAAGAAAAGTTAAAATGATGAAAGAATTTATGACAAATTTCAACCTTGATATGGCAATGAATTGAAATGATTGGAAGGAAATTGAATTGAAAAGTCTGTATGATCCATGACTATCGATTTAAGAATACGCTTATTACTTGGGAAGTCTGGGATCAGATTTAAGTCCGAAAAACATTCCAAGTAATAATACTACGCATGAAGCAAATTCAAGACTTGGAATCGGTGAATGAAGACTGGGTTCTTCACAAATCGAACGGACCGCCTGCTGATTGGTTTTTTTTACTAGATAGCTACTGTAGAGAGATGCCCCTATTACCGGAATGGCAGAAAGTCCGAACGTAACTTTCGGATTTTTGTTCCGTTCAGACCTTGGACAGACTTGTATGGATTGTGTGTCTGACATTGTAATTGACGACATAACACTGATTTCTGTTGATATGTATCTGGTTTGTGACGTATGAGCTCGAAGTAGTTATGTATGGATGGAAATCAGTGGTCATGTTGTGAATGGATAATGTGACATACTTAAGAGATGAAATGAGCTTGTATGATCTGGCATTGCTTTTCTAGGCATGCTTTGTGTATGACGTGACATCTACAAACCTCACACCCTGGATGATGAGAAACTGGCGGTTAGGTTGTGTGTGTGTGTGTATATATATATATATGAATTGATGATGACCGCTGCAGCAGTGGGAAACCACTTATGACTTATGGAATAGGTTATGTTCGGGGGGCCGTGTCTACTCGAAAACCGTTGATCTACCTCGTGATTTGTATTGGTTTCCACGTCTGGATGAAAAACCCATGATTGCATTTCATTTGAGTTTCGATTAATCTTTCGTGCCAGGAATCATCAAGTTGGAAACCCAAATCTCCAATACGAGCCATACGATTTTTATTGTATATTTATATGGCGTTATAATATTATGGGGTATTATGCTGTCTAGGATTAATAAATTTATTTGCGAAATGTTTTCCACACTGTATATATGTATTATGGCTTTGAAAGAGGATTTTACGTATGAAAGCATATTTGGTTATCATAAGATAAACCTCACCCATCTGGTGTGCTCTTGCATTGTGTGATGTGGGACGAGCTTGTGACAGCTTCATTTTCAAAAGTCACTGCTTATTTATATGCAGGGTCATTCACATGGAGTAAACCCGTTCCGCATTAGCGGCGTGGTCCGGTGAATTTCCCAACTTTAAATTGAATCCTAAGAGCAACTGTTTTTATGTTCTCACACCAGTCCCATGACTGACCTAGAGTTTATTGTTCCTTCCTAAACTCTGGGTGCCCATTTATTTTCACACGGGCAACTAGTAGTTTAGTTTTGCAGTTATAGATCATTGGAGCGAAGGTCGGAGCATTTTCTGAGTTGGAGTCCACGCCAGGGTTGAAGCTTCCGCTATATCTTTTTGTTCTTCCGCTAAGAGTTTATTTATATCTTTTCTTCCGCTGTATGTATGTGGTAACTCTGATATTCTATGTAACTCTGATGTAATTGTTGAATTATTCAATGAAAGGTTTTGTTATTTTGTTTAACTTATTTATGTACCCATAACAATTCGTTTTTATGAACGGTTTAAGTCGGTTTAATTATCGGCGAGAACCGGGCAAAAAGGCGGGTCGTTACAAAAATATTCTGAAATGTTAGCAAGTTATATTTAGGTAAGATGGTTACATTTATTGATATAACTAAATTTAACTACATCTATAAGTATTACAAAATGTGTTACTAAAATAAACTAATTTTAAAAGGCCTTAGGATAAGGATGGAGATGAGTTGTCCTCTTACATGTCATGAGGCATGGAGTAGTTCATGTTTTTAAGCCAAGTAACCATGGAGGTGTAATGTTGCATGTAGTTTGATTCAAAGAAAGGACATGTGTCCATGAGAAAAATTACTAGTTTACCTTTGAAATCAACCTATATAAGGAGAGCCAAACCTCTTTGCTCACTTCAGCCATTCATTACTTCACTTCAGCCATTCATTACTTCACGTATAAATGTCGCATAGTGACTATTTATATTTCAAATAATGGGTTTGGAAATAAAGTTATTTTGAAATTGGAATGGAAAAATAATATTATTTTGAAAAAAAGAAATTCGGAATATGGTTTTAAATCTAAGTTATGGAATTTAATCTATTCTAGAAAGAGAAATTTGGCGATTTATATTTAAAAGCGTTATATGGCTTGAATCGAATTGATTTGAAAAATGATGGATTTATATTAACGATGATTTTAGATCGATATGGTTAAATCGCCATTTCTCAGCGCTTTCCTTAACGCTTTTAACGTTGTTATACCATTTCTTTGAAATGATTGAAATTAAATATTATAAAGCATGAATCATTGATTAAATTATGGAAAAGGATTTGTTTATACGATTTTAAAATGTATGGTATGAAATTTATGGTAGGTCAGATTTGGGAAATTTGAATTTAAAAGGAAATGAGTTGGGATAGAATTTATCGTCGAATATTCGATATGGAATCCCATGATTGGACGAATACTATCCGAAACCATATATTCACATCCAAATTCTGATGGTGTTTGCCCGTGTTGGTGAATCGATGTCAAATATAAGTCAATTAAATTCTGTTTAAACTTATATTTGAAATATCAATCATTTGAATTACCATAAATGGAGATTTAAATCCAAATTAAGATTTGGTGGTTTTGAAGCATATGGGAAGAGATAATGACGAATAAATGGATTTGTTTTTTTAGAAATATAAGGTTGGAAATGAATATTAAATTTCAAGGAAAGGGCTAAGATTGATAACGGTTTTACGAAATTGAATAAATCCAACCTTAATTCAAAGTAAAGGAATAACATAAAGGGAACGAAGAATTATGCTTTTGAAATATAAGGATCTAACACTGCAAGAAAAAGCATTTTTAGTTACTTCTATTAGTTGCATTCTTTATGTAGTGCAGCCAATATATTAAATATGTTTGTGTGGCCAACGGAGGGAACAAAAATTTAAGGCGGGACTTTAGCTATTTTGTGGCCGCATAGAGGTTACTCCTTATTTCGCTTCCATTACTATTACTTTGCCCCTAAAATATGAAAACCTAAATCACTTAATTTCCGTAGATTCAAATTCGTTGGTTCCACCAATCGTCGACTACCATCCATGAATGCTTTTCTTTTCGCTGACAGTTCCTTTCTTGTCTCAGTGTAATTTTTAATTGGTTCCATTCTCAATATGATTTGTGCATCCATGGTAAATCTATGATTAATTTGGATAAATAAACGATGTCGCTAATTTCTTTTGCTCTCTGCTCCTGTTCATTTATTTTATCCATCCAGGTGATTATATCTCCCTCAAGCACAAGTACAAAATTTGAGATCTAATAATTGCAGTAACTAATGAGATTGATTTCTTTTGCTCACTGTTCCTGTTCAATGATTTCTTTTGCTCTGTGCTCTTGTTCATTAATTTGGAAGAAAAGGTTGTCAACGAATTGTTTGGTTTGGATGCTTAGGGAATCTGTAGACAACTTGGTTACTACCGTAGTTTTGAGATTGGAGAAACTCACTGGGTACGAAAATGATATGTGATTTGTTGTGTACTTTATGCCATATGTACCTAGGTACCTGTATATGTTGCAGAGATAGCTCCTCAGAACATGAGAGGAGGACTTGGCTCCGTGAATCTGGTTGGTTTAAGCTTCTTAGCATCAACTATCAATTTAGGAATTTAAACAGCTTCCGTGATAACCTAGTTTCCTTTTTCAGCTTTCTGTCACTATTGGTATAATGCTTGCATATATTTTCGGCATGTTTCTTCCATGGAGAGTGCTAGCTATTAGGGGATTTTATGAAATCTCGAGCACCATACAGTATCTATGATAATTACTTAGTTTACTTTTATGTTTTTGATCCTGGACATAGTTTATAACAAATGAACTATTTTGACAAAACTAAAATAACACACAAATTGTAATATCCTGTCCCTCAAGCTATATGGTTAGACACTATAAGTAGTCAACTAGCTTATCTCTAACATTAAGTCATATGGTTTAGCTAATGAATTGATGATGCCAATCATTATTTTTGGTATGCAAGAGGATAATATAACATTGATCATGTTGATAAAATCTGATATGCCAATCTATTTTCATTTGTTAGGAACCTTACCATGCATAGTCTTGATACCCGGTTTGTTTTTCATCCCTGAGTCTCCAAAATGGCTGGTATTGTCTATAAAATAATTGTCCATGAACTTAAAGAGCCATGCATTTTGCGGGCGTCTAATGGTTGTTCTGTTATACAGGATAAAACGGGCATGATGGAAGATTTTGAAGCTTCATTGCAAGTATTGAGGGGATTCGATACTGACATTAGTGTTGAAGAGAATGAAATTAAGTTATTGAAAGCATCCTATGCCAAATTCAGGTTTTGATTGTCCACTGTCCAAGTATGCCAAATTCTCTGCTCTGCTCATCTCAATTTTTAAATGAGAATGGAAAGAAGAAAAAAAACACAAAACTCAAAATGTACCCTAATAAATTTGACAGTCTACTATAATTTCCTAGTCTCGGATGTTTCTTACTTTGTATTACGATGTCTGACTGATCAGTATGCATCTGCCAAGGAATTTTACATGGCAGAGCTCAAACATGCATCATGAGAGTTGCTAAATTATCCATTACATGGGATTAAATAATAGTTGAAAATCGACATTAGCTAAGAATGAGACATTTAGTGAAGGTTCTATTTGACAAAATTTATCAAGTTAGGTTCGAAACCGTTGATCTACTAGAAGAGTGCTTTCCCCAGTATTAGCTCCTAATTATAGAATTGCCTATATTGTATTGTTTTAAATAAAGTAATTTTTTTAACTTAGGTGATATTCTGTTGTGAAGGAATAAAAGAAGACTTAAAACGCCATTGAGAACGCGCATTTGCTTCTTTTTCTAAACCCGACACAGCAGAAAATTATGTGCTGGATATATGTCATAGAGAAGGCTATATGTTACCCAGTCTGTACATTTAATTTCCTTTTCAGATCTTGGTAAATCACTTTGTTGTCACTAATTTGTTTCACTCTTTTCCATGTTCTACTATGCCTGCTTTCCCATCCTGTTCTCCTTTGCTCCACGCTGCATTTCTAACTTTATTTGAGGTTCAGGTATTTCAACCTTCCCCTTTGCAGTGCGTTTATTTAAGCTGAACCTTTAAAGATGCAATTGTTATGTAACAACGGTCGGAACAAAGCCCCCCTTCTTGCACGCATATGAGCTGGCACACAACTCCCATATAACAAAAGGGATCCCTGTTGTTACGTGCCTACCACCTCATATTTGTACACAATTCCTTCAATATATTCCGTGATGTGGGACTATTATATCCAAACCATCATTCCTCCATAAGAACATGCAAGACAATCCTAACAGTCTCCCCCTTAACTCGCATCCTACGAGTATCTTTTGAGAGCACTGCCTTGCCTGCATGGTCCAGTCCGAACCTTCGGCTTTGATACCACTGTTATGTAACGACGGTCGGAACAAAGCCCCCCTTCTTGCATGCATATGAGCTGGCACACAACTCCCATATAACAAAAGGGATCCCTGTTGTTACGTGCCTACCACCTCATATTTGTACACAATTCCTTCAATATATTCCGTGATGTGGGACTATTGTATCCAAACCATCATTCCTCTATAAGAACATGTGAGACAATCCTAACAGCAATAATGTTTGATTTTTCAATGTTTGTGATTTTTCCTCATTCTATTGTTTAATTTATGAGGTGTTATCTAACTACATGATTTTGAGATGATTTCTCAACCAGTTGAGCCTGTTTTTAACAAAAGAAAAAAATTTCTACATGTTTTGTTTCAATAATGTTTACGTCCCTTTTTTCAAGCTATATACCTCTACCAATTTCAAAGAGAAATTATTTTTTTTGTTGCATGTCCGGTATTTGTTTTCTCAAGCATGTTTAAAGCTGCTGTTAGACTGTCTAATATAGCAATGTGTGTGTAATGACCCGGAAATTTAGCGACCTTGATTATCCGATATACAACAAATATCGAACATCAAGAGTCGAAAATACTGGATGATTAATGAAAGAAATTTGAGGGTGAGGAAAGATAAGATAAAAACTTAGAATAGAAGAAGACGAAGAACACAACATCAGAGTAACACGAATCTCACAGCGGAACGAATAACATATTATAGATAACATATCCTTGAAATAACATCAGTATATGTATACAATAACATTATCAGAGTACAACACTTACAACACAGCGGAAATAACTATAGCTATATGATCCTGAAGCCTCCTGCTCCATCTCTTCAAGTATCTGTAAATCCCGACTACTTGACTGCCCGTACAAAATTGGGCACCCAAGAGTTTAGGGAAAACAAAACAAAATAAACTCCGGGTCAGTCATGGGACTAGTGTAAGTAAAACAGTTTAAAACAGTTCAAACAAGTAAACGATATCTCATAAGACCACGCCGTATAACGGAACGGGTTTTTCCCTTATGAGAATCCAAAATATCTTTATATCAAAAACCTTTTGATTTTATAATAATGTCTATCAACCACAATATAATAATCATCTAGCAGAAACGCTTTCATCTCACGTTTCTACATATATATAGCATACAATCAAAACCGCAAGCACGTATTGGGTAATGGATTTCCAACTATGACAAGGTATGGAACCACCTTTCGCTAGTGTACCTCTAGAAAGGAATACACTGGGTTCAACAAGAATATCTTGCAACCTGGCTACACATGATCGACCACTCATTTCGCTTGAGTGTATCGAATGTATATCACCAACAGTTGGGATCAGTAATCGTTTCCCGAATGGGACAGCATCAACAATAGATTTTTAGAAATAAATGAAACTCTAGATCAGGTGATTATACACCCTAATAGGTGCGACCTACATAGCCATGCTGCCTTCCCGATTTCTGTCATTTACCGGATGTAAGGTTAGAAGCTACGCTTTATCATCACATTAGATTCACTTCGAATGCCCCATTGTAAGATCCATCGAAAATCACTAATTGACGTCTACAACAGTACATTACGTGTTAGCTAAAGAAGTTTCCTTCTCCGCTTCCACTCTTGGTACGGTTGAAGAAATCAATGTACGTGACCTTTCTGGAAATACTCTGTCAGACATTCATCCATACAAGTCATCCAGGAACAGGATGGACCGAAGGTACTATTCAGTATATCCATCTTAGGCACCATTATTTAAGATTTATACAACAGCCCTTGCACTTTACTCTATCTTCAATTATCTTTGGCATATATGATTCGCAACGCTCATGCCAATACAGAGTGGTTCTTTGGATAATAATCCAACCGGTCTCTACATATTAACATCGTTAAAATGTTCAAAAACTTCAATAGTCGGTGAGTTACTATCGAAGAAAAACTTGTGTGCAAACAACGATATTATTTGCAGATGGAAATTCTATCAATCAATCATCAATCATATGTATATATATATGTACTCATATTTCCCATTTCAATATTTGATTACGTTTCTGATTCTATTTGGAAAACATTTCCAAATCTTCTTTACTTGGATTTAAACAGATGTTTAAATCAACATCGCGACGACAACTCAAACCACTATACTTATTTACTAAATCACTTAACCGCTTTCACTCTCGAACCTAAACCATTTCTAAATTAAAAACGAAGTCAATCAAGTTGGGGTATAACTACCTCTCAGACCTTAACTGAACAACATTTCAAATCTTGAAATAGGGTAAGTTCATCTTTTAACCCTTTAACACTTCCTTACATAACTTCCGGATATAATTTACGAGTCCAACTCCTTTACAGAATCATTTGATTATAACAGTGGTGTTATAATTTCTTGCTTCTGAAATATAATAACTTTAATCTAACTCTTATTCCTTAACTTGAATAAATAACGAACAGCTAAATTATCAACTCCTATTTGGTTAACTCTTATTCTATAACTCTTATTCGAATAACTTCAATCTATTAACTCTTATTCGATTAACTTTAACTCTATTTAATTCTTACTGGATTAACTTTTATTCTAATAGCTTACATCCGAATAACTTAAATTCGATTAACTTACTTTCGAATACTTATATTCGATAATCTCTCTTCTTCGAATAAACTATATTTGATTTAACTCCTGTCGAATAACTAGATTCGATCAACTCACTTCGAATATTACTGATTCGATTACCTCACTTCGAATATCTCTGATTCGATTATCTCACTTCGAATATCTACTATTCGATTTTCTCACTTTGAATATTTCTGATTCGATTCACTTCTTCGAATAACTAAATTCGATTAACTCATTTCAACTCTATTCGGATAAACTAAATTCGATTAACTCCATTTGAATAACTATAGTTCGATTTAACTCTATCGATTTACTCTAACTGATTAACTCTAACTGTTTAACTCTAACAGGTTTAACTCTACGGTTTAACCTGACTGGTTAACCCAAATGATTTACTCTAATTGATTAACTCTGACTGATTTAACTCTATGGTTTTAACCTAACTGGTTAACCCTAATGATTTACTCTAATTGATTAACTCTGACTGGTTTAACTCTACAGTTTTAACCTAACTGGTTAACCCTAATGATTTACTCTAATCAATTACCCTAATTGATTAACTCAAATCAATTAACTTAAATCAAATAACTAATATTTGATTAACTCATTTTAATTAACTTCTTTAGATTAGCTCCTTTCAACTCTATTCGAATAAACCATATTCGATAACTCTTTTAACTCTATTTATTTAGCAAATAAATATTCTTTTCAATTCTATTTAAAAAATTTTACTAATATTTTCTCTTTTATTTCCATTTGTAAAAGTTTTACAAATATCTTCTCTTTGCATTTGTTGAACAAATATTTCCCTTTACATTTGTTTTACCAAACCATTTCCTTTATATTTGTTTTACCAATAATCTCTTTTGTATTTGTTTTACAAATATCTTCCTTTGTATTTGTTTTACAAATAATCCCTTTATAAAATTCTATTTGTTTTATAATTAATCCCTTTTGATTTTCCTATTTATTTACTAACCAATAACTCATTTAACATTATATTTATTTAACCGATAAATAAATATTTCCCTTTATCTATTTGTAAATGTTTTTTTACAAATATTTTCTTTTCGATTCCATTTGTAAATGTTTTACAAATATTCCTCTTTCTGATCTATTTGTTTTGCAAATATTTTCCTTTATATTTGTCTGACAAATATATTTCCTTTATATTTGTTTGACAAATATATTTCCTTTATATTTGTTTGACAAATATATTCTTTTAACCCTTTTGATTCTTATACTTATTTCCTTTTCTAAAAATCCTTTTTCCTTTTATATATAAAATCCAGTGATTTTATATAAGTAAATTATTTTCAAAATATTCTTTGAAAATCTCCTTTTCACATTCTGGTATTTCTATGGTAATTAACACATCAAATCACGATGACCAATATCGTCCAAACACATGTAATCAACACAGATTATAAATCACATCATATATCACAGTATATGAAAAACAATAAAATAACTGTTGAGGAATCCAGTCAGATTCCTCCAACCTGTTTCCCTACATCCACAGATTTTACACAATAAAATCAACATCACTTTCAGTTCCATATGATATATTCTGTTAAACAGAATCAATATAGAAATTCAACTAACTGACTAGCAGTTCAATCAAACAGTCAACACACAGTCAATCAGCCAATATTTAATAGTTCTAAAAATACAACATGAAATTATAAACTGTTCAGAGTTAGTGAGATTTACTCACATTGGACGATCATCGTTAATAACGATAACCATCGCTCGATTCAGACGTACAATTTATTTCGCCATAAATTGTAACGAGCTCCGATGGACTTCCAGTCAGTTCCATCACGTAGCCATCGTCCATACAATCCCAACGGATCCTGTTTTGTTCGATTTGGATAACGTATGCAAGAGTTATTGACATTACAAGTTTGTGTACATATACGAGTAATTAACTAAACTAATTTTATATTAATTACCATTAATATACCATTATCCATTCAATATCCACGTGATATGCCTAATCCACCTTCTTCTCACCTACCCCGTTCTTTACTGCTCCTCATATGCCCAAATCCGCTCCCAGTCTCCATCAAATTCTCCTTCTCCCATTAATTAGAAATCAAACGAAGATCACCACTTTACTCCTTATCTCCAACCACACCTGGGGTCACCATCTCCCTGAGCTCGAAGTCCCCCCCAGTCGCGACGTCTGGTGCCTCACGCACCAGATACAGTGTCGATCGACACTTCTATACATGGAATTCCTCTGAAATCTCACACAACGATCGCCACGTTCTCCTGAGCATCACGCTACCATCCTCTCGCCTCGTTTCCGACTCAGGTGCCATCGAACTCCAGCCCTAAGTCGGCTGGTCAAAACTGAAGCACGGCGACCTATGATCGCTCCCAATAAAACTAGCATCAATGTGGACATCTTGGTGTCAAGAATTCAAAGAAAATATAGTTGTGATTTTAGGATTTTTCTTTGCTTTGATTTTTGATTTTCTTTCTTGATATTTACAGCTCCAGAATATCATATCAGAATTTACAACTTGATATTTCAGATTCTAGATTATCTCGATATTCGATTTAAAAATGAAATTCCTTTTATAAATATAAATAATTCCTTTATAAATTATAAAGGAATTCCACAACGACTTTTCTAAAATTTGATTTGGACGTAAATCAAAATCTACCCGACGAAATACCGATTTTTCTCTTCCACTAGAATGATATATTCCACCAGCTCCACACGTTTCTTGTTTCACAGAAATCCGATTTAAAACGAATCCTGTACATTCAGTTGAAGTTCAAATCGCCAAATTACGAACTGCAGCACCATTTCGAGCTCGATTTTAATTATATTATAACTCTACAATCAAACTGTTGTTATTATAATATATTCGTTATTCAAATTAAATTCCAAGCTGAATTAAATATCACAGATGATCCAGTTCACACCATATCGCCATTTCAGCCAATTCTGGTTATTTCAGAATTAAATATATTATTTCATTTATTATTTTAAATTAAATATTCATCATTATTTAATTAAATCACCATTTAATTCACTATATCACTATTTATATAATTAAATAAATTAATTATAATACCTCTGCAAATGCGGGTCATTACAATCTTCCCCACTTAAAATAATTTCGTCCTCGAAATTGCTAATGTAACGACCTGCCTTTTTGACCATGCCGAATCGACAAAACATGTCAACTCGAAACGTCCAAAATAACAGATTGTTATTAGCTTCTGGGGTAAATAGAATAAATCACAGAATCACAGATCACAGACACGTATACAGAGCAATATAATACCTCGCAGCGGAAATAAATAATACAATAGTAATTCATGAAGCTACTAAATAAATTTTTACATCAGAGTTTACATAAATAATACAACGGAAGACTTATACAATAAATAATTGATAACTGTCTAAAACCGAATGATAGAAATAACTGAATGACTGGAACAACTGATCAACAGGTAGTTATAGATGAGCCAGAATCCAATATAAGCTCCAAACTCCAAGGAAATCTCGAATATTGGAATACTCGATCTGACCCGAGCAATAATGAAAACAAAACAACTCGGATCAGGACTAACATTCTCATGGAAGTAAATCAACTCAAATGAAATGTTCGATGAAATGCAATCAATAACTTAAAGGATGTTTGGGATCACCATCCTCTAAGGATCCATCAAACTAATATTATGTAGTATAATACGCTATATACAATAGTGTCTATTAGTAAAGTAAAAATATCAAAATAGCGTAAGCGGGATTACCATGATTACCCTTACACCGTTTATATATTCCCATAGTATATACAGTACCGTAATTCCTCCGTAAACTGGAGGTTGATCAGAGGGCACTCCATATAAAACAGTACAAAACAAAGTCGTAGTGGGCTCGTACAAGGCATGTGACAAGGCACGCAAGGAATGCCAGGGTGGATTCACCGTTTGCAGAGCCGGACTGGTGGTAACGCATAGTACCTACTACCGCCCACCTCGATACACACTACCATAATCAAAAGGGCCCAAATCGAATCTCAACAGTAATAGAATAATATCGAAGAAGTGTGCTCGATAAGAGGTATGACCTCACTTGGTCCGTGCATAGCTCCTGTTTTAGCCACATCAAGCTGACTCAAGGTAGTGAGGGTCTCGTAATTAATATGAAAAAAAAATATGGAGTCGTTCGCCAAATCATCCCCTTCATTCTGGAACTCCACCGCGTAAACAGTTGTTAAAGTGGTTTTCAGTATTGGCAGAGAGTATAACAATATCCGATCCCGGTATCTTTAACAACCAATCGTTTACATTCTCCACATCGTGGTCAATATTTTATAAATAACTTTATAAAATCATTATACGAATTCTCGAATTCAAATCAAATTCAAAATTAAATACTTAACTTTGATTTTAATTAATTCTGAAAACACCTCACTTATATCGCTTTAATCAAATCGATTACAAAACCATATCATAAAGATCTCAACATATAATATAAACTGATGTTATATTATTTAACTTTGGTTTTATATAATTTTTCGAAATTATTTACATAACGATTTTTAAATCCGAAAATGACTTATTTTCAAATCATGACTTAATGATCACAATTTCCACTTAAATCGATACAAAATATTTACGTCGATAATATTTCGGTTTGGTTTATATTCATCAAAACTCAAGTTCAACAATTCAATTATTTCAACTTTACCATTATAAGATATCGTTTTAGATCGATTAATAAAATCCAATATTTGGTTCAAATTCAATACATACACTTTAAATCAAAATCTCATATTCGCTTATATAATTCAAAACAAATCGTATCATACTTCATAACTCAAATCATAAATCAAATTCATTACTTAAAATTTGAATCAAACTCTTATATTTCAAATTCGATAAATCATATCTTATTTACCCAAGTCGTACAATTCCATATTGTAAAATTTTAAATCATACATTTCAAAACCATTTTATAAATTCGATTTCACAAATTTCATAACTCAACTAACGATTATAAAAATCAATTCCATATATAAAATTACATATATATTCTAAATCACATCTAGTCACGTTAAGTTCAATTCAATTAGAATTCAAATCCATATCTCATATGAGTTCAATGTTAAAATCAAATATCGTTATTACAAATTCAAGCCTCGACTTAAGTCACAAAATCTTACTTAAACCAACTTTGAGTTTAAAGTTTGCAAAATATATATAAAGATAAATTAAATTTTGAAAATATATATATAAGTTTATGAAATTCTAATAATAATAAGAAAATAGATTATAAATATATATGAATTTAAAATAATATAAAATAGGTTTAAAGAAAATATTAATATATAAAAGTTTAAATCACCTATATGATTAAATTTTATGGTTTAAAAGAAATAAAATTATAGGTAAAATCTCAAGTAAGTATTTAAACCATTTTTACTCAAAATCATTTTTAAAACATATAATTTAAAATCTACAAAACTTAAGTTTAAAATTCTTAAAATAAAACATAAAATCTTAAATTATTATTAAACACAAAATTTCCAAATTACTTTATTACGAAAACATGACCAACAATGTCCGTATTTAAATTTCTACCCTATGGTCAAGTGATACGGATATTTATCATTTCAACCCGCAATTTATGAATTTCTATGGGTCTATCATTTCAACCCGCAATCCCAAATTCAATAAAAATCATTCAAGTCTATCATTTCAACCCATAACGATTTTTCCCTATTCTAATGTCCGTTCGGGTATGTATCATTTCAACCCCTAGTGATTTTTTCCTAAACTAGGGGTATCAAAAATCATAAACAACAATCATATAGCAACAATCACAGCATATATATCATCAGTACAACTACATGTCATATATCGTGTCATATATGAAATGTGCATATATATCAAATCAAACAAATTCTATCAACAATCAAATACATTTCATGTAACAGTTCATTATTGATCTAACATCCATGAAAAATGTAAGTCAGGTGTGAGATAAACTCACCTTTCGTGGTACAGAAATGGAAATTTCAGTCTTATCCACCACAACAAACTACAGGCTATAAGAACTTTTTTTTTGAGATCTATAACCGTTGTTTGAATGTTCGTGACAAATGGCGTGGGTTAACCATGGTAGAGGGTTGGTCGGAGCGGCTAGGAGGAAGTAGTGTAGACGTCGGAGCTAAGGAGGTGCGCTGGCCAGAATTGTGGATGGTGGTGAAAATTTTGTGTGGTGGGAAAGGTTCAACAAGAAGACTTAAAAATGGCAAATTATGGCAACAAGAAGTGGACGCATGTAGCTACAGCACATACATACATACATATTGTGACAAATCAATGAATGCTTTGTAATACTTAATACTACTTCCTTTTCCCTTTTTTTTCTTCTAAGCATGCGTTTCGGAAAAAGAAAAAAAATGAAAAAGAAGATGGTGATTGGTCATAGGTTGCATGGAAATGAAGGAGGGTGTAGATCATATGCGTGAAGAAGAAAAGAAGTTACAGATATAAACAATAAATGAAGAGAAGAGGATGGAAAATTATGAATATTTTTGGGCCACTTGCGTGAATTACATGTAGGAAGAAGAGTACCTTGAATGGGAAAAGCATTGAGTTTCATGGAAATGGCTACACATTCCGGCCTTGATATATAAACAATGAAGATAAATAGTGGAGTATTATGCTATAACGAAACGATATGAAGTAGCATAAGAATAGGATCGCAAGGAGAGAATAATTCAAATTTTGTGAATAAGTCATAAACGTGGTCTGAATGAAGGGTGCGGCTATAAGGTACTTAAAGAGAAGCTCATCATTTGTAGGAACACAACAAAAAAAATTAACGCAATTTTGCATGCATGGTTAAAATAGGAACCAATGTGACCACTTTTTAAAACAAAAAAATATGGGTAGCTTAATAAAATAAAAAAACATGTTTTGTAGACCCAAAATGCCTAGAAAAATATGCAGGATCCAGAAAGGGACACATTGAACTCAAATGACTTTGTTTCAAAAATGGACTGCACAAGCTTTTGGTCAGTTTGAGTGCGAACTGAACACCGAAACTATCAAATGAATATATTGCGGAAATCAGTACGATGAGACGGACACAACGGTATAAAGTTTGCAGTGTTAGGATGCTCCGTTCAAAAACGCATTACGGACCCCTTTAAATGTAAAATTCGAATAGAAAAATAATAAAATGGAAATCAAAACGTCCGATTTTCGCGAAATGAATTTTGCTGTTGGATAATTGACAGCGAATAGAATATTTTTCATCTTTGTCCAAAGTGGATTCAAAGATATTTTAAAATCGTTAAAATTTGAACTGATCTGCGCAGCTTTGAACAGAAAACTACGCGATCGAAAAATAGTCAAATTTTCGAATGAAATTTTTACAGTTGCTACATCTCACTATACGTATTTCAAAACCCAAATCCTCATTATGAAAAACCATATAATATTTTCAAAATAAAAATTTCAAATTAAATCGGAATTTGAATCTGTTATCCATCTGATCGATCCAAGTGAATATGGGTCGGTTTTAAGCGTTTTGAAGAAGGGATCGGTCCTGTCGTTATTAAAAGCGGGCGGTCGTAGCACAAGATTCCTGGCTGTCCTAAAGCTGGTCGCTCCAAAGAGTAGAAGAACCTTGATCGTCCTAAGGATTCTGATTGTTCCTGAGGATAGAGACTCCTGGTCGCTCTCTTTTATGCGCTGACCCGATCGTTCCAAAGGCTAAAGAAAGCTGGTCGTTCCAAACTTGGTCGCCCGCTAGTCTCTGATCGCTCCAAATACAAAGGGCAGCTGGTCGTCCTTCTCTGGAGACCGACCCCATGTTTGAGGGAACCAATTCCGATGTGTTCTCAATCCTGGTCGCACAATTCTGGAGGGTATTCTTTGGTCGGTCCGCTCCGCATTCTAGCCTCCTGGTCGTCCTTTCTTCTGGCGGAAGCTCCTGGTCGGCCAAAGCGCTAGAAACGACCTGTGATGGCGTGACAGCTGGAAACAACTGGTGACAACTGGCAGTGGCATTTCCGTAAATACCAAAAATACCGACCAGACCCCTGAATACAAGATTTCAGCCATTTCTCCACCTATAAATAGGACCTTACCTCCATCATTTGAAGGGGACTTTTTTGGGGAACTACGGGGAGGTGCTGCCTAATTGCTTTCAGGATTTCTCCAAGCATTCTTACATCTCTTCTCTATCATCAACCATAAGTCTATGGAACATTGGAGCATGAGGAGCATAGGTGGCATGGAGGAACAATCATAAGCATTTCACGCACTTCTTCATTTCTCCTTGATCATTCACCCAAAGATCTTAGGTGCTTTCATCCAAGGCATCCATGGAGGGATTGGCATAAAATACTTTAAGCTTTCATCCATTCTTTCAATCGTTGTAAGGACAAACGCATGTTGAAGGAGCTTGAATGAGTGTATAATGGAGCAAATGTTGTAATCTTTTGGTTATTAATGAAATCCAATTTTCAAAGTGGACGTAGACTCGAATAAGAGTCGAACCACTATAAAATTCTTGTCTTTTTTCTTTATTTTGGTATTTTGATGTTTTTGAATGTTAGATATGGCCTCACACAACTCTAAAGGTTTTCTAACGCCCCGCCTCTGAAAAGGTGACGTGCTTTCTAAGCATCTCGCCTCCGATTAGGTAACGTGTTTAGAAATACCATTTTGGTTGACAATTAGGCGCCCACCGTGGGGCCAGATCTACTTTCTGGCATCAAATATACTCCGAAGATCTTGAGATCTTGAAGCTAAGCCTTAAAGTAGCTCGCTCCAACTTGCGATTTGGACCTCCCGACGAACTCTCTGCAAAGTTCAAGTTGCTTTCTGAAATAATGCCGCCAAAAGCAAATAAGGAAGCTAGAATTAGAATCTCTAACGAAGAAAATCGGGATGAGACCCCCGTGGCTAACCGATTTGAAGTGGGAGGGACATCTAATGGAGGTGTGAATGTCACAAGAGGCGAGCTTGATCAAGCTGTCGCTGGATTGACGCAACAGCTAGAGATAGCTAACACAGCTATGTTGACAAAACTTGATTCGCTCTTTGCTCTTCAGGCTGCTGCGGCAAAGGTGGCCTCTAAGCCCATTCGTGTAGAGGATGTTGGTTCTTCTTCTTCCAGTCCAAACCGGGAAAAATCTTTTCAAGAAATCTCTGATCCTGATAAAGGAAAGCATGAGACTTCAAATCAAGCTGATCGGAACCGCACTGCAGGGATTACTTCTCATCAAGCGGCCAATTCTACCAAAGGGGCACTTTCCAACCAAGAAAGGCCAGGGCCCCTAAGTCGCAACCGCGATGGATTGCTCAAGCAAGCCTCCGGTCAAGACAAAGGTGTCCGCCCCGCAGATAGCCTCCCTGAGAAGGAACGCCTCAAGAAAATGGTCCAACAGCTTATGAAGGAAAGCCAATCTCGAAACGATAGTGAGGCTGAATGGGAATTCGCACCGTCCAAAACCCCCCTCACTGAAAGGATTAAAAAGACAACTTTCCCACGCAAATTCAAACCTCCTTCAATCCAAGCTTATAACGGGACAGGCGACCCCAATGTGTTCTTGTTTCGATACGATCAGCGCATGGATGGGGCACAAGCAACTGACGAACTTAAGTGCTTGTACTTCCCGGTGTATTTGGAAGGGGTTGCGTCATTATGGTTCACAAGGTTGTGTAACGACCCGGGAAAAGACGACCTTGATTATCCGATATACAACACATATCGAACATCAAGGGTCGACAATTACCGAATAGTTAACGAAAGAATTTAGAGGGTGAGGATAGATAAGATAGAAAATTAGAATAGAAGAAGAAAAAGAAGAACACAACATCAGAGTAACATGAATCTCACAGTGGAACGAATAAAATATAATATATCACATAACCTGAAATCAAAAGCAGTATATGCATACAATACCATTATCAGAGTACAATCCTTGCATCACAGCGGAAATAAACAATAGCTATATAAGTCCTGAAGCCTCCTGCTCCAAGCTCTCCAAGTCTATCTGTAAAATCCTGACTACTTGACTGCCCGTACAAATTTGGGCACCCAAGAGTTTAGGGAAAACAAAACAAAATAAAACTCTGGGTCAGTCATGGGACTGGTGTGAGTAAACTCAAATCATTTGGTTTAACTTTTCAAAAATCCTTTTCAAAAGAAAAGATAATCGTAAGACCAATCCACACATAAATACGGATGGCTTTTACCTTACGATAACCCAAAACACTTTGGAAATCATATATTATCTGATATTATAATAATGTCTAATCATAAGTAATTAAAATCTAGTAGAACGCTTGCATCTCATGCTCTACATATATATTATACAAATCAAACTCGCGGGCACTTATTGGAGATTGGATTCTGATTTTGACAAGGTATGGGACCACCTGCCAATAGTGTATCTCTAGAGGCGAATACACTGGGTTCAACAAGAACATCTTGCAACCCGGCCCTCACATGACCGACCACTCATTTCGCTTGAGTGTATCGAATGTATATCACCAACGGTTGGGATCAGCAACCGTCTCCCGAATGGGACAGCATCGATAGATTAAAGAAGCAATTGGAATTTCTCTAGATAGGTGATCATACATCCTAATGGGTGCGACCCACATAGCCATGCGGCCTGCCCGATTTTTGTCATTTCCCGGTTGATGAGGCTAGAGGTCATAACTTATCTTTTGACAGATCACACCTCCATTACTTTGAATGCCACATCGTCATACCCGCCAAATCACAAATTGATTTCACCAAAAATACCACGGGTATACAGCTAAGAGAAACGAATTTCTCCGCCACCAAACGTAAGTGCGTTTGAAGAGATCAACTTACGCGATCCGTTGGATATACTCTGTCAGACACTCATCCATTCACGTTTTTCCTGGGACTGGACAAACCGAAGGCACTATTCTATAAATAGGATAGCCCTTGCATAACTCCGTCTTCAATATATTCAGCATACTTGATTCGCAACGCTTATGCCAATACGGAGTGGTTCTCTGGATAATAATCCAACCGGTCTCTCCATATTAACAACGTAAATAGTCAAAACTTTGATAGTCAGTGATTTAACTATCAAATGAAAACATGTCTGTGTGCAAACAACGATATTATTTCCAGCTGGAAATTCTATCGATCAATCATCAATCATCATTAACTCTTACATCAAATTATCATGAATTTATTCTTTTCCAAATTTGTTTCTCTATGTTTCTTATTTACTATATTTAGAAAATATACATTATCAACAATGGACAACATTTCCACTTCTTGTTTTCTATATTAGAAAATATCCTGATCTTATTTGGAAAACATTTCCAAAATTCCTTCATTGGGTTTAAACAGATGTTTGAATAAACATCGCTATGCCAACACCAACCATTATGCTCATTAACTAAATTCACTTAACCATTTTCCACTATCGAACCTTAACCATTTCTTAGTTAAAAACGAAGTCAATCAAGTTGGGGTATAATTACCTCTCAGACCTTAACTGAACAACATTTCTAACTTCGAAACAGACAAAGTTCACCTTTTTACACTTTCAACCACTTACTTACGTAACTCTCGGATTCTATTTACGAATCTGCTTCCTTTATAAAATCATTTGATTATAACTATAAATGTTATAATTCCATGCTTTCAAAATATGTTAACTTAAATATATTTCCATATCTTAATTTGGATAAATAAACAACCAACTACTTTATTAACAGATAATTAAAACTTGATTTGAAATGGAAAGTAAACATTACTTCCCTTGATTCGATATAATCGAATTTCCATGTATAATTCACTCTCGAATAATCACTATCCGATAATTCTCTTTCGAATAAACTATATTCGATTCCCCTGTTCGAATAACTAATATTCGATAATCCTTTTCTTCGAATAACTAATATTCGAAAAATCTCAATTCGAATAAACCATATTCGATAATTCTCTCCTTCGAATAACTATATTCGATTTAACACATTTCGAACGAACTATATTCGATTACTCTTCTCGAATAAACTATATTCGATAACTCTACTTCGAATAGGAGATATTCGTTTAATTCCCTTTTTGACTAACCCTACTTAATTTACTAATACTCGACTAACTCGACTTAATTAACTTCTATTGATTAATTACTATTTGATTTAACACCATTTGCTTGACTCTAGATCGCAGCGATCACAATGGTTACGCCTGATTCCCCAAGGAAACATCCGACCGCCGTAGGCTATCTGCAGCCCTGCGAATTACGCTAGCAGTCGTGCTAAATGGAAATTCATCCTTAAATAACTTTGTCTATTTTTAACTCTATCTCGAATAATTAGATTCGATCAATTCTAATTGAATAACTAATATTCAATTAACCCTTATTCGATTACTATATTTGAATAACTCTAATTCGATTTGACTCAAAACGATTAACTCTAACTGATTAACTCTAACTGGTTAATTCTAACTGAATAACTCTAACTGGATAACTCTAATTGAATAACTCTAACTGGTTAACTCTAACTAACTAACTCTAACTGTTTAACTTTACGGTTTAACTCTGACAGTTTAACTTCAACGGTTTAACTTTAACAGTTTAACTTCAACTGTTTAACTCTAATAGTTTAACTCCAACTGTTTAACTCTAACAGTTTAACTCCAACAGTTTAACTCTAGTTGATTAACTCTTTTGAATTAATCCCTTTGACTTTTCTTTTTTGAATAATTCCTTTGGAATAATTCCTTTGAATTACCTCCCTTGAATAGATTCTTTTTCTATTCGTTTACTCAACAAATAACTATTCTCTTTTCGCTTCTATTTATTTAACAAATAAATATTCCCTTTAACTTTTCTATTTATTCAACAAATAAATATTTCTTTTAACTTTTCTATTTATTTAACAAATAAGTACTTCTTTCAACTTTTCTTTATTCCCTACATGAATATTCCCTTTTCAATTCCATTTGTAAATACTTTTACGAATGTTTCCCTTTTTATTTCTATTTGTAATCGTTTCACAAATATTTTCCCTTCTATTTGATTTCACCAATATTTTCCCTTCTATTTGATTTCACCAATATTTTCCCTTCTATTTGATTTCACCAATATTTGTTTTTTTACAAATGCTTTGATTCTATAATCATTTTCTCTCATGAAATTCTCTTCCTTTTTTATATATAAAATCTATTGATTTTATATAAATAATTTATTTTCAAAATAAACTTTGAAAACCCCTTTTCACTTTCTAGTATCACTTATGGTATAAAAATACCAAATCAAAAGGTTCAATCATCATCCAAACACACAGGTTCAACAACAGATGATATAACACATCATATATCAGAATATATGAAAAACGGTAAATAAATGGTTTCCTTCGACCTGTTTCCCTGCATCCAAAGATGTCAGTCAACATAAATAACATGGAGGTAAAATATTCTGATAAACAGAATCAATATTTCGATACGATTTATATATATATCGTTATCGATATTTTCAATCAACTGACTAGCAGTTCAACCAAACAGCCAATACACATCAAATCAGCCAATATTTATCAATTCTAAAAAATACTTTAGAGAAATATAAAGTGTTCAGAGTTAGTGAGATTTACTCACATTGGACGGTTTATCGTTGAATAACGATAATCGGTCATTGATTTGGTTCAGGCGTTTAATTTTGCCATAAATCCAAACGAGCTCCAATCCACTTGCGGTCAGTTCCATTGCGTAGTGTTTGTCCATACGATCCCAACGGATCCTGTTTCGTTAAATTTCGTTAATGTATGCAAAAGTTATGCTATTTACAATATTTACCTAATTTAAATGAATATATATTTAATTAAATTAATTAAATTATTTTTATCTTAATTAATTTCTAATTGCGTTATTAGCCAAATTACCTTCCCTGCCCTTCTAAAAAATCCTACTTTCCCATCTCTAGCCATATCCAATTTTTCTTTAAAATTGAAAAACCAATTTAATATTAATTAAATTTAATTTTCAAATAAAATATTTAAAAATATTCATTTAATTATAACTTAAATTTTTTAACCCGGATCAAAAATCTGCTTCCACTCATTTTAAAGTATTTTTCGATAAGAATGCAACGGTCCTTGTTTCGTGGAAATCCGACTTGTTTTGAAAAAATTATAAGCTTTTAAAGTTTATGGTTAAAAATTACGAAAATGCCCCTGGTCTATTTTAAATTCAAATTAAATTTTAAATTTAAATTTAAATTAATCATCCCATCCGTCGGATCAGTTAGGGATAGCCAGGAAGAGCAGGAAACTATATTTTCCAAACTCAAGCCTTAGACACTATCCTCTCTGTCACCCTTAGAATGTTCTGATATTTATTTTTACAAATTCTATTTTAATTATAATATATATATATATTACGCAAATAAATAAATAAATAAATATTATTTAAAAACTTACCCCGTGAAGCCTAAGCCTCTGCCTAAGAGTCCCTAGCTCCCCGTCTTGCCCTCCTTTCTCCCTTCCTTCCCTTTTCCCTATTTCCTAATATTTTATTATTATTTCTGCCATTGCCAAAGTTTGAAAGAGGAGGGGAGGAGTGAGTTTAAAATGAAGGGGGGGGCCTATTTATAGCCGAAGGAGTCACATGGATTGCTGAGGTGGCGCGAATCTAACGGTCGAAAATGGATGGCTAGGATTAATCCTTAAATTAATTAAATTATAAATAAATTTAATAATTTATGAATAGTAAAGTGTGTTTTCTCAACCCTATTCGGACGTTAATTTGACTTACTTATTGATACCTTATCCAAAATCTTTTTCAATCATGTTGTTCAATTTTTCTTGCTCTTCAATAATATATAAAAATATTTAAATTTTGAATTCGTTTGAACTTCCAAATAATTTAAATTAAAATTCAAAATAGTGTTTTGTGTTAGTTTCAACACCTTCCGGTCTCATGTTGGAGTATCAAACGATAACGGTTTTCAGAAATTCTTCCACCATCTGGTCCGGTTTTTAACGTACTTCAATCCTATGTATTCAAATCAAAAATCGGAGTTCGTTTAGATTTTCAAATAATTTATTTAAATTTTGTTTCCTTAATAACTTTCTATATCCGTTATAGGATTTTCCCAGATTTCATATATAGCTAATATCCTATGTTTAGAATTTTCCTGGATAGGTCTCAGGTTCTTGTTTTGCCGTTAGCATTAGCAAATTCCAATTACCGTCAAAATTTAGTTCAAATTTTGGCCTTTTATTTTTTTCTTTTCCACATACGGATGACATTTTTGACGTAACTTGGTTGGTTACCTAATTTCATCATTTCGGATTTAATGAAACTGATTTCATCGAAATCCGAGTTCGTTAGCTACTACATCCTTTGTAAACGTACTATTTTAAATTAAAAATTTATCCTTTTATACTGCCAGTTCACATTATATTGCAGATCCACTAAATTTCTACCATTTCGGAATAACATAAAATATTCAAAATTATTGAAATTAAACCATTTAAACTTCCAAAACAATAAAAAAACATTTTTAAATAATAACTAAATGGTCAAAAAAAATCTGGGCCGTTACATTCTTTCCCCCTTAAAATAATTTCGTCCTTGAAATTGCTAAGGTAGAAAAATGAACTTTATAATTAGGTTAAAATTATTTATTTACTTCGGTTTCACTAAACCAATTAATTCTAATTAATTTATTAATTTATTTCTATAAACGAAAATTTCAAAAATTCTGAAAATTTTCTAACACTCGAAATTTCTGAAAAATTTCGCCAGCACCTCCTTTGTACTGGTCAATAGCTCAAACTCCAACTCGCCTCCCTAGGCCTTCTTCAACCCAAAAGAAAATCAAAAAGCCAAGTGGCTTGCCCAACAGGTTCATAAACCTCATCAAACTCATATGAATATATACGTGTACCTTTTTGTCGACATTCAATTCTGCTATCAATTTAGCATATACCACTATCATCCCAATCAAACTCCCAATCACTTTTATCTTCAACACGACCATCCGCTTATAACCAAGCCAAATTTCAATCAAACTGCAATTCCAATCTCAATTCAAATTTCTTGCTCGGCCATCCATTTCTATCCCAGATTATCTCTAATCTAGTCCAATTCTACTTGATACCATTCTATTTCAATTCAACTCAATTTCCACTGAACTGCCTTCAATTCAATTTCAAATTTGCTTTCACAAATTTCTATTTAATTTGTGTTTATTTCAATAATCTGTACCTGGGAGTTTCAAATAGCTTTGCCTTTTCCAAAAATCAAATATCCGTTTGGAATATCAAAACAACTCGGTTTCTCAAAACAATTCAAAAACAAAATCTTTGGTAGTAATCTGTCACTTACAAACTCGAAAATGAACACCGATGATATCCGGATCATCATCGGAATCTATTTTCCAGCTATTGAAGTGAGTTCAATACTATGTCACTTTCAAAACCCATTTTTAAACATTTTCATTTTGAAATTCATTTCAAAATATCCCTTTTCAATGCTTGTAACAAATTCAAAATCTCCCAGGATTGTAAAATTCACATATATTCAATTTAATTCCATTTACAACGCTTATTCAAATTTTAGCAATTTTAATTCCAATTCTGAACTTAAATTCAGATTTAATTCATCTGATTTCATATATTTCACTTATATGAATTTTGATTTGTTATTTACATAACCATTTCACATTTTATAATCTTATCCGATTATAATCACAACCAACACATCCAATATACTATAATAATTTCAAATATCTATACTTTGCTTATATCAAAATATAATTTTGGGTAAAATTCTTTTATTTACCCTCTTTTCAAAACATATCGTGTCGACCCATCGTATTCAAGTGTTTATAAACTCCTATCGATACAGTGGATCAAACTGATCGACTAGAACTCATAAACAACTCAACCAATAAATCTCCACAATATAAAATCATTTTATATAAAATAACAAATACGTTCACTCTTATATATACACTCAAACTCAGTCTAGGGCATTACTAACCCCATCTCTACTGAGTCACGCCACAGAGCCAAGGTAAATCACCTAACCTTCTGCTCTGATACCAACTGTAACGACCCGGTAATTGTCGACCCTTGATGTTCGATATGTGTAGTATATCGGATAATCAAGGTCGTCTTTTCCCGGGTCGTTACAGGTTGCCTCCCTGATCTATTGATGGCTTTGCCACATTGGCAAGATGCTTCCGAGAGCAGTTCCGCCTTCAAACAACAAAGGTCAGAGATATCATGTCCCTCAATGAACTAGAACAAGCTCCTGGTGAAACGATAAGGTCTTTCTTGAATCGTTTTAATGCTGCTGCTGCAGAAGTAGGGACCCAAGAGCCAAGGCTAATTCTAATGGCCTTAAAGGGGGGCATTGATAAGCTGTCTGAGTTCGGAAGGTGGCTAAAAAGAAAGAAACCTGAGACGCTAGAGAAATTTTATGACAAAGCCGAGGAATACATGTGTCTTGAAGATGATCCTATCTATTCCGTTGGCAATGTCAAAACTAAGGTGGTCCCGGAAAGGAAGGAAGCTCCCAAAAAGAATAGTCAAGAAAATTTTGGGGAAGGTCAAAAGAGAGGAAGCAGTAATGATGCTAGAAATGATAAGGATTCCAAGAAACGGCGCTTCTTCAAGCCAACGGATTTCACTCCGTTGAATGATATAATCGACCATATATATATGGCAATGAAGGATGCAGAGGGCTATCCGAGCCCAAAGCCAGTAAAGGTGTCCGAAGAAGCTGCAAACTCAGGGAGGTTCTGTAGATTTCACAATCGACCGGGACACGGCACTAATGAATGTCGACACCTAAAAAACTTGATTGAAGAACTGATAAGGCAAAATCGTCTCCAGGAGTATGTAAAGCGTTCATCAGATACCGAGCCTGCCCAGGGGCAGCAAGTCCAACCAAGTCAAGACAGAAGAACACCTGCGAATATTCCTCGACCTGTTATCAATATAATCAGTGGCGGACCTCATCCTGCAGGGGATACTTGGGGGGATATGATCAGGTATACTAATGAACCAAGAAGCATTCTAAAAGGAGACGGTTTTGAGATTTGCAATAATTCTCTTCGTCGAAAAATGCCCAAAACATCCTGCGAAGATGTTATCTTCCGGGATCGGGATTCCGACGGAATGTTGGTTCCAACTGTTGACCCCATGGTAATTACTATTGGCTTGGGTCCAGCAATAGTAAAGAAGGTGTTAATTGATAACGGAGCATCCGTGAACGTTCTGTTTTACAGTACTTTCTCTAAAATGGGTCTATCCATGGATAATGTGCGAGCTAGCAAAGACAAAATACACGGGTTCACTGGCGTACCAACTCAGCCAATCGGTGTGATTGATCTCCTTGTAGAGCTAGGAGAGGGAGAGAGGCAAGTCTCCATGATACAATCTTTCGTTATAATTGACTCACCTTCAGGGTACAATGCATTCTTGGGAAGGCCAGCACTTGCCGACTTCAGGGTAGCTCTTGCTCCTTGGTGCTTGGTGATGAAGTTCCCGACCGCAAATGGGGTGGGAGTTATCAAAGGGGATCCTCAGGAATCGAGAGAATGCTATATGGCAAAACTGATTGAAGCTCGGAGATACGAAATTCAGAAGGATGCGGAGACTCCTCTCTGCATCCATGAAGCTCCTTTATAGCAATTAATGACCATCCCCTGCGCTGGAACATATAACGACATGCAGGAAGATATGGACCCACGAAAAATCAGTGCAGGGGATGAAAAGGTAGCACCAGCTGAAGCTACCATTTCCATAGAGATCCATGATAGTGATACAGATAAGCTAATAAAGATAGGCTCCCAGTTGGACCCTATGCTGCAAAAGGAATTGATTAGTTTTTTGAAAGCAAATTTGGATGTCTTCGCTTGGAGTCACTCAGATATGTGCGGGATACCTCCAGACGTAATAGTGCATAAGCTGAATATTGACCCCAACGTGCGCCCGGTGAAGCAGAAAAGACGGATACAGGGCCCAGAAAGGTCTGAAGCTTTGAAAGATGAAGTGGATAGGCTATTGACGAATAATTTCATTCGAGAATCCACCTATCCTAATTGGGTGTCCAATCCGGTCCTTGTGAAAAAATCAAACGGCAAATGGCAAGTGTGTGTTGATTATTCTGACTTGAATAAGGCTTGCCCAAAAGATAGTTTCCCCCTACCTCGAATTGATCAACTTGTTGATGCAACAGCGGGGCATGAACTATTGTCTTTCATGGATGCATATTCTGGATACAATCAGATTATGATGCACGAGCCAGACCAGGATAGTACCAGTTTCATAACTGATCGCGGTTTATATTGTTATAAGGTAATGCCGTTTGGGTTGAAAAATGCAGGTGCCACCTACCAACGCTTGGTAAACGCAATGTTCAAAACTCAAATTGGAAAGACTATGGAGGTTTATGTTGACAACATGCTGGTAAAATCCAAAGAGGCAAAGAATCATATAGAGGACCTTGATGAAATGTTCCAAATCCTGAGGAGATACGGCATGAAGCTCAATCCACTTAAGTGCTCGTTCGGCGTAGCATCAGGAAAATTTCTTGGTTTCATGGTAAATGCTCGGGGCATTGAAGAAAACCCAGCACAAGTGATTGCTTTACGAGAAATGCAAGCTCCACGGACTAAGAAAGAACTCCAATGCTTAAATGGCAAGGTAGCAGCATTGAGCCGCTTCATCTCAAGGGCAACGGACAGGTGCATTCCCCTATTTGATGCATTAAAAAAGGAAAAGAAAAGCTTCCAATGGACTCCCGAATGCCAGCAAGCATTTGAAGATCTCATCAAGCACATGGAATCCCCTCCGATGCTATCAAAGCCTAGGGATGGAGAAAGCTTGCTCTTATACCTTGCTGTGTCATCCCATGCGTTGAGCGCAGCACTCGTTAGGGAGGAAGACAAGGTGCAGTGGCCAGTATACTACATTAGCAAAAGGTTTACCGGGGCAGAGATGAATTATCCAAGGATAGAAAAGCTTGCATATGCCTTGCTCATCGCATCACAAAAGCTCAGACCCTATTTCCAATCCCACTCTATTAAAGTCCTTACCGACCAACCCTTGAAACAGGTATTGTTCCGTCCGGAAACTTCGGGGAGACTCTTGAAATGGAATATTGAACTCAGCCAATATGATATCACTTACTACCCCAGAAAGGCAATAAATGGACAAGCTTTGGCCGACTTTATCGCTGAATTCACTAACAGGGGAGAGGAAATGGAGGAAACTAACGAATTGGCTGTTAGGTGGAAACTTTTTGTTGATGGCGCTAAGAATGAATATTGTGCTGGGGCAGGGATAGTATTCGAAACCCCAGAAGGGCGACATGTATGCTGTGCTCTGCGATTTGAATTCCCCATCACCAACAACGAGGCCGAATATGAGGCGTTACTTGGAGGATTGCGGGTTGCAAAAGAATTAATCTTAAAAAGTCTATTAATATTCAGCGATTCACAGCTTATGGTTTCCCAAATTAAAGGTGAATTCCAGACTAAGATGGGAAGGCTTCCGACATATCTGCTTAAAGCCAAAGAACTTCTCGACAACTTGGAATATTATTCTATCTCTCATATTCCACACAGAGAAAATTGGAAGGAAGATTCCTTATCAAAGCTAGCTAGCACCGGAGATCCTCAAATCTTTGATCTAGTTCCTGTGGAAGTATTATCTAGTTCCAGCATTGAGGAATCCGATATAGACTGGGTTATGGAAACAACCAACGAGCCCGACTCGTGTATGACCCCTATAAAAAACTATATACTTCACGGAACACTTCCTGAGAAACCAAAGGATCGCAGAAAACTGCTCTGAAAGTCTCGCCTATATCTTGTCCAAGATGGTCATTTATACAGGAGAGGATATTCAACGCCATTACTACGGTGTGTAACAAAGGAGGAATCTAAAGCGATTTTGGCAGAACTACATGAAGGAGATTGTGGAGGTCATGTTGGTGGACAGACTCTTGCCAAAATGGTCCTTCGATATGGTTATTTTTGGCCCGATGTAAAACTTCGACTTAATGACATTCACTAAGAAATGCGACCGGTGCCAGAAATTTGCAAAAATTCCAAGAGCTCCGTCAACTGAGTTGACACAGATGTTGAGTCCTTGGCCATTCGCTGTCTGGGGCATAAACTTGATTGGAGCACTACCTACCGCAAAATCGAGCTTCAAATATGCTATAGTGGCCATGGATTACTTTACCAAATGGGCTGAAGCTGAACCATTGGCAACTATCACATCGAAGAAGGTAATCAACTTTGTGTTGAAAAATATCATATGCAGGTTTGGGGTTCCACAGAAAATTATCACCGACAATGGCACGCAATTTGAAAGTGATGAATTCAAGGATTTCTGCAACAAATATCATATTTAGAAAAGTTTTGCAGCAGTTGCCCACCCGCAAGCCAACGGGCAAGTTGAGCCAGTCAACAAAATCCTGAAGTCCACCATTAAAAAGCGTCTCGAGAAAGCTAAAGGCAACTGGATTGAAGAATTGCCACTTGCCCGATGGGCTTATCGTACGACTCATAAAACTGCAACTGGGCATACTCCATTCTCCTTGGCATATGGTTCGGAAGCAATGATACCTGTGGAATTAGAGGTTCCAACTCACCGCATAATTCATTTTAACCAAGAAGAGAATGAAAAGCTGCAACTTGAGGCTCTTGATTTACTCGAGGAGAAAAGGACTGAATCAGAACTTAGAATGGTCGCCCATCAGAGAAGAATTGCTCGACACTTCAATCAAAAGGTCAGGCATAGAACATTCGAAATGGTAGACCTGGTGTTAAAGAAAATCATGACCGCAACAGGAGTCTTTGGCCCCAACTGGGAAGGTCCATTTGTCATCGACCAAAAGCTCCTCGACGGTACCTTTAAGCTCAAAACTACAGATGGAGTAGAACTCCCAAGGGCCTGGAACAGTGATCACCTTCGTCGCTATTTTAAATGATTTTCTAACTCATATTATTTTGTATTTTTCTATGAATATGGTAAATACTTTGTATGAAATTACATGAATATAAATCCAGCAGCACTTTTGATTCTGTCAAAGCTTTATAATCACATCCAAAAGATGCACGGCTATGGTTACAGGACAAGATACCTTCGTTATCCTGTTTTTCGGCATAAAACTCGCCATAGCTTTACTGAAGAAATATGGTCCAAAAGCAGGCGCAATCTTAACCCAAACCCTCTCCGAGGATTCTCAGTCGAATAATAAACTGAGTCTTCTCCAGGGGTGCTCGGTCAAATAACCCAAAGTCAGACAAAATCTGATCGCGTTATAACCAAGTTTCTTAACCCAAACCCTCTCCGAGGATTCTCAGTCGAATAATAAACTGAGTCTTCTCCAGGGGTGCTCGGTCAAATAACCCAAAATCAGACAAAATCTGATCGCGTTATAACCGAGTTTCTTAACCCAAACCCTCTCCGAGGATTCTCAGTCGAATAATAAACTGAGTCTTCTCCAGGGGTGCTCGGTCAAATAACCCAAAGTCAGACAAAATCTGATCGCGTTATAACCGAGTTTCTTAACCCAAACCCTCTCCGAGGATTCTCCGTCGAATAATAAACCGAGTCTTCTCCAGGGGTGCTCGGTCAAATAACCCAAAGTCAGACAAAATCTGATAGCGTTATTACCGAGTTTCTTAACCCAAACCCTCTCCGAGGATTCTCAGTCGAATAATAAACTGAGTCTTCTCCAGGGGTGCTCGGTCAAATAACCCAAAGTCAGACAAAATCTGATCGCGTTATAACCGAGTTTCTTAACCCAAACCCTCTCCGAGGATTCTCAGTCGAATAATAAACTGAGTCTTCTCCAGGGGTGCTCGGTCAAATAACCCAAAGTCAGACAAAATCTGATCGCGTTATAACCGAGTTTCTTAACCCAAACCCTCTCCGAGGATTCTCAGTCGAATAATAAACTGAGTCTTCTCCAGGGGTGCTCGGTCAAATAACCCAAAGTCAGACAAAATCTGATCGCGTTATAACCGAGTTTCTTAACCCAAACCCTCTCCGAGGACTCTCAGTCGAATAATAAACTGAGTCTTCTCCAGGGGTGCTCGGTCAAATAACCCAAAGTCAGACAAAATCTGATCGCGTTATAACCGAGTTTCTTAACCCAAACTCTCTCCGAGGACTCTCAGTCGAATAATAAACTGAGTCTTCTCCAGGGGTGCTCAGTCAAATAACCTCAAGGTCAGACAAAATCTGATCGCGTTATAACCGAGTTTCTTAACCCAAACCCTCTCCGAGGATTCTCAGTCGAATAATAAATTGAGTCTTCTCCAGGGGTGCTCAGTCAATAAATCAAAGTCAGATAAAACTTGACTACGATATTACTGGGTCTTTAACCTAAGACACCTTCAAGAAACACTTCCTCACCTGTCAGATATCTAATACCTTCAGATACAAAGGATGAGAGATTATGATGACACATGCGAAGGTCGTATGAAGAATGAAAAAGCTCCAAATGTCACAATGCAATGAAAGACGTTTTCTAAATTCTGATCACAGCTTAAAAACATCCAAATCTCGAATCTATTTTCAATATATTAAAGTTGAAATATCCCATTGGAGCGGGGGCATATAGCAAAAGCAGCTCCTTGATTTCTCACATACCAAAGGATCATCTCAACCGTTTATAAGTGGCAAATTCATGAATAAGCAAAATGTGTAAATTGTGGTGTGCAAGCATAATGTACAAACCAGAATTCGCAGAAGAAAGTAATAACAAGGTTAAAAGCACCAAAACATAGAACATCGTCACATACCAAAATAAAACTACCAGTGTCGCGTACACAACCAAAAGTAGGTGGTAAAAAGGGTCATGAAGCGAGGACTGGCACTCGCTTAATACATCCAGTCATACAATATTTACAAACACCGGATCTGAAACCCCCAAGTCAAGCATTCTTACCAAGAGATTTCTCCCCATCACAAGGGGAAGGGGGAAGGACCTCGCTTTCCTGGCCCAAAAGTTCGACAATCGTCTTATCCCTAGACTTGAGAGCTCGAATGAGGAGGGCCTTATCTTCCTCCAAAACAGCTATACGCTTGAGATGCTCACGATTCAGCCCCGAAAGATTATTGACAAGGTCATGCCAACCTGTCAAGTCTTTAGCCAAGTAATTGCTAAGCATATCAAAATGTCTTTCAAGCCAATCTTTCACTTTGTCAAGCTGAGTCAGCCCATCAAGCTGAATAGAGTTCACGTCATCAGCAAGCACTCTATAATCGGACGGATGTATACCAGGATTAATAAACACCCCATCCAAGCAGTATCCTTTGAACCGATCAGCAAGCTCGGGGTGACATGGCAAGACACAATATTGGGGTCTATTTATGATAACTCGAAGTTCATTTAGGGAAGGGGTTCTCACAGCAGAATCACTAGTTGCAGAACAAGCTTCAGGCACAGGAGGTTTACCAGCTCTGCGCTGTCTTTTAGAATCACTATCCTCCTGCTGGGGGTTTTCTGGCATACCATGCTTACCTGTCATCCTGCATAGAAATTTCACAAATTTTTTGGTCAGCAATCAAGTTCAAACAGTGTTGTGAGCTAAACTGATCGGTCATGATAAGTCAAACAAGAATGGTCGGCCTGAAAATTATCTAAGGCTGATCGCTTTAAGAGTCAAAAACTGGTTAAGACCTGGTCGCTCGAACCCCGTCAAGGCCCAGTCGTTCAAAACTGGAAAAGCGCCCGGTCGCTCTAAAAACAGCCAAGCCCCGGTCGCTCAAAAATGGCAAAGCGTCTGATCGCTCCAAGCCAGTCAAGCTCCGGTCGCTCTAAGCTGATAGAGCACCTGGTCGTTTCAAGCCAGTCGAGCTCCGGTCGCTCAAGACTGAAAGAGTACCTAGTCGTTCCAAGCCAGTCAAAACCTTATCCCATAAAATTAGCCTCTTCCGGATCGGTAAAAACATCCCAAGGCTGGTCGTTCTACGATTAGTCTGAAAACAATCATACCCTGGTCGGTCAAGATTCAAATCCATCTGAATCATATCGGGTAAAACTAAAGATAGCCTGTTCTGGTCGGACGAGGGTGGATCGGCTCATCTAAAAACCGACCATATCACTGTTCTAAAAACGACCAGTCTGGTCGCGCAAAGAAACTTGAATTTTCATTGCAAATGCACAGTAAAAACATCAAAAATAATGATACACAGAGATGATTCTAGAAGGAAAATCAAAGCATGCATCACAAAAAGATTTCATACACATCAGTCAGTCAAGCATTTGCACAAACAAGTCATGATCGCTGCAAAAATGACATAGAAATTGCTCATTTTGAAATCATCACTCCCCTATTCCATTAGGGTGACTCGGTTAAAACCGCGCTCAAATGATTAATGATGTCAACAACGAAGGTTTACAAAGAATTATGGTGACTTCTTCCTCAAACTCATTCTACTCCAAACCCAAAGTTAACGTTGGAATGCAAACAACGTACCTGGGATTTGGAAGAACAGTTCGGTTTGGTAAAGCAGCAGCTTAAATCGGCATGGAAGTAAACTAAAGATCGAGCAATTTGTTTTTCAAAGAATGGAGAGCCACCATTAATGAAAATTTTGACCAAGAAGGAATGGAGAAGGAAATGACGGGATGAATTAATTATGTAAGTTTAATTTGGTCTCTCTGGATTTTTAGGAAATGTCCCTTCGTCTTCCAGAATTTGGCTTTTTCGTGCGTTCCAAAACTGGAGAAAAAACCGACCCTTAATTAAAGCAGATCGATCCACTCCCACAGTTTTTATAAAAACTATGAAACTCCGAGAGGCAAAATGTTATCCATCTGATCGATCCAAGTGAATATGGGTCGGTTTTAAGCGTTTTGAAGAAGGGATCGGTCCTGTCGTTATTAAAAGGGGGCGGTCGTAGCACAAGATTCCTGGCTGTCCTAAAGCTGGTCGCTCCAAAGAGTAGAAGAACCTTGATCGTCCTAAGGATTCTGATTGTTCCTGAGGATAGAGACTCCTGGTCGCTCTCTTTTATGCGCTGACCCGATCGTTCCAAAGGCTAAAGAAAGCTGGTCGTTCCAAACTTGGTCGCCCGCTAGTCTCTGATCGCTCCAAATACAAAGGGCAGCTGGTCGTCCTTCTCTGGAGACCGACCCCATGTTTGAGGGAACCAATTCCGATGTTTTCTCAATCCTTTCGCACATTTCTGGAGGGTATTCTTTGGTCGGTCCGCTCCGCATTCTAGCCTCCTGGTCGTCCTTTCTTCTGGCGGAAGCTCCTGGTCGGCCAAAGCGCTAGAAACGACCTGTGATGGCGTGACAGCTGGAAACAACTGGTGACAACTGGCAGTGGCATTTCCGCAAATACCAAAAATACCGACCAGACCCCTGAATACAAGATTTCAGCCATTTCTCCGCCTATAAATAGGACCCTACCTCCATCATTTGAAGGGGACTTTTTTGGGGAACTACGGGGAGGTGCTGCCTAATTGCTTTCAGGATTTCTCCAAGCATTCTTACATCTCTTCTCTATCATCAACCATAAGTCTATGGAACATTGGAGCATGAGGAGCATAGGTGGCATGGAGGAACAATCATAAGCATTTCACGCACTTCTTCATTTCTCCTTGATCATTCACCCAAAGATCTTAGGAGCTTTCATCCAAGGCATCCATGGAGGGATTGGCATAAAATACTTCAAGCTTTCATCCATTCTTTCAATCGGTTGTAAGGACAAACGCATGTTGAAGGAGCTTGAATGAGTGTATAATGGAGCAAATGTTGTAATCTTTTGGTTATTAATGAAATCCAATCTTCAAAGTGGACGTAGACTCGAATAAGAGTCGAACCACTATAAAATTCTTGTCTTTTTTCTTTATTTTGGTATTTTGATGTTTTGAATGTTAGATATGGCCTCACACAACTCTAAAGGTTTTCTAACGCCCCGCCTCTGAAAAGGTGACGTGCTTTCTAAGCATCTCGCCTCCGATTAGGTAACGTGTTTAGAAATACCATTTTGGTTGTTATACCAATTTTCGGTATTAACAAAATCATTAAAAATATCGGGATGTTACAATCTCCCCCACTCAAAACTTTTTGTCCTCGAAAAGGAACGAGGTAGAGAAATAGTAATTAAATAATAATATATTATATATTTAAACTAATGGTTCATATCTATCCTATTACTTGTATACATACATATATGCCGAAATATATAATTAAATCAAAAGTTAAAGCAATTTTCAAACATTTCAAAATAGTTTAAGTATTCACCTGACATCTCGATTGCCTATATATATCTATCCCACTTTCGAAACCCGAAAATAGACATCGATGATGCGGCAGTCATCACCAGAATCATTTTCAAGCGACTAGAGTGCGACTCTATATCTATCTAATACACATAGGATTTAACATATACGTTGATCAGACGCATACCCAAATCACTAGGTATTCGATAGGCCAATTTTAACGTCAAATAAGAACTCAAACATCTTTTTATATTTAAACAAAATATATACTAGATTTTCAAATCATATATTATAAAACACTAAAATTTAAAGTAGGGAAAATTATATCTCTCCCCCACTTATTTATTTATTAAAATATAAATCCAATCCTTAATAAATATGCATTAACAATATTATTCGATACTATATCTAAATATTTTCAAAAACAAGTTATCTATATTTAAACTTATAAAACTTATCAAATTCCAAAAGTTTAACATATAAATACATTACAAATAAAATCTTTACAAAATATTGGTACTACCAGAACATATGGTTATTTACAAATATCTAATTCAATATTGCATTAGGAAGATCTTACATAATAATATCTTTCAAAATATAATTTCAAACCAATATAAAATACGAATGAACCCGCTAGAAGACCAATACTCTCCTTCTACTTCTTACCTTGAAATGGATAAGGATAAGTTATAGAATTTGAGTTGAAAGCTGAACGAATGAAAGAACTTAATCAAAGAGGATCTACGAAGGAAGATAGTTTCAAATGGAAGTGATATTTCAAAAAAAGTACTTAAAGATAAAAAAAATATCGGAAAATATTTGTTTTAAAACATTTTAAAACTATTATACTTTCAAAATGCGCTATCTCAAGAAGGATTCTGCAACTGATTCCACTCATTCTAGAGTATCACTACCCTATCTCTAATGAGTTTTTACCCCATAGGCTAAAGCATTGATAAACCAAAGCTCTGATACCACATGTAACGACCTGCCTTTTTGACCATGCCGAATCGACAAAACATGTCAACTCGAAACGTCCTAAACAACAGATTGTTATTAGCTTCTGGGGTAAATAGAATAAATCATAGAATCACAGATCACAGACACGGATACAGAGCAATATAATACCTCGCAGCGAAAATAAATAATACAATAGTAATTCATGAAGCTACTAAATAAATTTTTACATCAGAGTTTACATAAATAATACAACGGAAGACTTATACAATAAATAATTGATAACTGTCTAAAACCAAATGATAGAAATAACTAAACGACTGGAATAACTGATCAACAGGTAGTTATAGGTGAGCCAGAATCCAATGTAAGCTCCAAACTCCAAGGAAATCTCGAATACTGGAATACTCGATCTGACCCGAGCAATAATGAAAACAAAACAACTCGGATCAGGACTAACATTCTCATGGAAGTAAATCAACTCAAATGAAATGTTCGATGAAATGCAATCAATAACTTAAAGGATGTTTGGGATCACCATCCTCTAAGGATCCGTCAAACTAATACTATGTAGTATAATACGCTATATACAATAGTGTCTATCAGTAAAGTAAAAATATCAAAATAGCGTAAGCGGGATTACCATGATTACCCTTACACCGTTTATATATTCCCATAGTATATACAGTACCGTAATTCCTCCATAAACTGGAGGTTGATCGGAGGGCACTCCATATAAAACAGTACAAAACAAAGTCGTAGTGGGCTCGTATAAGGCATGTGACAAGGCACGCAAGGAATGCCAGGGTGGATTCATCGTTTGCAGAGCCGGACTGGTGGTAACGCATAGTACCTACTACCGCCCACCTCGATACACACTACCATAATCAAAAGGGCCCAAATCGAATCTCAACAGTAATAGAATAATATCGAAGAAGTGTGCTCGATAAGAGGTATGACCTCACTTAGCCCGTGCATAGATCCTGTTTTAGCTACATCAAGCTGACTCAAGGTAGTCAGGGTCTCGTAATTAATATAAAAAAAAATGGAGTTGTTCGCCAAATCATCCCCTTCATTCTGGAACTCCACCGTGTACACAGTTGTTAAAGTGGTTTTCAGTATTGGTAGAGAGTATAACAATATCCGATCCCGGTCTCTTTAACAACCAATCGTTTACATTTCCACATCGTGGTCAATATTTTATAAATAACTTTATAAAATCATTATACGAATTCTCGAATTCAAATCAAATTCAAAATTAAATACTTAACTTTGATTTTAATTAATTCTGAAAACAACTCACTTATATCGCTTTAATCAAATCGATTACAAAACCATATCATAAAGATCTCAACATATAATATAAACTTATGTTATATTATTTAACTTTGGTTTTATATAATTTTTCAAAATTATTTACATAATGATTTTTAAATCCGAAAATGACTTATTTTCAAATCATGTCTTAATGATCACAATTTCCACTTAAATCGATACAAAATATTTACTTCGATAATATTTCGGTTTGGTTTATATTCATCAAAACTCAAGTTCAACAATTCAATTGTTTCAACTTTACCATTATAATATATCGTTTTAGATCGATTAATAAAATCCAATATTTGGTTCAAATTCAATACATACACTTTAAATCAAAATCTCATATTCGCTTATATAATTCAAAACAAATCGTATCATACTTCATAACTCAAATCATAAATCAAATTCATTACTTAAAATTTGAATCAAACTCTTATATTTCAAATTCGATAAATCATATCTTATTTACCCAAGTCGTACAATTCCATATTGTAAAATTTTAAATCATACATTTCAAAACCATTTTATAAATTCGATTTCACAAATTTCATAACTCAACTAACGATTATAAAAATCAATTCCGTATATAAAATTATATATATATATATATATATATTCTAAATCACATCTAGTCACGTTAAGTTCAGTTCAATTAGAATTCAAATCCATATCTCATATGAGTTCAATGTTAAAATCAAATATCGTTATTACAAATTCAAGCCTCGACTTAAGTCACAAAATATATATAAAGATAAATTAAATTTTGAAAATATATATATAAGTTTATGAAATTCTAATAATACGAAGAAAATAGATTATAAATATATATGAATTTAAAATAATATAAAATAGGTTTAAAGAAAATATTAATATATAAAAGTTTAAATCACCTATATGATTAAATTTTATGGTTTAAAAGAAATAAAATTATAGGTAAAATGTCAAGTAATTATTTAAACCATTTTTACTCAAAATCATTTTTAAAACATATAATTTAAAATCTACAAAACTTAAGTTTAAAATTCTTAAAATAAAACATAAAATCTTAAATTATTATTAAACACAAAAGTTCCAAATTACTTTATTACGAAAACATGACCAACGATGTCCATTTTTAAATTTCTACCCTATGGTCAAGTGATACAGATATTTATCATTTCAACCCGCAATTTATGAATTTCTACGGGACTACCTTCTGAAATCCCAAATTCAATAAAAATCATTCAAGTCTATCATTTCAACCCATAATGATTTTTCCCTATTCTAGTGTCCGTTCGGGTATGTATCATTTCAACCCTTAGTGATTTTTTCCTAAACTAGGGGTATCAAAAATCATAAACAACAATCATATAGCAACAATCACAGCATATATATCATCAGTACAACTACGTGTCATATATCGTGTCATATATGAAATGTGCATATATATCAAATCAAACAAATTCTATCAACAATCAAATACATTTCATATAACAGTTCATTATTGATCTAACATCCATGAAAAATGTAAGTTAGGTGTGAGATAAACTCACCTTTCGTGGTACAGAAATGGAAATTTCAGTCTTATCCGCCACAACAAACTACAGGCTATAAGAACTTCTTTTTTTTTTTGAGATCTATAACCGTTGTTTGAATGTTGGTGACAAATGGCATGGGTTAACCATGGTAGAGGGTTGGTCGGAGCGGTTAGGAGGAAGTAGTGTAGACGTCGGAGCTAAGGAGGTGCGTTGGCCAGAATTGTGGACGGTGGTGAAAATTTTGTGTGGCGGGAAAGGTTCAGCAAGAAGACTTAAAAATGGCAAATTGTGGCAACAAGAAGTGGACGCATGTAGCTACAGCACATACATACATATTGTGACAAATCAATGAATGCTTTGTAATACTTAATACTACTTCCTTTTCCCTTTTTTTTTTTCTAAGCATGCGTTTCGGAAAAAGAAAAAAAATGAAAAAGAAGATGGTGATTGGTCATAGGTTGCATGGAAATGAAGGAGGGTGTAGATCATATGCGTGAAGAAGAAAAGAAGTTACAGATATAAACAATAAATGAAGAGAAGAGGATGGAAAATTATGAATATGTTTGGGCCACTTGTGTGAATTACATGTAGGAAGAAGAGTACCTTGAATGGGAAAAGCATTGAGTTTCATCGAAATGGCTACACATTTCGGCCTTGATATATAAACGATGAAGATAAATAGTGGAGTATTATGCTATAACGAAACGATATTAAGTAGCATAAGAATAGGATCGCAAGGAGAGAATAATTCAAATTTTGTGAATAAGTCATAAACGTGGTCTGAATGAAGGGTGCGGCTATAAGGTACTTAAAGAGAAGCTCATCATTCGTAGGAACACAACAAAAAAAAATTAACGCAATGTTGCATGCATGGTTAAAATAGGAACCAATGTGACCACTTTTTAAAACAAAAAAAAATATGGGTAGCTTAACAAAATAAAAAAACATGTTTTGCAGACCAAAATGCCTAGAAAAATATGCAGGATCCAGAAAGGGACACATCGAACTCAAATGACTTTGTTTCAAAAACGGACTGCGCAAGCTTTTTGTCAGTTTCAGTGTGAACTGAACACCGAAACTATCAAATGAATATATTGCGGAAATCAGTATGATGAAACGGACACAACGGTATAAAGTTTGCAGTGTCAGGATGCTCCGTTCAAAAACGCGTTACGGACCCCTTTAAATGTAAAATTCGAATAGAAAAAAAACAAAACGGAGATCAAAACGTCCTATTTTCGCGAAACAAATTTCGCTGTTGGATTACTGACAGCGAATAGAATATTTTTCATCTTTGTCCGAACTGGATTCAAAGATATTTTAAAATCGTTAAAATTTGAACTGATCTGTGCAGCTTTGAACAGAAAATTGCGCGATCGAAAAATAGTCAAATTTTCGGATGAAATTTTAACAGTTGCTACATCTCACTATACGTATTTCAAAACCCAAATTCTCATTATGAAAAACCATATAATATTTTCAAAATAAAAATTTCAAATTAAATCGGAATTTAAATCATTAAAAATATCGGGATGTTACAGCTAAGGTAGAGGACGACCCTATCGACTGGTTTAGGACATATTTGTTCACTTCTTAACTTCAGTTTCAATGGAACCAATTTAATTTTAATTAAATTATTTATTCATTCTTATTATCGAAAATTTTCAAAAATCCTGAAAATATTCTAACACCTTAATTTTTCGAAAAATTTCGCCAGCACCACCTTTGTACTGGTCAATAGGACAAACTCCAACTCGCCTCTCTAGGCCATCTCCAACCCAAAAGAAAATCAAACAGCCATGCGGCTTGCCAATTCGGCTCATCAAAATCTCATACCATATGAAATATAAACTTGTACCTTTTTGTCGGGTATATCAACTCTATCACTTCCATATGCTATCAACTCAGCATATACCATTGTTATCCCAATCAAACTCCAAAATCACTTTTATCTCCAACACATCCATTCGCTTATATCCGAGCCAAATATTATTTCAACTCGAGTTTCTTCTCGATTCCCAACTGTTAACATGATTATCACATTACACTTCAAATTTGAATATCACAATCCAATTTGTCTTGATATCATTCTAATTCAATCTCAGTTACCACTTTACTGGCTTTACCTTAATTCAAATTTGCTTTAACAAATTTCTGTTAAATTTGTTTTTAATTTAAACAGTCTTTCCCTGGGAGTTTTTAAACAGTTTACTCTTTTCAAAAATCAAACTTTCCTTTTTGAAATTCAACACAACTTGTCTTTCCCAAAACAAATTCAAAACAGTATCTCTGGTAGTAATTCGTCACTTACAACTCGAAAATGAACACGATGATGTCATGATCATCATCGGAATCTATTTCCATCTTTCGAAGTGAGTTCAATACTATATCGCTTTTCAAAACCATTTCTAACATTTCAAAACATCCTTCCAATGTTTGTAAAACAATTTAAAATCTCCCAGGATCTTAAATTTTCCTTATTTTTAATCCAAATCCATTTACAAACACTTATCCAGTTTTCCAGAATTTTAATTCAATTTCTGTTTTAAATTTCAGATTTAACTCTTTTGATTTCACGTATTTCACTTATATGAATTCTGATTAGTTATTTACATAACCATTTAATTTATAATCTTACTCGATTATAATAACAACCAATATATCCAATATATTATAATTTTGATATATATAACTTCTCTATATCAAGATATACCTTGGGTAAACTTATTTTAATTTACCCTCTTTTCAAAACATATCGTGTCGACTCATCGTATTCGAGTGTTTATAAACTCCTACAGATACAGTGGATCAAACTGATCAACCAGAACCCATAAACAACTCAACCAATGCATCTCCACAATATAAAACCACTTTATATCAAATTACAAATACGCACTCGTATATATACACTCAAACTCAATCTAGGGTATTACTAACCCTATCTCTACTGAGTCACGCCACAGAGCCAAGGTAATTCACTTAACCTTAAGCTCTGATACAAACTGTAATGACTCAGAAATTTAGCGACCTTGATTATCCGATATACAACACATATCGAACATCAAGAGTCGAAAATACTGGATGATTAATGAAAGAAATTTGAGGGTGAGGAAAGATAAGATAGAAACTTAGAATAGAAGAAGACGAAGAACACAACATCAGAGTAACACGAACCTCACAGCAGAACGAATAACATATAATAGATAACATATCCTTGAAATAACATCAGTATATATATACAATAACATTATCAGAGTACAACACTTACAACACAGCGGAAATAACTATAGCTATATGAACCTGAAGCCTCCTGCTCCAACTCTTCAAGTATCTGTAAATCTCGACTACTTGACTGCCCGTACAAAATTAGGCACCCAAGAGTTTAGGAAAAACAAAACAAAATAAAATCCGGGTCAGTCATGGGACCGGTGTGAGTAAACAGTTTAAAACAGTTCGAACAAGTAAACGATATCTCATAAGACCACGCCGTATAACGGAACGGGATTTTCCCTTGTGAGAATCCAAAATATCTTTATATCAAAAACCTTTTGATATTATAATAATGTCTATCAACAACAATATAATAATCATCTAGCAGAAACGCTTTCATCTCACGTTTCTACATATATATAGTATACAATCAAAACCGCAAGCACGTATTGGGTAATGGATTTCCAACTATGACAAGGTATGGAACCACCTTTCGCTAGTGTACCTCTAGAAAGGAATACACTGGGTTCAACAATAACATCTTGCAACCCGGCCACACATGACCGACCACTCATTTCGCTTGAGTGTATCGAATGTATATCACTAACGGTTGGGATCAGCAATCGTTTCCTGAATGGGACAACATCAACAATAGATTTTTAGAAATAAATGAAACTCTAGATCAGGTGATTATACACCCTAATAGGTGCGACTTACATAGCCATGCTGCCTGCCCGATTTTTGTCATTTACCGGATGTGAGGCTAGAAGCTACGCTTTATCATCACATCAGATTCACTTCGAATGCCACATTGTCAGATCCATTGAAAATCACTAATTGACGTCTACAACAGTACATTACGTGTTAGCTAAAGAAGTTTCATTCTCCGCTTCCACTCTTGGTACGGTTGAAGAAATCAATGTACGTGACCTTTCTGGAAATACTCTGTCAGGCATTCATCCATACAAGTCATCCAAGAACAGGATGAACCGAAGGTACTATTTAGTATATCCATCTTAGGCACTATTATCTAAGATTTATACAACAGCCCTTGCACTTTACTCTATCTTCAATTATCTTTGGCATATATGATTCGCAACGCTTATGCCAATACAGAGTGGTTCTTTGGATAATAATCCAACCGGTCTCTCCATATTAACATCGTTAAAATGGTCAAAAACTTCAATAGTCGGTGAGTTAACTATCGAAGAAAAACACGTGTGCAAACAACGATATTATTTCCAGATGGAAATTCTATCAATCAATCATCAATCATATATATATATATACACATTTCCTATTTCAATATTTGATTACGTTTCTGATTCTATTTGGAAAAGATTTCCAAATCTTCTTTACTTGGATTTAAACAGATGTTTAAATCAACATCGCGACGACAACTCAAACCACTATACTTATTTACTAAATCACTTAACCACTTTCACTCTCGAACCTTAAACATTTCTAAATTAAAAACGAAGTCAATCAAGTTGGGGTATAACTACCTCTCAGACCTTAACTGAACAACATTTCAAATCTCGAAATAGGTTAAGTTCATCTTTTAACCCTTTAACACATCCTTACGTAACTTCTGGATATAATTTACGAGTCCAACTCCTTTACCGAATCATTTGATTATAACAGTGGTGTTATAATTTCCTGCTTCTGAAATATAATAACCCTTTAACCCTTCAACTCCTATTTGGTTAACTCTATTCTATAACTCTTATTCGAATAACTTCAATCTAATAACTCTTATTCGATTAACTTTAACTCTATTTAATTCTTACTGGATTAACTTTTATTCTAATAGCTTACATCTGAATAACTTAAATTCGATTAACTTACTTTCGAATACTTATATTCGATAATCTCTCTTCTTCGAATAAACTATATTTGATTTAACTCATGTCGAATAACTAGATTCGATCAACTCACTTCGAATATTTCTGATTCGATTACCTCACTTCAAATATCTCTAATTCGATTATCTCACTTCGAATATCTACTATTCGATTTTCTCACTTTGAATATTTCTGATTCGATTCACTTCTTTGAATAACTAAATTCGATTAATTCATTTCAACTCTATTCGAATAAACTAAATTCGATTAACTCCATTTGAATAACTCTAGTTCGATTTAACTCTATCGATTTACTCTAACTGATTAACTCTAACTGTTTAACTCTAACTGGTTTAACTCTACAGTTTAACCTGACTGGTTAACCCAAATGATTTACTCTAATTGATTAACTCTGACTGATTTAACTCTACGGTTTTAACCTAACTGGTAAACCCTATTGATTTACTCTAATTGATTAATTCTGACTGGTTTAACTCTACGGTTTTAACCTAACTGGTTATCCCTAATGATTTACTCTAATCAGTTACCCTAATTGATTAACTCAAATCAATTAACTTAAATCAAATGACTAATATTCGATTAACTCATTTTAATTAACTTATTTTGATTAGCTCCTTTCAACTCTATTCGAATAAACCATATTCGATAACTCTTTTAACTCTATTTATTTAGCAAATAAATATTCTTTTCAATTCTATTTAAAATGTTTTACAAATATTTTCTCTTTTATTTCCATTTGTAAATGTTTTACAAATATCTTCTCTTTGCATTTGTTGAACAAATATTTCCCTTTACATTTGTTTTACCAAACCATTTCCTTTATATTTGTTTTACCAATAATTTCTTTTGTATTTGTTTTACAAATATCTTCCTTTGTATTTGTTTCACAAATAATCCCTTTATAAAACTCTATTTGTTTTATAATTAATCCCTTTTGATTTTCCTATTTATTTACTAACCAATAACTCATTTAACATTCTATTTATTTAACTGATAAATAAATATTTCCCTTTATCTATTTGTAAATGTTTTTTTTACAAACATTTTCTTTTCGGTTCCATTTGTAAATGTTTTACAAATATTCCTCTTTCTGATCTATTTGTTTTGCAAATATTTTCCTTTATATTTGTTTGACAAATATATTTTCTTTATATTTGTTTGACAAATATATTCTTTTAACCCTTTTGATTCTTATACTTATTTCCTTTTCTAAAAATCCTTTTTCCTTTTATATATAAATCCAGTGATTTTATATAAGTAAATTATTTTCAAAATATTCTTTGAAAATCTCCTTTTCCCATTCCGGTATTTCTATGGTACTTAACACATCAAATCACGATGACTAATATTGTCCAAACACATGTAATCAACCACAGATTATAAATCACATCATATATCGCAATATATGAAAAACAATAAAATAACTGTTGAGGAATCCAGTCGGATTCCTCCAACCAGTTTCCCTGCATCCACAGATGTTACACAATTAAATCAACATCACTTTCAGTTCCATATGATATATTCTGTTAAACATAATCAATATACAAATTCAACTAACTGACTAGCAGTTAAATCAAACAGTCAACACACAGTCAATCAGCCAATATTTAACAGTTCTAAAAATACAACATGAAATTATAAACTATTCAGAGTTAGTAAGATTTACTCACATTGGACGATCATCGTTAATAACGATAACCATCGCTCGATTCAGACGGACAATTTATTTCGCCATAAATTGTAACGAGCTCTGATGGACTTCCAGTCAATTCCATCACGTAGTCATCGTCCATACGATCCCAACGGATCCTGTTTTGTTCGATTTGGATAACGTATGCAAGAGTTATTGACATTACAAGTTTGAGTACATATACGTGTAATTAGCTAAACTAATTTTATATTAATTACCATTAATATACCAATATCCCTTCATTATCCATGTCATATGCCTAATCCACCTTCTTCTCACCTACCCCGTTCTTTACTGCTCCTCCTATGCCTAAATCCGCTCCCAGTCTCCATCAAATTCTCCTTCTCCCATTAATTAGAAATCAAACGAAGATCACCACTTTACTCCTTATCTCCAACCGCACCTGGGGTCACCATCTCCTTGAGCTCGAAGTCCCTCCTCCACTCGCGACGTCTGGTGCCTCACGCACCAGATACAGTGTCGATCGACACTTCTATACATGGAATTCCTCCAAAATCTCACACAACGATCGCCACGTTCTCCTGAGCATCACGCTACCATCCTCTCGCCTCGTTTCCGACTCAGGTGCCATCGAACTCCAGCCCTAAGTCGGCTGGTCAAAACTGAAGCATGACAACCTCTGATCACTCCCAATAAAATAGCATCAATGTGGACATCCTGGTCTCAGGAATTCAAAGAAAATATAGTTGTGATTTTAGGATTTTTCTTTGCTTTGATTTTTGATTTTCTTTCTTTCATTTGAAGAAAAAGAACTGAAGAAGAGTGGCGGCCCCTTTCAGTGTTTGCAACAGAACGAGAATTAGGTTAAGTTAGAATTTTGATGTTATATTTATAGGCAAAATAAATATCTAGATATTTTCATAGAAGGAATATTCCCGGTATATTCTCCATCGTTAATTCGTTTTTGACTTCTAAAAATTCTTGTGATCACACACGATACCCAAAAATCACCAAACTGGACATGCAGCTAGAGTTCGACATTTCGGTCCCAATGAAACTAGTTTCGTCGAATTCCGACTTCGCATGCTCACACGGCGTATTTTTAACCGTCGAAATACTGACTGTTTCTCACTCTAAAAATCCATACGACCACACAGTGACTCTAAAAATCACGAAACTGGAAATCTAACAACTATTTAACATTGCGGATCCAACAAAATTAGTTTCGTCGAATTCCGACTTCGTTTGCAAAAGTGGCTATTTTTAAAGATCTGAATGACCCATTTAAATATATAAATATATTTAAATATAATTAAATTAAATATACATAAATTTATATTATCGTATATCTTCACATATGATATCGTACAGCTCCAGAATATCATATCAGATTTTACAGCTTGATATTTCTGTTTCCAGATTATCTCGATATTCGATTTAAAAATGAAATTCCTTTTATAAATATAAATAATTCCTTTATAAATTATAAAGGAATTCCACAACGACTTTTCTAAAATTTGATTTGGACGTAAATCAAAATCTACCAGACGAAATACCGATTTTTCTCTTCCACTAGAAAGATATACTCCACCAGCTCCACACGTTTCTTGTTTCACAGAAATCCGATTTAAAACGAATCCTGTACATTCAGTTGAAGTTCAAATCGCCAAATTACGAACTGTAGCGCCATTTCGAGCTCGATTTTAATTATATTATAACTCTACGTTCAAACTGTTGTTATATAATATATTCGTTATTCAAATTAAATTCCAAGCTGAATTAAATATCACAGATGATCCAGTTCACACCATATCGCCATTTCAACCAATTCTGGTTATTTCAGAATTAAATGTATTATTTAATTTATTATTTTAAATTAAATATTCATCATTATTTAATTAAATCACCATTTAATTCACTATATCACTATTTATATAATTAAATAAATTAATTATAATACCTCTGCAAATGCGGGTCATTACAGTGTGGCAACAGTCGGCTCACTTACTGCAATCAACAGTAAAAGCTCTTTCAATCAGTTCACCTGTGATGCATGGTGTACTCTTCCATGATAGTTCCTCGAGGATTACAGTCTGTTCAAGCTCTAATGGACAATCAAATACAGCTAAAAGAATATACCGAGAAGATCTAGAAATGGCAAAATACATGAGTTTGAACACAGGAGTGAAAATGCCATCCATTGGTTTGGGCACATGGCAAGCTGTTCCCGGTGTTGTTGGCGATGCGGTCACTGCTGCCGTTAACGTGCTTTATTTTGCAGAAACCCCTCTTCCTCATTTGATGTCATAGATTTTATCAATGTGGTTTTTGTTTTTGGATCAATGCAGGCTGGGTATAGGCACATCGACTGTGCTGCGATTTATGGAAACAAAGAGGTATGCTAGCCAAGTTTTGTATTTTAGATGCGAATGATATTCGTAAACATGTTTTTCGTTTTTGATCATATTGAAGTAAACTTACTATTTGTTTAAAATGCTTTTCCGATGTTTGCTAGAGTTGAATGTTTTTTCTTTTCAACATAGCAATCTAGATGTGATGTTGTACAAATATTTTGATACACCTAATTTTTTTAAAGGGTTTTGCTATTAGGTAAACATCATCAATAATTAAGATTGGCCAAATGCTGTTGGATTTTATTTGGATTTTTCAAAAAAGCCAAAATTAAGGTAGCCCGTGGGCAAACAAAAACGGGAACCAAGCCAAAACGAAATTATTTTCCAAGTCAAAAGTCAACCAAGAAAATAATAATTGGTTTGTCTGTTGGTTGGTTAGTACTTGATAGGATTTGATTTTTGATGAAATATAGTGCCCAAAACAGGGTAAAAGTGTCATTTATTTAGACGGCTGTAGAAGGAGATTGTGCGTTCAAACAAGTTTGCCGAATCATACTTAAGCATGGTCCAGGAATGCATCTATTTCTTTTACGTAATGATTTGATGTTTCATTGTCTACTGATTTCAAACAAATACCTCTTATATTTGTTAAAGTATCAAATTCTTGGGCTAAAGTTTTACTTCATTGAGAGAAATTTATTCAGAATTAGTTCGCTCTCTCTGGTGTAAAATTGATGGAAGGTAATAGTATAATTAATTGTGATGTGAAGAGGCGAACTTCTCTAGTACGATGCTAATATTGGAATATTTGTAATGGAAACATTGTGCATAGTCTTAGCGAGAAATGTAGGCCATTGTCCTTCAACAGTTTTCCATTCTGAGTAGAATCATTTAGAGAAGATTTTACATGTGATTTTAATCTTCTAAAACATCGGTTTTTGGATAAAATCTCCTACTTTTACGATCTTTTTATCAACATAGTTCTTTAGTTATCTTGGTGATCAAAGAGGAGTTATTTCCCTCATTTATTTCATGTCTCGCGATAGCACTCTTAACAGTCCTATTTCATTATCAGTAATTCTAGAGAGCCCGAGAATCATGCCAGGAAAAGAGCCCGAATTCATCTCAGCCTTTGAATAATAAACCTCCCCCTGAATTCAGCTCTTAGATCTTAGTTTTTGTCACCCGTACGTACATATTTTCGGGCTTTCTAGCCACATTCTTTCATTATTTTCTAACTAATTCCCGTTTTTTCACTTTTATATTAAAGGCTATTTCTTCTTTATTGTTACCACTTGAGTAACAGCAGGAGTAAGATTTCCACTAACCTGTAAACTATGTTTCTCCTCCCTTTTCTTCTCAAATCTGTCACGCATTTCCTTAATGTGTCCAAAACAAATAGTCATTCATAGAAAAAGTGGGGTTTATTTTGTTAATCTACATGGTTGATAATGATAGTTGCTACTAGTTTCGATTATGACTACTGACGTTGCTTCTTTCCAAAAGAAAATACCGGCAAGCTCATATTATATTGTAAAAATAGAATAATCAATAGACTTCTAATTATTTTTTTGTAGTATTTTTAACAGGTGTATCATCAAGTAATGCTGCCACTTGCAGACTTGGTGCAATTCAGGTTATCGTCGTTTAGTTTTTATTTTAATGTTTAACTTGCTTTACAATCACAGAGTAACTGAGGGCATTTAATAGGTTGTTACTGCCGAAGTTACCACATTGTTGCTTGACAGGTCTGGACGTCGACTATTTATTCTTTAAGTGTTTGGGTTGTGTAGACCACTCAAAATTCAAGTGCACAAAGGTTTTTTTTTTTTTGGCAAAACCAAGGAATTGAAGCAGTGACCTGAAGTAAACATGGCTATTCACAACGTCTTACATTTATTTAGTAAAAATGTGTAGTAGCATTTCTCTTATTTTAAAGTTGTTTATCATGAGAAACTTTACATGAGAGCACGCGCAGGCAATAACACAAAAACAATAGACATGATAAGCATCAACATATTAAGATCATGCACTCTATAGATACTATCAATGAGAGAATGCTTGATATCAGCGTTAACAAAACAACAATTACCCGGTTGTTCTTATAGTAATATCGAAGTAGCTTTGGATGGCAAAAGAACGGGAAATGGTACGTGCCTACTGTTTTGAAGGCTAGGGCGAATGAGAAATATAAATTTCAATGTTAAACACTTAACAAGCCACAATAATGTCCGTAGAAAAATAAGTTTTGTTATAGTAACATATTCCTAACATTCAGTTTTAATCATAGATTCCATGATTTCTTTGATATAGTTATATGCAAGTTTTGTTGGAACTAAAATTTTGTAGCTATTTGTCTTGATGAGCTTATCTGATGCAGATGTGGTTTATTATGGAAATGGTTTAGAAAGATCTGCTTCTTGATGAGCAGTAAATAATAATGGACTTATTTGTTGACCGGCTAATTTTTTTCTTGTACTTGTTGAAATTTATTCTAAATCTGCCTGAGAACTGCAAGCTGGCCGATTTAGACCCGAAGACTCGTCAAACAGTTGAAAAAATGATTGTAAAGTCAAAGAACTGTCGGTAATTATGCCATAAACTAGACTTTAATAATTATGTGTTATAATATTTTGTTCGTACCAGCTTTGTGGGTATGTTTGTAAACGGTTGTGGTATATTGATTCGTTTATCATGATGAAATACTATTATTGCAATGATAATGGATATATATTTGATTATGTGGTTAATGTGTTTTTTTTGTTATTTCAATATGGTGATTATCGATGTTGGTTTGAAAATGATTATTATGTGATTGATTATTAGTATTAAGCGATTGTCGGAAATGATATAAGCCATTAAAAGAAAATAGTCGTGGTTAAAATGTGTCGTACACCAATTAGTGAGTTTTAGTAGCGTTTTAGAAGGGTTACAGGAAAATTTACAAAAATATTGTAGCAGAAGCAAACCGCAACAATAAGTAATAAAAAAAAGGGTGTTAATATCACTTTGGTCACATTTTAAAAACGCTGCCAAAAAACCTTTCATAGGGTTTTAGAAATGCTGCTATATGTTCATTTCTGGTAGCGTTTACTGTAACTCAACTAAAACTTTCAGACTTTTTGTTGCATGTTGTGTTGCAGCATTTTCTGAAACGTTACTAAAACCTTTAGTAGCGTTTTTTCAACGCTACGAAAGTCCTTTTTTGGTGTAGTGTAAGATGTGTATTTGATTTCCAAGAAGAGTTAAGATGGAAATTGATTTATGGAATTTAGAGTAAATCCAACTTTGAATTTAAATGAATTTACAACTATTTGGGAAGGAGATTTGAATTGAGAAACTTGTATAGTCCATAGCTACTAATTTTAAAAGTACGCTTATTATTTGGAAAGACCGGGATCGAATATATGTTCGAAAACCATTCCAAGTAATAATACGACGTTATGAAACAATTCAAGACCTGAGAAGCAACAAATGGAGACAAGGATTCTTTGAATTGTTTGGATTGATTGCTGATGTCTCGATTGGGCTGATCCCCCGATAAGAGGTTATAAGTGGCATGAAGTTTGAATATATATGAAGATTTTTGGATGATGTTTCGTTCAGACCCAGAACGGACATATATGGATTGTGTGTCTGACATTATAATTAACTATGTAGCACTGTTTTATCAATATACATGTTTGGTTGCGAAGAATTATTCTCATGCTTAACACCCTTCTCTAAGACGTATGATCTTAGAGGTTATATATTGGAAATCAGTGATGCGTTGTTAATTGATAATGTGACATACTTAAGTTATGTGATGAGCTATGGATGATCAAGGCATGGCTTATTTAAGTGTAGTTTTGTGTATCGTAACCTCGGCAAGCCTCACAACCCGGTAAATGGCTAAAACAGGAAAGATGTAGCTAGGTTAAGGGTAATCACTTCCTTCTAGATAAAAGGTGTACTATGGTATGGAGCCCAAGTATTAACCTATGTGGATAACTTATACTTTGTGGATGTTGATGTTGCGGGTACCCGGTTTAAAGGTTGGTAACGACCGGGAAGTGATATACTCAGGCATGCTCTAAGTTACCCAGTTAAGGGGTAACCCGGCCTCGTGTTGGCAGAGAGCCCGATTTGGTTCTCGGGGCGTCCCTCTAGAGGCATACCCATCGGTTCGGTAAGGAAGTTCCTTTGCCTGGTCATTTGTTAGAAATCCAATTTCCACTACGAACATGTACGATTTTAGTTGTATAGCCTGCTACTAGTAGGACTGTCTGTATAATGGGATGGGGCATTATGCTGGCTAGGATTTATACATTTATTTGCGAAATGGTTTTCACACTATGCACTAGTAATAATAACAGAGGATTTTCACGTATCAAGCATTTTTGACTATCATAAGGAGAAACCTTGCCCATGTGTGCGTTTTCATTGTGTGTGTGCCGCGAGACCTTATGGTAGTTTCATTTTTCAAAAGTCATTGCAAATTTCTATGCACGGGAATTCATATGGAATAAACCCGTTCCGCGTTAGCGGCGTGGTCCGTTGAATTACCTAACTTTAAAATGAATCCTAAGTAACTACAGTTTTGAGTTCTTACACCAGTCCCACGAATGACCTGGAGTTTATTGTTTCCCACACCTAAAATCTGGGTGCCCATATTTTGCATGGGCAGTCAGAAGTTTGGTTTGCAGGTCTAGATTTTAGAGCTGGATTCAGATTTGAAGCCAGACTTATGATTTGGGTGTTTCGTATTCCGCTGGAGAATTTATTTCCGTTGAGCATATGGTACTCTGATATTCCTTGTAATCTTTGATGTAATCGATGAAATGAAATGAAAAAGTTTTGATATTTTTCTAAAAATATGTAAGTACCCATAACAATCCATCTTTGTGAACGATTTAAGTTGGTTTATATACCGGCGAAAACTGATCAGAAAGTTGGGTCGTTACAAATAGGGAGCTGATTGATTGGGGTAGTAATTAGGGAACATCTAGTCCTGCCTGTTTTGGAGCCCGTTATTATCGTTTGGGGTAACACCCATTATTTCTATTAGGCTGCCTGTTATTATAGTTAGGGGTAAAACCTGCCACTAGAAGTACACCTAAGTCTACCATTATGTTTCCGTTGGGATCATTTTGTTTCTGTATTACTAGTATTAGTGCAGAGAAAAGTATTTAGGAAGAATAATCTATTGTGTTCTGTTTATTCTGTTTATCCTAATCAGTCTATTATACCTGTCCTATGATACTTTTATCTCTCTCATCCAGTTTATATGCCTGTCATAATGCTTTTACTTATTTATATTCTAAAAGTAACTGGACTCGCCAGACTTATGTCTGGCCCGTTTTGTTCCCTTTTCTCTCTCTTCCTTTCACCCCTCCAGGTTCTTAGGGTGTGAATACTCAGGCTTGATTAGGATTCTCTCTTATATTTCTGCTTGGAGCTGCTTTAATGTACCGTTTAGATTACCTGTCTGTTCTGATATGGCTCTTTTTGGGGACTATGATTTTATATTACTGTACATCAATGATTTTAATACAAGGCAGATATTTTAATTTGATGTAATGGGTTTTCTGTATTTTAGACTTATGTTGTAACTGGATTTTGGACCATGATGTTTTCTGTTTGAAGAATAAAGTTTTAAATTCCGCTATTATTTTATATCTATCTTATGATGTTTCTTTTCTTGTTTACCTATAACGCTTCATGGAACTTAATGCATTCTAATAAAGAGTGACACTAACGGACGTGGGGTGTCAAAACAAATTCTCTTTGGGACTTAAATCATTCAACACATTACTTGGTAATTTATTGATGAGATATACTGCTGTGTTGAACGATTCAGGCCAGAATTATAGTGGTAGGTGGGCCTCAACCATTATTGTAAGCCCAGTTTTTACTATATGCCTGTGTTTCCTCTTAGATAATCCATTCGGTTCAGATGTGTAAGGAAAAGTTACTCTATGAATTATTTCTTTTTTTTTGGAAATATTCACTGAGTGGTTTACACTTTGTTCCCCCATCAGAATGAAGCATTTTCAGTTTGTGACAAGTAAGTCTTTCAGCTTGATCTATAAACTGCATATTTTTTTTACCTGTTTCGGATTTATTACTAAGGAAATATATCCAGGTGTACCTGGAGTATGCATCAATAAAAGATATATAATATTTAAAACCAAAGTCAGAGTTGACTGGTGCAGGACCCCATAGGTCTGTTGCAACAAGTTCAAGTGGATGATGATATTCGGTTATTGAGTCATCAAAAGCAAGTTTGTGACTCTTTCCTATTTGACTGAAAGTGCAAACATAAGGTAAATCAATACTACTAAATTTTATATTATGATTATTCAAAACTTGTTTTACAATGTTTATATATGGGATGTCCTAATTTGTAATGCCACATGTCCACAGTCTTATTACATAACAATTCAGATAAGTTACTACTTATTCCTAGGATTTCTTTGTTGATTTTCAGATTCTTTGGCTTTAGTGTCTTGTACTCTAACAAATTAAATCTGTAGAGACCATTCCACTCTTCACCCTACAAGAATATTTCATTAGTTTGCATATCTTTTACAAGACAATACTTGGGATAAAATATGAAGTACACATTGTTATCACTTGAAAATTTAGAAACACTTAGTAGATTTTTCTTTATTTGGGGTACCATAAGTAAATTGTTTAAAAATAGTTGTTTTTCACCATTTAAACAGGCAACACCAGTGTGTGAGATTTTAATAGATTGACCATAACCCATAGAAATAAATTTGTTACCTCTGTACTCCTCGTTGCCAATGTTGAGGTTTTAAAGATTGTTTGTTACATGATTGGTTGCTCTACTATCTGGGTACCTTGCTTCATCACCTTTGTCATCAATGCTTGTTGAATTGTTGGATGTAGCTTGAAGTTTATTGTTATTCTGCATGCTTGCAATATTTTCACTATAGTTCTTTGTATTGTTGTTAGAGTTAGCTGTAGCCCGTTGTTGTCTTTGAGCATTGTTTTGACCGGTGTTTACATTGTTGTGAAACCTGAAGTAGCACTAATTTGCTGTGTGTCCCCAGTTTTTCACTAATTTGACATCTGGGTCTGTAGTTGTTATTTCCATACCTGCCACCTTGACCTCTGCCTTGTTGACTTTGTCCACCTCTTTGAAAGCTCTGCTTTCTCCTTTGAAAAGTTTGATTGAAGCTTTGATTATTTCTTTGACTAATTGAATTGAAATTGGGGTTTTTGTTCCTTGTCTAAGATTGTGTGGCAAGATTTACTGACATGTCCATGTTGAGTTTCTTTTGTTCGATTCTACCTTCTTGAGCATCAATGTTGAGTGAACATACTCTGTTCTGGGTATAGTGGGTTAAGATAGAATAACAGCTATTACGGCTTCATAATCATCATCTAATCCATTCATGATGCATAGTACTTGCTCATTATCTGGTGTTTTGTTACTAGTGGTTTCTAATAGATCATACAATGACTTCATTTTAGTCAAGTATTCCCTCATTGGTAGGTTATCTTTCCTTAAGCTTTGAATTTGTCTTTTGTAGTGTAGGATTTTTGCTGATGATTGAGTATTGAAAATTTGCTCTATTTTTGACCAGATTTCCTAAGGAGTTTTGCAGCCCAGTATTTTTGGTATAAAACTGGCTCCAATAGATGATAGGTGCCAAGCATTTAACAGGCTACCTTATCTGATGTATTTGATGTAGTCTTTGTTACTGAGCATTTTTCCATTGACTTCACCAAATTTTGGAGGTATGAAGGAAGTTCCTCTGACGAACTCTGTCAGCCTATAACTATTGATGGTATACCCCACTGATACTTCCAAGATAAGTAATTGTTCTCATCCAATTGATGAGTAATTAGTTGAGTATGAGGATTAATTATAGTTTTCAGACTATCATCAATACTTGGAACTTGATTTTTGTTTGGTGATTGCAACAAAGGATCATCTACAACACCTTCAGTCATGATGGATGGATAGAATTATGGGAAAGCATATTAAAATCTGAAATTGATCACATAGATTCAGTTTATGAATGACACGATAGAAGTTTAATTATTAATTAAACTTCTAGATGATGCAACTGAATATTGAACTTGATTAATTTCAGATTAAGGTTGAAGAAATAAGCGTGATCTTCTTGTTCTACAAGAAGTGCACTTGGTCTTTGGCGATTAGGGCCCTCTTCAATGATGAATGAGTCTATGGATGGAAATAGCAATAGCTATTTGCAACCAGACTTGCAAACTGAGAAGGGATTTCCCAGGGATCAATCGGAGAAGACGAAGCAGTATGCCGTTAGGCTTTAAGAAGCTCCGATATCATGAATAAATTATAAAAGGAAGACTTTTATTAATTATGATTGATGATTAACTTGTACAAGAGATAGCATAATATATATATATATATATATTTGCGTGTGTGTGTGTGTGTGCGTGCATGCGTGTGTGTATATATAGGCATAAAGCCCAACGGTACAATAGTTATATTAGGCAAAAACTAATTTAGGCAAATTTGTATATTTGAACTGGATAATGGGCTTAGCCCAATGCAACGGACAAATCGGCTGATGTATTATGTATTGAGATAAACATTGCTGCCTTGCACGTGAGCTTATTATCTTTAACAAAAAGAAAAAATTCTTTATTTATGACTGCAACTATTGTTCTTTTAACTTTTCTATTTTACCAGAGGAAAAAAAATGTTGAGCCAAAGAATTGCATCCAAAGCCAAAATCCCTGATAAAGTCAAAATTCATATGTGGGTCGTAATTCATGGTAGGTTGAATACGGTTAACAGAATTCGTCAGAGAGGAGTGCATGTTCTGGATGGCTGTGTCTTTTGTGGTCATGACGACGAGGACTACCACCACCTTTTCTTGGACTGTGATTTTGCTTTTTATATTTGGACAAAATGTTTGGTTGCGCTTTACCTTGACTTGCACTGGAGTGACTTCATTGCAGACCAATTTGTTTTTTGGCACACAATTTACCCGTCCTTGCATCCCTCTCATGATAGTTTTCTTTTTGCTTTGTTGAACTTTGCTTACACTTGGTTGCTCTGACATGAACGAAACTCCAGAAGATTTAACCGCAAATTCAAAGCCCCTAACAGTATTATTTACTCTATTCTTAATTTCGTCTGTGATTGGGCAGGCATGGAGCGCAAAAGAAACGTTGAGAGCATTGCAGACCGAGTTCGTAAGAGGGGGCGGATCACTGGACCACATGATTGACGATGATGCTTACTGTTTCACTATCCTTTAGCTGTTTCTGTTAAGTAATATTATGTAATGTTTACTATGATGTATGGCTCCTTTTTGTATGGCCGTATGTAGTGATGGCCTATTTTGCTGTTTTGCTGTTTTGGTTGTACATACATTGTAAATATACGCACGTTTACTTGATGAATGGTATATATTTTAGGCGTGAATCATGATGATTCACTACCTTTTACTTCAAAAAAAAAGAATTGCATCCAAAGCTCTTATCTGGTACGTTCTAGCAGCCTGTATTATTTGCAGGACCCCAATTTGAAGTTATGTATTATTTTATAGCCTTTGAACATGAAATCAGGTAGTTTTACTTGTTCGGCTTATGCAGAAATATTCAGGGTAGAACAGAAATCTGTTGTGAAGGGAGCAAGCACAAAAAGCAAAGCTAGTGATGTGATGGAGCATGAAGTTATCAAGGCATGGAGAAGCTCACTATTCATGAAACTATTGAAAGATAAGTAAGGCCAATCAATTGAATATAACTGAAGTATATCATGATAGGTGTTGAGATAGCACTATTCAGGGCAATGAATGTGTAACAACCTGCCGTTTATTCCGCTTCAAGTCCGTAATTAAACCAACTCAAACCGTTCGAAATGACAAATTGTTATTGCTTATGAGGTTTAACAAGAATCAAACATAGAAATCACAGAACACAATAAAATTAAGCGGAATAATTTTTACCAAAATATTAGAGTTTTACAATATTTTTACGCAGCGGAAAATACATAGCTTTTACATAAAATAAATTTTACAGTAAAATATTCAAATATATGCGCGTGCATCTTCATGTGTCTCTCTTCTTTGCGAGCCGAAATCTTTAAATCTGTAACACTTGGGTCTGACCCGAGCATTCCATGCAAAACACAAAACACTCGAGTCAGGGTTAACTTTATTCAAGTAAGTCAACCTCAATAAATACTGAAAAATAGTACAACAACAGAACTGGCATTTTATAGCGGCCTACAAGCGCTATGAATAACAATTATAGCGGTTTGATATCTGTTGTATATCGACATGTTATAAAAAATTGCTACTTATGTAACGATTTCGGTCATTTGATTCGATTATTTAAATTTGGTTTTAAATATTGTTTTTGGAATATTAATGAATTATTAATATTGAATTCGTTATAAAACGAAGATTGAACGTTTATAATTATATTTAATATAAGACGAACTCGAAACAACTCGGTAGTTCGTAATATTGGGTTTTGAACTTCAATTGAATATATGGAATCCATTTTGAGCCGGAATTCTATGAAACAAGAAACGTTATGATAAGATTGATTACAATTTTCTAATGAAAGAGAAAAATCAAGATTTCAGTGAATATAGTGTAAGTTATGTCCAAATCAAAATTTGAAATAGTCGCTATGGATTTCGATTATAAACGATAATGTTATATAATAATTTATAAAAGGATTTCTTTATAAAATTAAATATCCTTTAACTTGAAAATATTTATTTTTAGTTATTATTCTATATTGACTGAATCTAAAGTGGTATATTATTTTATTTAAATATATACGATAATAATAATTTATTTTTATTTAATATAATTGTTTTGTAATGTACTTATAATTTTACGGTATTATATAAGCCATGGAAATAATTATGTTTCAAAACGACCTCTGTTTTCGACGAAATAAATTTTATGGGAATACGTATGACTAATTATTGCTAGATTTCCAGTTCGGAGCCAAATGGGATTGTTTTATCGGTAAATGAAAATTTAAGGTGAATCGATAAATTAAAATACCGTCATTTTGCAAACGTAGTCGGTTTTCAATGAAATTAATTTCATTAAATCCGGAATATCAATAAGCAGTAGTGTATCTATTTCCGTAGTTTTTGGAGTGTGTGTATTTAACGTGCAACGTTAAACGGTGGTTGAAATGAAAATGAACATATTTAAAAAAAATAAAACTACATGCCTAGCATAACTCAACCTACCCAGAATTAGAATAGCAAGACTAGTAAAGAACACATTTAAGAACCGTGTAAACAACTTACACTAGAACCACTTCAAACATGTTAACGATATCACGTGAAAACTGAATTACCAAAACATATTGTATGATAGGATACATATATTCCGCATGGCAACCATCTTGAATGGTCTAGACTTCATAGCAGTAAAATTCTATGCATCCAACTTATACAAACAAATATTTAAAGGCAAGCAAACAAGCCATGTGCGTACAACAGCTACCCTGCTTTTCCTTTGCCTACCCTCTGTACTTTCTTTCACACTCTGTTCTCTCTTTCTTTCGCACATGCACATCCCATCACGTCTAGCCATGAAGTGAAGACACTCAGTTCTCCTACGTTCTGGTTCAGCTTTGCACATGCCAACAATACCGTGGCCTCCAAATTTCTGAACCGTGGTAATCAAGTTATTGAGCCGTGCGTACAAGGTAATGCACACTATAAATAAACGCTTCTCCAGTATTTCTTCAACAGCAGTCACAAACCACTCATCTACCATTAAACAAACATGAGCTCCAAATTATATGTATATATAGTTTATATTCTAGAACATATACAAACTATAAATCAAAATGTGAAGAACTAGACTTCTCGCTACCCTTAGCTGCACACAACGTGAAGGTGGGTGCTGCAGAAGCAAAACACGAATGGGGGAGAGTGTTTTCTGTGTATGGGGAAAGGCTTGCGTGGGTGTATGAGAAGATGGGTGTACGGAAAAGGAAGAAGGCATGGGGGCTGGAGGATAGGGGGTAGGGAATGAAGAAGAGGAGGGATGTAGTGTAGCGGTGGTTTTAGTTTAAGGGTATTAGTGGAACTGTGTACACGAGAGGGAAGTCTCGGAGATTTCAGCGTAATTTTTGGGAGAAGAAAGCTGTAGCATAAGCGGGTTTGGAGTGTGCTAGTGTGGGCTGCCGTGATATGGTTGGGCCTTTGGGCTGATAACGGAAAAGAAAAAAGAAATGGGGTAAATGATGTGTAGCCTAGTTTAGTTTCGAAAGGAATATGGGGAACTGCAATGTTTGGAAGGGGAAGAATGTAGGAGGGTGGCAATGTATTTGGATGCAGGGTTTTTGAACATGGTAGAACCAAAAATCATGCAACAGTGAAGAACATGAACAGCTGACGGGAGGGAGAATACAAACGGAGTGAATATTTTATAAGCCTAAACAGGTAGCAGTCTGATTTATAATTAACGTTACAATATATTTTATATATGGCCTAACCCAAGTTTTTATATAACATAAGTAAACTTTTGACGTGATCAGCTTGTGTGGATTCACTGTGTATTAAATTACAAGCCAAACAGTTTGAGGTATATGTATTGTAGTGTACCGTCATGTGTAGTATATTCTCAACCATCCAACTGTATTTGCGTAAACACCGTTAAGTATAACCAATGTTATCTAAGTGTGTAAGGGAACACAACAAATCTTCGGGAATAGACTTGTGCGAGTGTTAGGCATTTAAAATAGAAAGAAGCTGATCCACCAAGTTATTACGTAGTCCAAATATAGTTTTGTATATTTAAATATGCCTAATCCTATTATTAATGTGGCTAAATAATTATGACCATTATAATTAATTAATTAAGATTTAATTAAAGTTTCGTTGTTTAAATGTAAACCGTGACGGCATAAATTCTGTAACGTACTCGCATGTTATTAAAATTTGACAAGACCGAAAGTGTTCGAATCATATCAGAAAGCATAGCATCATGAAGCTGGTTTGGTCAGAGTTGGACGCAGCTGGAAGGTTAGTTAAATTAAACACTTGTTTAATTTAATTAAAGCAAACCGTTTGGACGTCGAATGGAAACGTAAGGTGAGTTAAACTCACTCAGTTCTCCTACTTATAATTTTTATAAGTCGGGTTTATTATTTGTTTTCCATGTTTTCTAATTATTGGTTGATTTGATGATTATTTGGATGTTGTTAAATATTGGTATATCGATTATTTAGATTAAACGGTGTTTAATTTAAATGAAATTACATCGTTATTGTTGACGATGTTTTCCAAACAAGGTAACTTACCTTATTGGTTACGTTTATGACAATATAAACATACCTAAAATTTAATTGGATACTTGAATTATTATTTTGGTTGACCGCTACTAGTTGAATTGATTGCTTATTGTCATATGATCATTATATGCACTGTTGAACCCATGTGATAGGATTACTGAATTGTTTATTGATTGTTAAACCCAAATTCAACATTTGTTTGATTATTAACCAATGAGTGGTATTGGTGGAGGAATTAATAGCTGATGGCCAAAATACAAACTGTTTTATAAAAATTAATTTACCGTCAGATGAGTCGATACAAATGAAATTATGAAATTTATTTTATAAGTGAATATAGATTTTTAAATATATTATTTTTAAAATGAGTTTATAAAAAAGAAATAAACCAATCATATTTATATATTGTTTGTTTAACCACAAATTACTATTTTGTACCAAAATTGGCCGTGTGCGAAACACGTGCCTCATCATAATTGTTAATGAAGCTTAGATTGTTAAGCAAGTGGGCAAGGATTAAGGTAATGATTTATAAATGAGATTATTTGTTCTAAGAAACAATTAAAAGAGATTATTTTGAAATAGATTATTATTTATTTTAATAATAATCAAAGTAAATGACATTATTTAAATTAATTAATGAAAAGACGAGTTAGAGTTGATCAACGAATTAATCATGTTTTAGAATTGACTAAGCCAACTGTTTTAATGGAAACTGATTATTAATTTAAATTAGTTTGTGCTGACTAATCTAGTGAAATCATTTAATGAATAATGGTTTAACTTTATAAGAATTAAAAAAGGAAATTTAATATTTACTCTAGTTAATGATCTTGTAAATTATAATTATAATTAATAATAATCTAAGTAGTCATTTCTTTAATGAAGTTCATTTAAGTAAGTTAGTAACGAAATAAAATTGAGTTTTAAAGGGAGTTTATGAAGGGATTCATATCTAAACCAAGTTTGGCGAATTAAGTTATAAGCGAAATTTTAAATGAATACTAAGCTTAAAATATATGTTACTTAATATTTGAATTAAGTAGGGGAAATCGAGATGAGAAAGGGTTTGATATTAAACCAGAATTGAATAAACAAGTTTATAAAAGGAGATGTGACGTTAAAGCGTTAATTTTAAATTCACGTTACTTAATAATGACAATAAGTGAAATGGATGGGACTTGAAATGAGATTTCCCCGAATAAATGATTGAAAGGTTTAATAAAGGATTCCTGTAATTTAATTTGGTGAAGGATTGAGTAATGGGATTTGTAATAAAACCCAGATAATGAAACCAATAGTTTAAAGACGTTAAAGTTTAAAAGTGATGTTATTTAATCATTTACTAAATCAATAAATTTAGTAATAGTAATAGTAATATATTTAACAAGGAGATTTCAAAAGTTAGAAGGTTTTGTAAAACTGCATTTTAAATAAAATAGCGAAGTGGTATTTGTTGGTAATGAGGTGAATACGAGTTATTGAATTACAATTCATATTTATCTTAAGACAAGAATATTGTTGATCATGGTCTGAGAGGTAATTAAAATACCAACTTGAATGACTTCAGAATTATCGAAAGATGATATTAGTTGTAATAGAGGAGATGTTTGAAGTAATTTATTGTGAGGAATAATGATGTAACGTTATTTGAAGAATTTGAGAATATATGGAATTCCATAAATAAAAGGAAAAAAGGTTGACGATATGAAATGATATTTCCATAATAAAAGAGATAAAAGGGGATTTGTGAAAATAAAATGATATTGTCAAAAGTAAGACAATGAGATGTAGGATGAGTTTATTCTAAAAGGATAAGTGACAATTATTTCGTTTAAATAACGAAACAAAAGGAGATTACGTAACGAATGTTTACGATGATAAGTTGAATCAATTTCCCAATTATACATAATAAATAATATTGCAGTAAAAGTTTTGAAATGATAGTTAACAGAAGACTTGATATGATTTTTTTGATATTTTTCCAAGCATATAAATAAAGTGATTCGAGTATACTTATATATTATCTTTGGTATTACAACTGATATATTATTTTAATGGCCAAATGATGTTGTGTAATAAACCAATGGATTGATTTTATTTTATGATTGTTTATTTTGATAGTTAAATAACTGACTATCAAAATCATAGCTGATGCGCTATTGGGGAAGGACCGGGATCGAATTTATATTCGAAAACCATTCCGACCAATAAATACGAATACGTCGAAGATATTGATCGAGATGGAGCAATTGAAGACCTTAGATATTCATAAAACGGAAGAGTACTTACAATCTCTAGCTGATCCCTAAAGATATACTGTAATTCTGTCATGGTTAAAATCTAAGGATTTGAAGGACTACTCGCTATTGATCTATAGTGTGATTTCTAGGATGCAGTAGGAGGGTGCCTTTGGTCATCCTATTCCTGGATGACTGGTATGGACGATGTGAACGGTGACCGGATGTTTCAAAAGTCGATTATAACCTCAAGTCTCATTGTAACACCCACCTCCGCTAGGGTCACTCACAAAGGGAATGCACTAGGTTTGGTGAAGTATTATCGAGGTAAACATGCACAGAAATATTACAAGTCAGAACATATATATAACAGCGGAAGTAAAACAAATTTCATTTCCTTATAAAATAAGGTCTAAAGCCTTTTACATCAGAATACATCAAAACCTGTCTTGCAATAGTAAAGAAGCATAAAACCTTTTCATAAATTATTCCCCAAAATAAAGCGGTGAAGCAGCCATAGCCAAGAGAAGACCAAGCTATACATGATGACCTTCAAGCATAAGAGGTCCGAACTAAACAACATCATTTCCTCCCTGAAAACCTAAGGTGGGGGGGGGGGGGGAAACGGAAGACAAAGAGGCGAAACAAAACGGGGTCAGTCATAAAGACTGGTAAGTCCTATCTACTTCCAGTATAAAGACTAATAAAGTTAACTGACATGAGAAACTGAGATGAAACATAAGTATGAAGACAAGATAGATAAGCTAAACCAAGGTAACTGGATGAACTACTGTAGCAAGATAAACTAAGGTATCATGATAAACTACGGTGTCAAGATAAATCAAGGTATCACATCGTCAGATTCCTATCAAGTATACTATCCCTAAGTTATCTATCATGTATATTTACTCTGCACCTCTCGTACTAGTATCCCAACCCGCGTCATGTGTTAACTATGAATGTCCCTTGCTCAATGTCATGTAATGGTCCATGTTAACCTAATATATAGCATATGTAGGTTTTCCCAACTCGTATGTTTCTTTCCATGTATAAGTTTAGTCCTTTGTCGTAGGCCGTACGGCTTTCCCATGTAAATCTATACCATCTCAACGTAGTACCATTTTATCCTTGAAGTTGTTTTGGACTGCTACCTTTGGTCTGGTTATGTTTTCTTACCATGAACTATCGCGTGTTCACCTAGGGTTTATGCCACTTAGGACCGCTAGGGATTATGCTACCTAATGAACGTTTTCGTATCTCGGTTTGGGTTTTAGCTACCTAGGTCTACTAGGGATTATGCTACCCGTCAACCACGCCCTTTTCTCCCACGTATGAATTGTGAATCTTTTTCCATGTCTAGACGCACATGTACCTCAATGTGCCATCCGAGTTCCGTGCCAGGGAAAATCAAGAAATACGGAACTCGGTCGGGAGTTTTAAGTCATCTGCCGATGCAGATGTCAAGGTCTGTTTTTGTATCCGTGGCTATGGTCCCACGTGACCCCTCCCTCAACTACTGAAAGGCAAAACAAGAAAAGTCATGTATGAGAACTAAACTACAGCCATCAATGCCCCCTTTCCGGATGGCCAACCTCACCCATACCTAGATAGCAAGTATGGTTTGTTGGGTGTTCTCTGCCTTTCCGTACGTACACGATTGACTAAAGATGGTAGGTGGCCGACGAATGTGCTATCTAGGGCTACCATGAAAATATCGCCGACCCCACGCTAATCCACCCCAGTCTTTAGGTTGCTCGCACAGCAACCAAGGCATACCCTTGGTTCTCCTACCGCAGACCTTAACCTCTGTGAGCCCTGGTTTCATGGACCATCTGCAACCTCACAGAGGGATACCAAGAGTATCCTCACGTTTCCCCCGAAGCTACCGCTTCGTCACTTAGTTCGTTGGAGCCTTTGTCTAAATCAGATATTGCTCCTCCTCGTGTGTTTAAGCGATGACCTGCCGTATCGGGTTACTCATCTATCTGTGAACTGGTCCAAATCACTTGACTAAGAATTATTACTTAGTTTCCTAAACTGAGGTTCACCACTTAGTCTCTTTTCCCGTTATCCTTGTTAACTACGATTTTCCACCTAGTCCCCTGAACTAGGGTTTTGTCAAATGGGTTAAGTACTGTCATTTAAGTTCATGACTTAACCTTCCTACGAATCATGTCAAGATTGGATAGATATTTAAGCTCAAGACTTAGCCCTACAAGTTGGTTAAGTATACCAAGAAGCTCATGACTTAACCCTATTCAATCATCAAGTCGAATTGGTTAAGTATTTGTTTATCTTAACCCTATCAGATTATCGTGTTAGATTGGTTAAGCATAGATTACCTTAACCTCATCGGATTATCGAGTTAGATTGGTTAAGTATAGGTTAACTTAACCTCATCCACTAATCGTATTACAATGGTTAAGTATATTTAAAAGGTCTTGTGACTTAACCCTATCAGGTCCGCATATTAGATTGGTTTAGCATAGGTTACTTAACCTCATCAAATCATCATGTATAATTGGTTAAGTATAAGTTACTTAACCCCATTAAATTATCATGTTAAGTTGGTTAAGTATTGGTTACTTAACCTCATTGAGTTACCTAGTTTAGATTGGTTAAGTGTTTAACTTAACCCCGTCGAATTACCGTGTTTAGATTAGTTAAGTGTAGGTTACCTAACCCCATCTAATTACCAAGTCGGATTAGTTAAGTGTAAATTACTTAACCCCATCTAATTACCGTGTTTAGATTAGTTAAGTATAGATTACTTAACCCCATCTAATTACCAATTCGGGTTAGTTAAGTATAAATTACTTAACCCCATCCCCTAATTGTCTTGCTTGGTTAAGTGTCGTTAAGAAATCAAGTCCGGTTCCACTTAACCTACCCATTCGTGTCGTATCGGTTAAGTGTCATTAGTCAAAATTACTTAACCTTTTCATGTGGCATTAATTAGATTAATGCACCCCAACCTCTCACATTAGACTTTGTTGTGGTTACTAGTTAAGCCGGGCGGGTCCGGGTAGATTTACACCACAACCTAGTCTAACCTCGGGTCTTAAGTGCGGTATGACCAACTACCCATATTGGGTCCTATTGTTTGTAGCCACTAGTTAAGCCGGGCGGGTCCGGGTAGATTTATGCTACAAACTCAACCCAACCTCGAGTTGGCCGCTTTCATCTTTGGTCTAGTGTCTTATTACACTTACAACCTATACATGTCAAGTTTTCAAGTTCCATGTTCATAGCCAAAATTACATGTTGTTATGTTTATACCGATTTACCCCAAGTCGTGTTTCATGTCATTGAAGTTTACCCATAATGTAACCCTAACGCTTTTAAACTCGCATATACATTTGCAACAACGCATAATGGATTTAAGAAGGAACTTGGCAAAGGCATGACAAAAAGGGTATAAGGCCACAAGTTAATCATGGTGGCATATGAGGCATAAATGTGTTCATTAACTTGCATGTTACATTATTAAGCCTCAAAAACATGCATAACCCCAAACCTAGCACATAGGCGAATCATGATGATAGGTGACATAGAAAGATGACTAGAAGTTCGCATATAGCATTATATGCAAGTTATCATAAGGGATATGATAGCTCTCATGTTGCATAATGTAACATTCAACATAAAGCTTATAGCTTTTAGCCCACAAGATCAAGATAATGTCTTTACAAACATGATGGGATACATAACATGATAGCATGTATGATACTAAATGTTCAAACCCAACTTGCAACATTCATTTAACTTCATAGTCTAAAAAGAAAGTAGAAAAGGGCTTACAATGATATGAAGGCAATAAAACGACATATAAAACAAAGGTTGAGACGAAGCCACTCAAGCAACACCAAAAACCCCAAATGATAAGCTCCAAATGAAACCCTTGAGCAAATATCAATAGAAATCCTTGCATTGAAGTAGAAAGGTTGCAACTTTGGCTAGAATGCAAACTCTCATACAAACTTGAAATCACTCATATGATCATGTAATCTCTCATGTGAATGAAGATAGAATTTATGACAAGAGGATGGAGGCCATGACTAAACATTTTGGCATAGTTTAGTTGTAGGATCAATTTATGAAGGTTTTAGATTAGGTTAGGGGTCTTTTTATAGAAGATTAGGATAGTTTAGGCCATAGGATTAACCCTAGTTTAGATCCTAGCCACTGAAATTCATCACAAGCTAACAAACCAGACCAAAAGCATGTCTTGGGGAAGAAGTCAGGTGCACCAGGCCAGATTGGCCGACCACCCAGGTCGATAGGGGTGTCGACTGGGCAGTCGACACCTCCTGGGGTGTGTCGACTCCCAAGTCGACTCCCCAGTCGACTTGGGGGTGGCGGGAATTTTTCCCGCCTCTTCTGGTTGGCTGAATTTGAATTCTAAATTCAAATTTGAACTGTTTTTGAACTTGAAATTTTCTGAAAACTTTGATGGGCCATAACTTGGTCATACGGACTCCGATTTTCGAAAACTCAGACTCTATTTCGCGTATTTTTCCGAGACGAACGCAATGGCACAGCCCGTTTCCCTTGATTCATATTTTATAATTAAATTCTGCCTTGATTCTTGTCTTAGCATGTTGTAAAAATCTGGGTTGTTACATCCTCCCCAACTTAAAGGATTTCGTCCCCGAAATCTCCAAGTTAGGAAGAACGTATCCTACCATCCATCATCCATCTACTCAAAACATCATCCACAGGCAACCATGGTCCTTAAAAGACTCCTAATTATTTATGAACACATGCAGAAAGTGTGTGTATATGTTCCTTAGCTAATGTTAATGATCAGGCCTGAATGATCTTTCTAATGCAAAATATGTTTAGTGCCATGAGTCCAACATGTATGCAAATAGTCCTAGTCATATAAACACTATATGTGTGCACAACCATTCATCCACATGCAACATCCACATGGTAACACATTAAATTTCATCCATAAACAAGTATAAATACTCGTGCATATGTAATACGAAATGTGAGTGCGTCGATCTAGTATCTAATGTGTATTCGCGCATCCACGAGCAACCACTTGCAACCATTTGCAACCATATCAATCATAACATGTTTCAAGTACATGTTTACATCCATAGAGTCCTACCTAAGGTTCCCAAGATAGGATCGAGAAGATAAACAAGACAAACTCCTTACGGGGTTTGCAACAGAAACAGGACCGAGAGGATATCCACCAAGCGATAGTATGCAAGCAAGCTATACAGGAGAACCAGGGATCAACGATATATTCTTAAAAAGAGACATGATGCGTGCGTCTAAGCCGCATTTCCTTGAGCTTAATTCCATTGTGCCTTGATCGCCTTTGACTTCATGATTTCGTAGCTCCTTGATTCCTATTTCCAAGGTACGCGTCGGAACTCATTTCACTGTCGCCTCTCGTTTCTCTTCCACTTATTCTTTCCCTAGTATGCTCGGCCCAAACATATCTGCGTACTCATGCAAGCTCTCCAAAATTCACTAGTGAATTCTGGATCTCGTTTACCAATGCCAATCCATGTTACCACGTGCACTTACTAGGGTGATTCCTATAACCCATGCTTAAGTGGAATGAACCATCCGCCTTATTGGCGAACGTTACATGATCGGATCAGAGGTTTCCGATAAATACATCAAGTGATTCTAGGTAACCAACCATAACAAAGCCCAAAAGGTTACACGAGGCTTCGAGGGTATTACCAAAGCAAGCCAAGAGTCTGACTACCCTCTTTTCAAAACCGAGAATGGTATCCCTTACTGGATAACCACTTTACCCCTAGAATCCATCCATAGCCCCACAATAGAAGCATTGCTTCTAATCTCGACACTTGGCATAGACGTTCTCAAATCCAAACAAGTCATGAATAAATGGACCGACTCTCCAACCAGATTTTTGGGACAAAAATGGGATCTTCTACCATGCTAGTACTAAGGTGCAGAGACTTAACTATCGAAGCAGACTTAATTGATGCGATGATCAAAACAAAGTCCGGATGGGATGATAGAAAAGAAAAGGCTAAACCCTTAACAGAAACGGTACCATTCCTCTTAGGTACGCTAGAAATGAGAGCATACAATTGCCCTCTAGCTGATCTTGTCCTTATCTTCATTTGTGGATCAAGCCATACCAACAAGTTGCTTATTCTTAAGCCCGTGTCCTTTACCCTTGCTCTTATTATCCCTTCTTATAACTTCGGTAACAGGTCTCTCGAGAACTTCCTCCATCGCATGGGAAAACACTTACGTAGCTAGACGAGGATTAGTCGCAGTTAAAACTACTGTGACTACAGATGGAGGAAAGAAAGGAAAAGAGGTTCAATCAAGGAAACAAAGGATAGTGCTAATGGCTCTTGGGGAATAGCCTTTAAAAACAAAATTTTCTTGAAAAACGCTTCTTTGTAAACGGTTTTTCAAATAGTTTTTCAGAAGGTTTTAAAAACTTTTGCCCAGTCTGGTAACCTTCTGCTCTGATACCAAATGTAACACCCACCTCCGCTAGGGTCACTCACAAAGGGAATGCACTAGGTTTGGTGAAGTATTATCGAGGTAAACATGCACAGAAATATTACAAGACACAACATATATATAACAGCGGAAGTAAAACAAATTTCATTTCCTTATAAAATAAGGTCTAAAGCCTTTTACATCAGAATACGTCAAAACCTGTCTTGCAATAGTAAAGAAGCATAAAACCTTTTCATAAATTATTCCCCAAAATAAAGCGGTGAAGCAGCCATAGCCAAGAGAAGACCAAGCTATACATGATGACCTTCAAGCATAAGAGGTCCGAACTAAACAACATCATTTCCTCCCTGAAAACCTTGGGGGGTGGGGGGGGGGGGGGGGAGGGGAACGGAAGACAAAGAGGCGAAACAAAACGGGGTCAGTCATAAAGACTGGTAAGTCCTATCTACTTCCAGTATAAAGACTAATAAAGTTAACTGACATGAGAAACTGAGATGAAACATAAGTATGAAGACAAGATAGATAAGCTAAACCAAGGTAACTGGATGAACTACTGTAGCAAGATAAACTAAGGTGTCATGATAAACTACGGTGTCAAGATAAATCAAGGTATCACATCGTCAGGTTCCTATCAAGTATACTATCCCTAAGGTATCTATCATGTATATTTACTCTGCACCTCTCGTACTAGTACCCCAACCCGCGTCATGTGTTAACTATGAATGTCCCTTGCTCAATGTCATGTAATGGTCCATGTTAACCTAATATATAACATATGTAGGTTTTCCCAACTCGTATGTTTCTTTCCATGTATAAGTTCAGTCCTTTGCCGTAGGCCGTACGGCTTTCCCATGTAAATCTATACCATCTCAACGTAGTACCATTTTATCCTTGAAGTTGTTTTGGACTGCTACCTTTGGTCTGGTTATGTTTTCTTACCATGAACTATCGCGTGTTCACCTAGGGCTTATGCCACTTAGGACCGCTAGGGATTATGCTACCTAATGAACGTTTTCGTATCTCGGTTTGGATTTTAGCCACCTAGGTCTACTAGGGATTATGCTACCCGTCAACCGTGCCCTTTTCTCCCACGTATGAATCGTGAATCGTTTTCCATGTCTAGACGCACATGTACCTCAATGTGCCATCCGAGTTCCGTGCCAGGGAAAATCAAGAAATACGGAACTCGGTCGGGAGTTTTAAGTCATCTGCCGATGCAGATGTCAAGGTCTGTTTTTGTATCCGTGGCTATGGTCCCACGTGACCCCTCCCTCAACTACTGAAAGGCAAAACAAGAAAAGTCATGTATGAGAACTAAACTACAGCCATCGATGCCCCCTTTTTGGACGGCCATCCTCACCCATACCTAGACAGCAAGTATGGTTTGTTGGGTGTTCTCTGCCTTTCCGCACGTACACGATTGACTAAAGATGGTAGGTGGCCGACGAATGTGCTATCTAGGGCTACCGTGAAAATATCGCCGACCCCACGCTAATCCACCCCAGTCTTTAGGTTGCTCGCACAACAACCAAGGCATACCCTTGGTTCTCCTACCGCAGACCTTAACCTCTGTGAGCCCTGGTTTCATGGACCATCCGCAACCTCACAGAGGGATACCAAGAGTATCCTCACGCTTTCCCCGAAGCTACCGCTTCGTCACCCAGTTCGTTGGAGCCTTTGTCTAAATCAGATATTGCTCCTCCTCGTGTGTTTAAGCGATGACCTACCGTATCGGGTTACTCATCTAACTATGAACTGGTCCAAATCACTTGACTAAGAATTATTACTTAGTTTCCTAAACTGAGGTTCACCACTTAGTCTCTTTTCCCGTTATCCTTGTTAACTACGATTTTCCACCTAGTCCCCTGAACTAGGGTTTTGTCAAATGGGTTAAGTACTGTCATTTAAATTCATGACTTAACCTGCCTACGAATCATGTCAAGATTGGATAAGTATTTAAGCTCAAGACTTTGCCCTACAAGTTGGTTAAGTATACCAAGAAGCTCATGACTTAACTCTATTCAATCATCAAGTCAAATTGGTTAAGTATTTGTTTATCTTAACCCTATCAGATTATCGTGTTAGATTGGTTAAGCATAGATTACCTTAACCTCATCGGATTATCGAGTTGGATTGGTTAATTATAGGTTAACTTAACCTCATCCACTAATCGTATTACAATGGTTAAGTATATTTAAAAGGTCTTGTGACTTAACCCTATCAGGTCCGCATATTAGATTGGTTAAGTATAGGTTACTTAACCTCATCAAATTATCATGTATAATTGGTTAAGTATAAGTTACTTAACCCCATTAAATTATCATGTTAAGTTGGTTAAGTATTGGTTACTTAACCTCATTGAGTTACCTAGTTTAGATTGGTTAAGTGTTTAACTTAACCCCATCGAATTACCGTGTTTAGATTAGTTAAGTGTAGGTTACCTAACCCCATCTAATTACCAAGTCGGATTAGTTAAGTGTAAATTACTTAACCCCATCTAATTACCGTGTTTAGATTAGTTAAGTATAGATTACTTAACCCTATCTAATTACCAAGTCGGGTTAGTTAAGTGTAAATTACTTAACCCCGTCCCCTAATTGTCTTGTTTGGTTAAGTGTCGTTAAGAAATCAAGTCCGGTTCCACTTAACCTACCCATTCATGTCGTATCGGTTAAGTGTCATTAGTCAAAATTACTTAACCTTTTCATGTGGCATTAATTAGATTAATGCACCCCAACCTCTCACATTAGACTTTGTTGTGGTTACTAGTTAAGTCGGGCGGGTCCGGGTAGATTTACACCACAACCTAGTCTAACCTCGGGTCTTAAGTGCGGTATGACCAACTACCCACATTGGGTCCTATTGTTTGTAGCCACTTGTTAAGCCGGGCGGGTCCGGGTAGATTTATGCTACAAACTCAACCCAACCTCGAGTTGGCCACTTTCATGTTTGGTCTAGTGTCTTATTACACTTATAACCCATACATGTCAAGTTTTTAAGTTCCATGTTCATAGCCAAAATTACATGTTGTTATGTTTATACCGATTTACCCCAAGTCGTGTTTCATGTCATTGAAGTTTACCCATAATGTAACCCCAACGCTTTTAAACTCGCATATACATTTGCAACAACGCATAATGGATTTAAGAAGGAACTTGGCAAAGGCATGACAAAAAGGGTATAAGGCCACAAGTTAATCATGGTGGCATATGAGGCAGAAATGTGTTCATTAACTTGCATGTTACATTATTAAGCCTCAAAAACATGCATAACCCCAAACCTAGCACATAGGTGAATCATGATGATAGGTGACATAGAAAGATGACTAGAAGTTCGCATATAGCATTATATGCAAGTTATCATAAGGGATATGATAGCTCTCATGTTGCATAATGCAACATTCAACATAAAGCTTATAGCTTTTAGCCCACAAGATCAAGATAATGTCTTTACAAACATGATGGGATACATAACATGATAGCATGCATGATACTAAATGTTCAAACCCAACTTGCAACATTCATTTAACTTCATAGTCTAAAAAGAAAGTAGAAAAGGGCTTACAATGCTATGAAGGCAATAAAACGACATATAAAACAAAGGTTGAGACGAAGCCACTCAAGCAACACCAAAAACCCCAAATGATAAGCTCCAAAGGAAACCCTTGAGCAAATATCAATAGAAATCCTTGCCTTGAAGTAGAAAGGTTGCAACTTTGGCTAGAATGCAACTTATGAACTCTCATACAAACTTGAAATCACTCATATGATCATGTAATCTCTCATGTGAATGAAGATAGAATTTATGACAAGAGGATGGAGGCCATGACTAAACATTTTGGCATAGTTTAGTTGTAGGATCAATTTATGAAGGTTTTAGATTAGGTTAGGGGTCTTTTTATAGAAGATTAGGATAGTTTAGGCCATAGGATTAACCCTAGTTTAGATCCTAGCCACTGAAATTCGTCACAAGCTAACAAACCAGACCAAAAGCATGTCTTGGGGAAGAAGTCAGGTGCACCAGGCCAGATTGGCCGACCACCCAGGTCGACAGGGGTGTCGACTAGGCAGTCGACACCTCCTGGGGTGTGTCGACTCCCAAGTCGACTCCCCAGTCGACTTGGGGGTGGCGGGAATTTTTCCCGCCTCTTCTGGTTGGCTGAATTTGAATTCTAAATTCAAATTTGAACTGTTTTTGAACTTGAAATTTTCTGAAAACTTTGACGGGCCATAACTTGGTCATACGGACTCCGATTTTCGAAAACTCAGACTCTATTTCGCGTTTTTTTCCGAGACGAACGCAATGGCAGAGCCCGTTTCACTTGATTCAGATTTTATAATTAAATTCTGCCTTGATTCTTGTCTTAGCATGTTGTAAAAATCCGGGTTGTTACACTCATCAACCGGGAAATGAAAAAAAATCGGGCAGGCAGCATGGCTATGTGGGTCGCACCAATTAGGGTGTATAATCACCTATCGAGAGAAATTCCTTTTGCTTCTTTAATCTATCGATGCTGTCCCTTTTCAGGAAACAGTGGGTCGCTCCCAACCGTTGGTGATATACATTCGGTACACTCAAGCGAAATGAGTGGTTGGTCATGTGTGGGCCGGGTTGCAAGACGTTCTTGTTGAACCCAGTGTATTCACCTATAGAGATACACTATCGGCAGGTGGTTCCATACCTTGTCATAGTCGGAATCAATTCTCCAGTAAGTGCCCACAGTTTTGTATACTCTATATGTGGAGCATGAGATGCAAGCGTTCTGCCAGATTCTATTTATTTGTATTTAGACATTGTCATAATATCCGAATAATATATTGATTTCAAAACCGTTTTGGGTTATCGTAAGGTAAAAGCCAACCGTATTTATGTGTTTATTTGGTCTTACAATTATCCTTTTCTTTCGAAAAGGTTTTAACTTTAAAAATCAAGTTGGATGATATTATAAACTTAGCGAGTTTTTCTCACTCTGGTTCACCAGACTGACCTGGTGTTTATAAATGCTCGGGTTAGACCGGGTTGTACAGGTTCAGGTTATCGGATGATGTGAAGTCCAAGGCGAGCTGAAGATGTTTAGACATATGATATTATCTATTATTATTCCGCTGTGTGATGTATATGAGGACAAAATATTATAACTGTCCCGGTGTATTGATGTACTCTGATGGTTGTAAGTTTTCATTTCAAAGCTCTTAATAAAAGTTATTTCTATATTATATTTTGTTCCGCTGCGATGTGAGACTATGTTTTTGTGTTGGTTCTTCTTTTCTTCTATTCTAGATATTTCTTTCTTTCTTTTCTCTTCTTCTAAATTCTTTCTAATAACGTTTTGGTGTTTTCGACGCTTGAATGTTCGACATGGCGTTTTTATGTCGATTTTCGGGGTCGAAAATCCCTGTTCATTACAGTGGTATCAGAGAAATGGTTTAGTAATAACCTTGGCTCTGTGGTGTAACTCGATAGAGATTGGTTTAGCGATACCCTTGATTGAGATTGAGTGTATATATATGAGAGAACGTATTTGTAAATTTTATATAAAAAGGATTTTGTATTGTGTTATTTGATTGCTTCAAGTTGAACTGACAATTGATACAATATTGTTCTGTAAAGGGGATAAATGAAATAATTTTGCCCAAAATATATTTTCATATAGAAAAGAAATAATTTTATCAAATTGTTGATATTGAGTTGTTTTGGATGAAAATTCAAATGGGATTGTGAATTTGAACAGTTTAATAAAACCAGAAGAGAATTTGAAACATAGAATTGAATCAAAACTTAACCTAAAAATAAGTTAAGTATGGAATAGTTTTGTTGTGAATTGTTTGTTTGTTGGATGCTAGATCAATATGAATTGAAGATAGGGAAATAAAATTCAATATAGTAAATTAAATAAATTGGAAGCCAAGAGAATGAATTTCAGCACAATGAATTTGAATGGAATCTATATGAAATAAAACTAAAATGATTTAACCCCGCATATGCTATTGGCATTGGATATTAAGTTAAGTGCAGGTTGGAAAGAGGAAGAACAGTTTGTGCTTTGCTTCGTGATTAGAGTATGGATTTCCTGACAAATAGGTAAACCTTAATATATTGATTTGGTGATTGATTTTATACCCCTGAGTTGGGTTGCCACTTGGCTTTGTTTTCTTTTGATTAATGTGAGGCCGGAAAGGCGAGTTGTAGTTGATTGATCGAACAATATAAAGGAGGTACTGGCGAATTTTTCATAAATTTTAAACCTAAATATTTTTGGATAATATTTTATAATATAATTACTTTGAAAATAATTGGATTTAGATCATCTTTCTTGACTTAGCAATTTCGGAGATGAAATTCTTTTAAGGGGGGAAGAAGGTAACGACTCGGATTTTTCGGTCATTTGATTCGATTATTTAAATTTGGTTTTAAATATTATTTTTGGAATATTAATTGATTATTAATATTGAATTCGTTATAAAACGAAAATTGAATGTTTATAATTATATTTAATATAAAACGAACTCGAAACGACTCGGTAGTTCGTAATATTGGGTTTTGAACTTCAATTGAATATACGGAATCCATTTTGAGCCGAAATTCTATGAAACAAGAAACGTTAGGATCAGATTGATTACAATTTCCTAATGAAAGAGAAAAATCAAGATTTCAGTGAATATAGTGTAAGTTATGTCCAAATCAAAATTTGAAATAGTCGCTATGGATTTCGATTATAAACGATAACGTTATATAATAATTTATAAAAGGATTTCTTTATAAATTTGAATATCCTTTAACTTGAAAATATTTATTTTGAGTTATTATTCTATATTGACTGAATCTAAAGTTGTATATTATTTTATTCAAATATATATATGATAATAATAGTTTACTTTTATTTAATATAATTGTTTTGTAATTTATTTATATTTTTACGGCATTATATAAGTCGTGGAAATAATTATTTTTTAAAACTACCTCTGTTTTCGATGAAACAAATTTTATGGGAATACGTATGGCTAATTATTGCTACATTTCCAGTTCGGAGCCAAACGAGGTTGTTTTATCGGTAAATGAAAATTTAAGGTAAACCGATAAATTAAAATAGCGTCATTTTGCAAACGGAGTCGGTTTTCAATGAAATTAATTTCATTAAATCCGGAATATCAAGACGCAGCAATGTATCTGTTTCTATGGTATTTGGAGTGTGTGTATTTAACGTGCAACGTTAAATGGTGGTTGAAATGAAAATGAACGTATTTAAAAAAAAAATCAAACTACATGCCTAGCATAACTCAACCTACCTAGAATCATAATAGCAAGACTAGTAAAGAACAAATTTTAGAACCGTGTAAACAACTTACATTAGAACCACTTCAAACATGTTAACAATATCACGTGAAAACTGAATTACCCAAACACATTGTTTGATAGGATACATATACTCCGCATGACAACCATCTTGAATGGTCTAGACTTCGTAGCAGTAAAATTCTATGCATCCAACTTATACAAACAAATACTTAAAGGCAAGCAAACAAGCCATGTGCGTACAACAGCTACCCTACTTTTCCTTTGCCTACCCTCTGCTCTTTCTTTCACACTCTATTCTCTCTTTATTTCACACATGCACATCCCATCACGTCCAGCTATGAAGTGAAGACACTCAGTTCCCCTACGTTCTGGTTCAGCTTTGCACATGTCAACAATACCGTGGCCACCAAATTTCTGAACCGTGGTAATCAAGTTATTGAGCCGTGCGTACCAAGGTAATGCACACTATAAATAAACGCATCTCCAGTATTTCTTCAACAGCATTCACAAACCACCGATCCACCATTAAACAAACATAAGATCCAAATTATATATATATATATATATAAAGTTTATATTCCAGAACGTGTACAAACTATAAGTCAAAATGTGAAGAACCTGACTTCTCGCTACCCTTAGCTGCGTACAACGTGAAGGTGGGTGCTGCAGAAGCAAAACACAAATGGGGGAGAGTGTTTTCCGTGTATGGGGAAAGGCTTGTGTGGGTGTATGAGAAGATGAGTGGATGGAAAAGGAAGAAGGCGTGGGGGCTGGAGGATAGGGGGTCGCAATTGAAGAAGAGGAGGGATGTAGTGTAGCGGTGGTTTTAATTTAAGGGTATTAGTGGAAGATGTGTACACGAGAGGGAAGTCTCGGAGGTTTCATCATAGTTTTTGGGAGAAGGAAGCTGTAGCATAAGCGGGTTTAGAGTGTGCTAGTGTGGGCTGCCGTGATATGGTTGGGCCTTTGGGCTGATAACGGAAAAGAAAAAAGAAACGGGGTAAATGATGTATAGCCTGGTTCAGTTTCGAAAGAAATATGGGGAACTGCAATATTTGGAAGGGGAAGAATGTAGGAGGGTGGCAATGTATTTGGATGCAGGGTTTTTGAACACGGTAGAACCAAAAATCATCCAATAGTGAAGAACATGAACAGCTGACGGGAGGGAGAATACAAACGGAGTGAATATTTTATAAGCCTAAACAGGTAGCCGTCTGATTTATAATTAACGTTAAAATATATTTTATATATGGCCTAACCTAAGTTTTTATATAACATAAGTAAACTTTTAACGTGATCAACTTGTGTGGATTCACTGTGTATTAGATTACAAGCCAAACAGTTTGAGGTATATGTATTGTAGAGTACCGTTGTGTGTAGTATATTCACAACAATCCAATTGTATTTGTGTAAACACCATTAAGTATAACCAGTGTTATCTAAGTGTGTAAGGGAACACGACAAATCTTCAAGAATAGACTTGTGCAAGTGTTAGGCGTTTAAAATATAAAGAAGTTGATCCACCAGATTATTACGTAGTCCAAATATAGTTATGTATATTTAAATATGCCTAACTCTATTATTAACGTGACTAAATAATTATGACCATTATAATTAATTAATTAATTAAGATTTAATTGAAGTTTCATTGTTTAAATGTAAACCGTGAGGGTATAAATTCTGTAATGTACTCGCATGTTATCAGAATTTGACAAGACCGGAAGTGCTCGAATCTTATCAGAAAGCGTAGCATCATGAAGCTGGTTTGGTCAGAGCTGGATGCAGCTGGAAGTTTAATTAAATTAAACACTTGTTTAATTTAATTAAAGCAAACCGTTCTGACGTCGAATGGAAACCCAAGGTGAGTTAAACTCACTCAGTTCACCCACTTATAATTTTTATAAGTCGGATTTATTATTTGTTTGCCATGTTTGCTAATTATTGGCTGATTTGATGATTATTTGGATGTTGTTAAATATTGGTATATCGATTATTTAGAATAAACAGTGTTTAATTTAAATGAAATGACATCGTTATTTTTAACGATGTTTTCCACACAAGGTAACTTACCTTGTTGGTTACGTTTATGACAATATTAACATATCTAAAATTTAATTGGATACCTGAATTATTATTTTGGTTGACTGCTACTAGTTGAATTGATTGTTTATTGTCATATGATCATTATATGAACTATTGAACCCATATGATTGGATTATTGAATTGGTTATTGATTGTTAAGCCCAAATTCAACATTTGTTTGGTTATTAACCAATGAGTGGTATTGGTTGAGGAACTAATAGCAGATGACCAAAATACAAACTGTTTTATAAAAATTGATTTACCGTCAGGTGAATCGATAGAAATGAAATTATGAAATTTATTTTATAACTAAATATAGATTTTTAAATATATTATTTTTAAAATGAGTTTATAAAAAAAGAAATAAACCAATCATATTTATATATTGTTTGTTTAACCACAAATTACTATTTTGTACCAAAATTGGCCGTGTGCGAAACACATGCCTCATCATAATTGTTAATGAAGCTTAGATTGTTAAGCAAGTGGGCAAGGATTAAGGTAATGATTTATAAATGAGATTATTCGTTCTAAGAAACAATTAAAAGAGATTATTTTGAAATAGATTATTATTTATTTTAATAATAATCAAAGTAAATGAGATTATTTAAATTAATTAATGAAAAGACGAGTTAGAGTTAATCAACGAATTAATCATGTTTTAGAATTGGCTAATCCAACTGTTTTTGTAACGGCCTGAATTTCCGTACTTTTTGAGTCGACTGATAACACCACACGTCCAACCCAAATTGCACAAAAATACGAATCGTTATTAGAAAGAGGATAGAGGATAAGAAATAGAAAGAAATATTAGAATAGAAGAAAACGAAGATCACAAACTCACAGCGGAACGAATAAAATATATTAGATAACATAAACTTTGAAATATAAATCAGTAACTGTATATACATACCATTATCAGAGCACAACGGTTATCCCTGGAACAGTAATAAACAACTGTTTCCAGATACGAAGTTAATATACAGCGGAAAATATGATAGTCTATAGCTAACTGGTGAAGCCTCCTGCTTCGAGCTCCTCCAAGCGAATCTGAAAAATCCCAACTACTTGACTGCCTGTACAAATTTGGGCACCCAAGAGTTTAGGGAAAACAAACAAAATAAACTCTGGGTCAGTCATGGGACTGGTGTGAGTAAACTCCAACCATTTGTTTAACTTTTAAAAATCCTTTCGAAAGAAAAGATAATCGTCAGACCGATCCACACATAAACACGGATGGTTTTTACCTTACGATAACCAAAAATATTTTTGATATCAAAATCTGGTGATATTATAATAATGTCTAAATCAAATAAATAGAATCTAGCGGAACGCTTGCATCTCACGCTCCATATATAATATTAAATCAAAAACCGCAGGGCACTTATTAGAGATTGGATTTCCAACATGACAAGGTATGGAACCACCTTCCGATAGTGTATCTCTAGAGTCGAATACACTGGGTTCAACAAGAACATCTTGCAACCCGGCCCACACATGACCGAGCACTCATTTCGCTTGAGTGTATTTAATGTATATCACCAACGGTTGAGATCAACAACCGTTTCCCGAAAGGGACAACATCGATAGATTAAAGAAACAAATTGGAATTTCTCTAGATAGGGGATTATACGTCCTAATGGGAGCGACCCACATAGCCATGCTGCCTGCCCGATTTTTGTCAATTCACGGTTGTGAGGCTTGAGGTTTGAATTATCTTCCAGAAAATCTGGCCACCATTCACTTTGAATGTCAGATCGTCGGATCCAACGGAAATCAATAATTGATTCCCACAAAAATACTCAGATTGTTAGGCTAAAGAAGTTTCCCTTCTTTGCCACCAACATCGTACGTTTGAAGGAATCAACGTATGTAATCCCTTTGGAAATATTCTGTCAGACACTCGTCCTTACAAGTTGTCCTGGGTCTGGACAAGCCCAAGGCACCATTCTATTAATCTATCTTAGGCAATTTCTACCTAGTATTAACAGAATAGCCCTTGCACTTTACTCCATCTTCAATTAATTTCAGCATAAGTTGATATGTACGCTTATACCAATACTGAGTGGTTTTCAGATATTAAATCTGATCCCGGTCTCTCCATATTGACAACAGAGGTATAAAATAAATCAAAACTTTGATAGTTGGCGATTTAACTATTAAAGGAACATCCATTCAACCAACGACGCTATTTCCAAATGGAAATTCTATTGATCAACCATCAAGCAATACTGGCCCCTATTTATATAAATTCTTTATTTTGTTATCAATTCCAAATTTCCCTCTTTCCTATCTTTTCAAAGCTCGATTTTCTCTCTCCATTCTTGTAAAACGCTTTCAATATCCTAATTCTTTATTCGAGAAAATATCTCTTATTCCAGTTAGAAAACAATTCTATATATTAACGATTCCTTATTTTCTATATGCAGAAAATATACTTTATTAATATCCGAAAATACTTCCATATTCCATTTCTTAATTCCTAGTTGACCAACTCATTTCATTTTCTGCGGATAGAAAATATCTCTTATTTTATTTGGAGAAAACATTTCAAAATCCTTTAAATTAACGCGATGTTATAAAACATCGTTATTGTAACGCAAACCATTAATCATTTATTAACTAACCATATTGCTAATCAATCTTCACTATCGAACCTTAACTATTCCTCCATCAATCATGAAGTCAATCAAGTTGGGGTATTGTTACCTCTCAGACCTTAATTGAAAACATTCTCCACTTTGAAATAGCCAAAGCTCACACTTCAACAAAACATCACCTATGTGACTCTCAGATTCAATCTAAGAACATACTTCTTTTATGGAAAAACACTGATTATAACGGTAGCGTTATAATCGCTGTCTCCAAATATTTGATTTATAAAACATTACTTTTAACAATAGCGTTACAATCGCTGTTTAGAATTTTAGAACACTTCTTATAACAATAGCGTTAAGATCGCTGTTTAGATTTACAAAACAGTTATTATAATGACAGCGTTTAAAATTGCTATTTAGATTTACCAAAACATTTATTTTAACGGCAGCGTTTAAAATTGCTATTTAGATTTACCAAAACATTTATTTTAACGGCAGCGTTAAAAATTGCTATATACAGATATTTGGTTTATAAAAAAGCAATTTGTATTTATTTATTTCAATAAATAAATTAATAAGTAAATAATTAAATTATTAAATTTGATTCAAACGGAAAGTAAAATAACTACTTTCTTAAATTCGATATAATCGAATTCCAATAAATAGCTCTCATTCGAACACTCTATATTCGATAAATATTCCGAAATCCGGAATTTATCTACCATTTTAGGGTAATTTGAAATCCCAAATTTACTTTTGAAATTACGCTCTCTAAATTCTTACCAGAATCCTTTATACCCATTTCAGTCTACAAAACCTTATTCCAATTTATTCTATATTCCAAATGTTGGAACAAAACTCATCGTTTCGTTTAAAACGATTATCCATTTCGTTTTTTTTTTAATTATCAATCTGGATTTGATATTCAAAACTAAATTTCCTTTAGAAATATTTCATTTGCAAAATGTTTTCTTTAAAAATATACCTATTCGCAAAATACTTACTTAATCATTCTTCACTTCAAACACGATATTGTTTCCTTATAAAATCAAATCAGTTGATAATATCTTAAATCTAAATTCTCTAATTTCCCTTTTTATTTCTTTTATTTATTTACAATTATACATACAAAAAAATCTCCTTTTCCTTCAAGTATTTTAAATCTCGTTAATAATTTTCTTTATAATTACTAAGTCCAAATCCAATTACAATTATCGGCTTCATACCCGATTTTCACTTTTCTATATAAATTCAACTTGAATTTTATTTCAATTTATCTCAAGGTAAGTACTTCACTGAATTTATAAACATCATTTATAATCATTTCTGGTATTATCCATTTAAAGAAGATTCAACTTCAAGTATATTTGGAATTTAATTTTAATTTTGGAAATTAATTTCTTTTTATTAAATTCCAAATTTATCTATATATTTGAAAATATTTTACGGACTTTTTAAATACCAAATCTCTAAGGCTAGGGTAATAAAACAGAATAAATCAACCACCGAATATATATATATCACAACAGATATCACAATCAAATGAAGAACGGTAATATAAATGTTGAGGAATCTAGTTGGATCCCTCTAACCTGTTTCCCAGCATCCACCTATGCTATTCAGTATCAATAATATTATTTCACATCAATATAAAATGACAGAACTGATAATCGATCAACGATGTAATCATATCAACCATTTCAACCAATTTTATCAACTATTCAACCAATCAACCATTGCACAGTATAAAATTTCTATAATTAAATTTAAAACTCATTTATAAAAATATAAACGAGGTAAAGTTAGTGAGTTTACTCACCTAGGTTCATAGTTGACGATCCCGCTTTTATCCGTTTTAAAATCAAATTGGCTTTTGATTTTATCTCGAAACTCTAGCAGCACCGTTCTTTGCCACATCAGCTTCCCAACGGAGATCTCCTCGTTATGATTCAAATGTAACTGACATCGTTTAGTTTGTTAATTACTTTATGATTAGGCCACAAAGTTCGTTCTTCCCTGCTCTTTAATTCTGATTGTAAACATTGCTTACACATTCCTTCATCAAACACCAATTTTTTTCCCTTTTTTTCAGTCCTCTACCAAACCAAATACCACCGTTCAACTTCGGGCTACCTCCTCCATTCATCGAGCCACTCTTCCTTACTCAACACCGCCATGCCACCTAGTTCTCTACCATGGTCTTGCCTACACAGTAACGTGCAGATATATTTTGCACCACTGAATTTTGCCTGGCTGTGCTTCATTAACTCAACAAAAATTGCCATTCTATTTACGTTTCCTCCCCATATTTAACAATGTCACTTCTTTTTTTCATACAATCTGAATGAGACATATTGGCCACTTTCAGTATTTTCCCACTTCCACTCATGCTACTACCGTTAGTTTCCCCTCCCTCATCTACATTAATCTTGTCTTCTTCATTATTGAACAAAGCAACCCCACTTTTATACACATCCATTGATGAGCTTTGAGTCCATCATGATTACCTCTTCACCGCATGAAATCCAAACCCGAAAACAACGTTCAACTCCTAATCACCTAACCTTCCTCCCATCAGCTTCTCAATCAACTCGCGGTCTTCCTTACCGACGCGATCTCAACTTTTCACGCAAGTGAACAGTGACAGTGCATCAAATGTTTTCATGGTTTTCTCCAAACTCCATCATCAGCACGCCTAGCTCCTCCCCTTCTTGCTGACATTGACTAATGACTTCCATAACATCATCCCCTTCTTATTTCTGTTCAAGTCAAACTTCCCACTACCACTTACCACCAGCGAACACCTCACAACTACTAGTCGATGCCCTTTGGCCTCCTCCTCCCTTTCTCTTCACACCTTCAAGTTTTCATCCAGACACCATCAAAAGCTTCATATGAAAAACTGTCGTGACCAACCCATCACGCTGCCCTGTTCACGCACCAACTCATCATCCTCCGCGACATCATCAACACCTAATGACCATCAGACCACATGGAAATATGCGCCTCACTCCTCTCCATGCTCGACCCAAACCCCGACTTCTCAGCCCCCGCCTAACGCCTGCGATAGACCCAAAACCGCAACATCTTTCTTCTCCGCCTATGATAAGCACGAAGCATTAGGTTCGATCTCGACCATTAGATCAGGAGCTCTCGTCGAGGTCTAAACAGTTTTACTTGAGAGGTTTCTGAGTTAAAGAGGGGGTGGGAAGATTTGTCGAGGAAAAGGAGGAGGGATTCGGGCCGTTGAGGAGTTTGATGGCGGCTTGTAGGGTACGTGTTTACCACTCAATGTAAAGATTCACTCAGGTTTTACTTTATAGGACTTTTTACCATGTTAGACTTGTTTAAGAATTGTATAACGCAAATAGACCTATTTTGAAAGTAATTACAGAAATAGACCTGTTTTGTATTAACGAAGGCGCGTTTTGGAACCTCGCCCAAAGGCGCGATTTGGAAACTCGCCTGTACACTTTTGTTTTGAACTCCATAGCGACTTTCATGAAATTCGATTTGGACATAACTTGAATTTTATAATATGAAATTCCCATTTTTCTGTTTCATTACTGAAATATAGTTCTATAGATTCAAACGTTTTGTGTTTCAATGAAAACCGACGTATAACGATTCCTATATATTCGAATGTAGATGTAAACGTTAAACTTCGAACTACCACGACATTTAATTAGTATATATAGCTTAACCAAACAACGTAAAACAAATACCAAATTCTAATATTCAAATACAAGAGAGATACATAGTCCGGTTAAGGTCAGATAAGTTCGAAACATAACAAATACAGATACATGAAATGCAACACACTGACATCGCATCAACAAACATACATCTCCAGTTTAGGCTGCTGAAGTACACCGCTTTCTGTTATGGCCCAGCGATCCACATTTGCTGCACCTGTTTGTTTTGGGTGTTTGATGCTCGTCCATAACATTTTTGAACCTCGTTGATTTGGGTCGTCCAGTTAGTCTTTTGATAGTTGGAGGCAGTATTCGTGGACCGTTGTACGGGTCCCAGTATTTCTTATCGCGTACAGGATTAAACTCTGGGTCGTATGTAGCTCTATAACTTTCGACGGAGTACCATTCAGAAGCAAAATCGTGATGTGCTGTATTACTACCAAAACCCTGGGCTGAACAAGTTGCCATCACATGAGCACATGGTATCTTCTGCAGAAGTGGGATTCTTCATGTACATGTGACATCAGAACCGTCGATCACAACATCATATTCATCGCCGTAATTGTTAATCACTTGCCATTTATATCGACCAAATCGAACAAGCCTACAACGCCGTGCGTCAATAGCACGAGCTTCAATTTTAGCTTCCCATTTTGGAGTAAGTTTCGAATTCAGACCCGCCCCCTTTTCTCGTCTCTTATAGAAATACTCAACTGATCGAAAGAACGTTCTTGCAACCAACGCCTTTATAGGCAAGGATCTGGCGCCTTTTAGTATGCCATTAAAACTTTCAGATGCGTTGGTCATCATAATATGGAAGCGGTCGCCGTCATCTTTGCAAAGAGCCCAGTTTTCTTCGCAATTTCCTAGGCTTCGTTCAATCTAGTCATGCGCCTCCGGCTTAGTTGTCTTGATCTCTTCTCTAAGTTTATTGTATTCAATCACTTCTGAAGCACATGCAGCAGCGTAAAACAAGCCTACAAGTCGCTTGTCTCGATAACCTGCAGCTTGAAAATTTGCTTTAAGATGTCTTGCACAGAACCTATGTTTGTGCGGTTGGTGCCATTTATCCTGCTAAGCGCTTGGAATCCCTTTCATTCTATCAGATATAAATGTAATGTGTCGATTTTGTACGCTATAAATGAACTCACGCATGCATGAAAAGAACCAGGCCCAACTATCATATGATTCGGACTCGACCACCCCATAAGCTAATGGGTAAAGGCAGTCGTCCGCATCTATAGCCGTAGCAACAAGCAGTATTCCTTTGTACTTACCGTACAAATGAGTCCCGTTAATAGAGAGCACTGGACGACAGTGTACAAAACCTGCAATGGAAGGACCAAATGACCAAAAAGCACGATGAAATACCCTATACTCATCGTGTACTATATGTCCTACTGAACCTGGATTGCGTCTTTTAATTTCCTCAAAATACTGAGGCAAGTACGAATACGATTCGGCCCAGTCACCGTATACTTTTTCTAAAGCTTTATTCAACGTTCGCCAAGCTTTCATGTAACTGATTTTGATGAAAAGGTGCTCGTCGACAAGCACTTGCACCGTCCCAGCTGAGATATCCAAGTTGGCCTTCACAAAAGCCAGGATTTTGGATACAAGAAACGCAGAAGTGGCTTGCTTATGGTTTGAATTAATCGTAGGGTTGACACAGTTATGTTCATGAGGCAACTTTCGGATTTCCCACAATCCGTTTTGTGATTTCTTCGACACTATAGCATGTATTCGCCATGGACAAGTACCATCAACCTTACATACAGCGGTATATATTGTTTTATTCCACTTGATTGGCTTGTATGAAACACCGTGCAGAATAGACCATTTTGTAAGTTGGTGGAGAAACTCTTCCTTGCTTCGGAATACCATCCCAACAGTAAAACCATTTTGTACGCAGCAAGCCGAGAATTTTTCACCAGAAAACTCTAAATTAGCCACTACGGATCTGGCCATCATTTGCGCCGTGCAGAGATCATCGTCCATGGGTACTTCCATTTGAGGCTCATCACCATCTTCTTCGGTATCTACTGTGTTTGTATCATAGTCATAGTTCAACGGTTCATTGCTGACTCCGGTCCAGCATGTATCATCAACTGTTGTCGTGGCAACCTCTATGCTGTCAATATGTTCGGCCTGTTGTGAAGGTCATGCACCCCATTCTTCGGCTTCTACAGTCAATCTATTAATAAATGCATTTCAGTTAGATCTAACATTTCAATGAGTAATTATAAAACTAACTTGATGTGGAACACATACCTTTGGCTTATATCTAACAATTCTGACTGATCAGTCTGTTGTTCTTCTTCTTGTTGTTGTTGTTGCTGCTGTTGCTGCTGCTCAGCCTCATTTGGTGGACAATACGGATTGGTGTATAAAGGAGAACTAAAGTTGATTGATGGATCATGAGTTTGCAACATTTCTGTGAAAAATCCGAAACCGCTACTCACTATAGGCGGTGTGATTATTTCTTCCACAATTTCTTTTGCTGTTTTTCCAACAAACAACTCAAACGATTTCTTAAAAGTGGAAAACAGTACTTGTACATCTTCATCATCTGAAAGTGTTACGGCTCTCGACCCCGATTCAGTAAGCCAGTTGACCGACAACTCGATATCGTATTCGAGAGGGTTAATTCTGGTTGCTTGGAAAACTGTGTCTTTCAAAGCACCAAGTGTGCAACCCCATCGAACTCTCCCTGGTTTGCAGAATCCTCCCACATAACTTCCAATTTGTTGCCCATCCACGACCAATTCACCGTCGTAGTAGATAAGTGCAGTACTAGAAGGAGGCGCCATTGTTGACTATGTTTATTTTTCTTGAAGTTCTTTGAAGACAAGATTGAAGTGTATGAGAAATAATGTGTTGAAGAGCTATGAAATAGGGAAACCAACTAAGCAACGTCACCATTAAATCAACTTTATTCAACTCAGTGTGCGGTCGTTGTCAAGTCAGATTTAACAGAGCTTTAATCATGTCATCCAATTCAAAATAAAGCAGAATCATAATCAATTGTCCTTTGCTCGTACTGATCACACAAAACAAGCCATGCGTCAGAATTGGAAGAGCTTTATCACAATGGCTTTATCACAATGGACCAATTTACCCGTGTCTAGTCAAACCAGCAAAATACTGTACACTGTACATTGTACAAACTGTACCCGTGTCAGCGAGTTGTCAATTCTTATTTATGTCATAATGTACACTGTACAAACCAGCAAAATACAAAGCTTTAATTCAAACTTCAAAAGCATAAAATAATTCATTAGAAAAACACATACATACAATGCTTCATGTTGATCTTCCAACTCCTACAAACGCACAAATAATAATTCAAACTAAACTTCAGAAACATACAACGACAACGGATTATGAGAAGACGATGAGTATATATAAAGTTTTGAAAGTACCCAAAATACACTGGCGTGATTTGAAAACGCGCCCAAAGGCAAGTTTTGAAAACTCGCCTATGTCGCTCCCCAGACCAAACAGGTCTATATTTGTAATTATTTTTGAAACATGGCTAATCATGTAATACAATTCTGAAACAAGCCTAAGTACGTAAAAAGTCCTACTTTATATATATAAGAAGGAAACGTGGGTGGCACGTATACGTGGGAATCAAGTAAGAGTGAGTGAAAAGGAACCGATTGTGTGGCACACAAGCAAAGCAAACAACTGTAGCTTCATGTTGAAGGCTTGGGTACTAGTTGTTGGTACGGGATGGAATAGATTTATATAAATTATTAGATTACTATATGGCTTTAATTATATATATACCGTATGTCTTTAATTATACCGTAGTTATTTGATCTGATGGAAATTGAGTATTATATTTTCTTATAATCCATTCTATTGATAAGCACATTATTGGACTAGAAAAAGAACGTGCATCGATGATACATACTGATGATATGAAGGCATCAAGACCAAATAGCCTCATCATACAAATGCTCAAGAAGATCCAGGACATTCTACATGTAAAGGGTTCAGATGGATTTAATAGCAGTTTGGACAGTAATAGAATTGTCACACCCCATTTTACTTTTTAAGAATTGTTAAATAATGTTACGGATTTTGAAAGAAAATGCTGAATTTATTATTCAACGCACGATCAACATTTAACATTTTTAATTCATACGATCACATATAATTTCTGATCAGAACGAAGTCCGAAATCTTATAACAATTAAATATTACTGATCTAGTAAAACTAATTTCCTTGAAATCCGTAACTGTTTTCAAAATTGGCTATTCTTAATTGTATTGAATTAATGTAAAATTCACCTTGCTGCCAAATTAAAATTAAACCAACATTTTAAAAATTCTATTAGCTTCTATCATATTGCAGTAGTATATAAAACTATTTAGAAACCAATTTGATCAAATTCTAGATTGAAACGATATTTTAATTTATTAAAAATCTATTTATTTTATTAAATAAAACGTTATAATTTATAAACGATTACACAATGACTATTTCGAGCTCGTTTTAAAATATATTATAAATTATACGTAAAAACTTTGTTTTAATAAATAAATTCCTTATAAAAATCATTTTATAATTCAAATAAAATATTTAAAACTAATTTAAATATTAAGAATTAAATGGCTAAAAAATCCGGGTCGTTATAGTTTTGACGGAAACTGATTATTAAATTAAATTTGTTTTATGCTGACTAATCTAATGAAATCATTTAATGAATAATTGTTTAACTTCATAAGAATTAAAAAAGGAAATTTACTATTTACTCTAGTTAATGATCAAGTAAATTATAAATTTAGTTAATAATAATCTAAGGAGTCATTTCTTAAATGAAGTTCATTTAAGTAAGTTAGTAACGAAATAACATTGAGTTTTAAAGGGAGTTTATGAAGGGATTCATATCTAAACCAAGTTTGGCGAATTAAGTTATAAGCGAAATTTTAAACGAATACTAAGCTTAAAATATTTGTTACTTAATATTTGAATTAAGAAGGGGAAATCGAGATCAGAAAGGGTTTGATATTAAACCAGAATTGTATAAACAAGTTTATAAAAGGAGATGTGACGTTAAAGCGTAAATTTTAAATTAACGTTACTTAATAATGACATTAAGTGAAATGGATGGGACTTGAAATGAGATATCCCAGAATAAGTGATTGAAAGGTTTAATAAAGGATTCTTGTAATTGAATTTGGTGAAGGATTGAGTAATGGGATTTGTAATAAAACCCAGATAATGAAACCAATAGTTTAAAGATGTTAAAGTTTAAAAGTGATGTTATTTAATCATTTACTAAATCGATAAATTTAGTAAAAGTTATAGTAATATATTTAACTAGGGGATTTCAAAAGTTAGAAGGTTTTATAAAACCGTATTTTAAATAAAATAGCGAAGTGGTATTTTTTGGTAAAGGGGTGAATACGAGTGTTGAATTACAATTCATATTTATCTTAAGATAAGAATGTTGTTGATCAAGGTCTGAGAGGTAATTAAAATATCCTAACTTGAACGACTTCAGAATTATCGAAAGATGATATTAGTTGTAATAAAGAGATGTTTGAAGTAATTTATTGTGAGGAATAATGATGTAACGTTATTTGAAGAATTTGAGAATATATGGAATTCCAGAAATAAATAGAAAAAAAGGGGTTGACAATATGAAACGATATTTCCATAATAAAAGAGATAAAAAGGGATTTGTGAAAATAAAATGATATTGTCAAAAGTAAGACAATGAGATGTAGGATGAGTTTATTCTAAAAGGATAAGTGACGATTATTTTGTTTAAATAACGAAACAAAAGGGGATTACGTAACGAATGCTTACGATGATAAGTTGAATCGATTTCACAATTATACATAATAAATAATATTGCATAAAAAGTTTTGAAATGATAGTTAACAGAAGACTTGATATGATTTTTTTGATATTTTTCCAAGCATATAAATAAAGTGATTTGAGAATCCTTATATATTATCTTTGGTATTACAACCGATATATTATTTTAATGGCCAAGTGATGCTATGTAATAAACTAATGGATTGATTTTATTTTATGATTGTTTATTTTGATAGTTAAATAACCGACTATTAAAATCATAGCCAATGTGCTATTGGTACGGAAAGACCGGGATCAAATTTATATTCGAAAACCATTCCGACTAATAAATACGAATATGTCGAAGATATTGATCGAGATGGAGCAATTGAATACCTTAGATTTCATAAAACGGAAGAGTTGCTTATAATCTCTGGCCGATCCCTAGAGATATGTTGTAATTCTGTCGTGGTTGAAATCTACGAATTTCAAGAACTACTCGCTACTGATCTATAAGGTGATTTCGAGGATGCAGCAGGAGGGTGCTTTCGGTTCATCCTATTCCTGGATGACTGGTACGGACGATGTGAACGGTGACTAGATGTTCCAAAAGTTGATTATAACCTCAAGCCTCATCAATCGGGAAATGACAAAAAATAGGGTAGGTAGCATGGCTATGTGGGTTGCACCCATTAGGGTGTATAATCACCTATCTAGAGAAATTCCTTTTGCTTCATTAATCTATCGATGCTGTCCCTTTTCAGGAAACAGTGGGTCGCTCACAACCGTTGGTGATATACATTCAATACACTCAAGCGAAATGAGTGGTCGGTTATGTGTGGGCTGGATTGCAAGACGTTCTTGTTGAACCCAGTGTATTCGCCACTAGAGATACACTATCGGCAGGTGGTTCCATACCTTGTAATAGTCGGAATCCAATCTCCAATAAGCGCCTGCGGTTTTGTATACTATATATGTGGAGCGTGAGATGCAAGCGTTCTGCTAGATTCTATTTATTTGTATTTAGACACTGTCATAATATCCGAATAATATATTGATTTCAAAACCGTTTTGGGTTATCATAAGGTAAAAGCCATCCGAATTTATGTGTGGATTTGGTCTTACGATTATCCTTTTCTTTCGAAAAGGTTATAATTTTAAAAATCAAGTTGGATGATATTATAAACTTAGCGAGTTTTCTCATTCTGGTTCACCAGACTGACCCGGTGTTTGTAAATGCTCGGGTTAGACCGGTGTAACGACCCGTATTTTGCTTATTTATTTGGAATATTTTAATTATTTTAATTATTTAAAATATGGGTTTGAATTTAAATAATCGAATTTAACGATTATATTTGGAATAATATATTTAAATAAATAATAAAATAATATTTAATTTCCAGAATATGGAGAAATTGTTGTATAACGTGTATCGGCTAAATATAGGGGGTCGATATGGTCTGTATTTAAAATATATCGGCGATATCGCGCATTTAACGACAATCGAGCGATATGGTTTACAATTTAATTAAATAACGAGCTATAGGGGCGCGGAAGTTCGCTTTTTGGCGTTTTAAACTTCAATGGGTTGTACCGGGTTCAAATTAAGTCGGATTTCCTCGAAACAAGAAACGTCGGGACCGGTTTGACGATATATTTCCAATGGCAGAGAAAAATCCAGTTTCCGTCGTGTAGATTTTGTTTTATGTCCAAATAATGTTCTCAGAAAAACAGCGCCAGGAATTCCTTTATATATATAGCACTGCGTTTATATAAAATAACAGTTTTTAAATATTTTAATATCGATTTGGCTTCAAACTCAACCCAGGATATTTTATCTGGGTAATATATGATATTCTGGTCATGTATGGCCAATTTCAATATTTTAATAATATTATATTGAAGTACTTTAAAATTTGTTTATTTTCTTTGAATTGGCCAGTTATAAAAGGGACTTTCTTCAAACAACCTCAGTTTTCGACGAAACAAATTTTGTTGGGATCGTAACAGAAAATTATTGCTAGATTTTCAAACTGCACGCAAAACGGTGTTATTCTGTGAGCGTGGCAAAATAAAATGCAAAATAAAATGATCAATTTGGACGTGTACAAACGCTGTTTAAGCAAACGGACTCGGAATTCGACGAAATAAGTTTCGTTAGGACCGTATCGTCAAAATATACTTCACCGTCTAGTCGCGACTCGAATGGGGTTTGTATGTGAGCGCAGCAGCGAGTAAACGATGTTCGAAAACGCGATAGACACGAAATAAAATATCGTTAGTCAACGTCGCTCGTCACGTCAACATAAAAAATATTATTCCCGCATTACATAAACCCCCTTCATCAAACCCTAGCCCCCATTTCAGAAATCACCAGGTAATTTTGCAGAAAAGTCCACTTTCACAAAACAATTTATATCTTTGAATCTAGCAAGAATCTGCTGGTGGAACCCAAAGCAATGTTGTAGATCCAGTCGAGATCTACCTCCACGCAAAATTCCAGCACCAACGGTCGCCTGAAGTGGTGGGAAATCGTGATGAACAGCGAAGAACTTTCTTCGTTCCTGGCTGAAATTCGAGCGCTTGGGTTGATTTGGAGGGGCGGGACCTTAGGGCTTTCGTAGAGGGAAGGAAGAGCTTCGATTTGGCTGTGGTCTCGAGGCTTACGGTGGTCGGAGGTGAGAGAATCGAGGAGATGAACGTGGAGGATCATTTTTGGGAGTAACCGTCGGATTTGGGGGGAATACGAGGCGGTGGTGGCAAATGGCGGTCGAGCACCTGAGGGCGATGGAAGCCTGGTGGATGGTGGTTCTAACGGAGGTGGACTAGTGGGTCCACATGGCCTGTGGCGGCGGGAAGAGGTGGTTGAACGATTTCCGTTCAAGTCTGGGTTTCACGATGGTCGGGGGTTTCAGGCATGGCGGTTCCGGCGAGGAGGCGCCTGGGTGGTGGCTTCACGATGATGGGTTTTGGCTGGTCTCCAGTGAACTATAGAGGCGCCGGCGATGGTGTGTAGGGGATGGGTTTTTCACGAGAGGAGCGATCAGGGTTCAGGTTGTTCTAAACGAAGAAAGCGCGTGGTTCCGTTGTAAGCAGCTGACGTGGCAACTATTTGTGTTAATTAAGGAAATTGGTCAATCATTATTTAATTAATTAAAATATAATTAGTTAGTTTAAATCGTATATTTGTTTAAACGTAGATCGATCATAACTTTTGCATACGTGAACGGATTTCAGCGAAATTGGATCCGTTGGGATCGCAGGGACGAGATCTAGACGTTGGCACTGACTAGGGTCTGATCTGTCGCCATTGAAATTTGAGCTAATTTTGAACGTTCGATTCAGATTAAAAGGAACAAACGTGTCAACCGTCGACCAGAACAAACTCTGGTGAGTTAATTCTCACACCTTCTAGAATCCTGTGATGTGGTACATTCACAGTAAAATATATTTTACAATTTACATTATAAATTGGTTGATTGGATGCGATGGATGCAAATTGGTTGCTATTGTCTGATTGGTTGCAGTTACTTATTTATTTAATTCGTATATTTTTATCCAACTGACATCTGTGATGCAGAGAAGGACAGGTTGGAGGGATCCGACCGGATTCCTCAAATTAACTGTAATTTGTTTGTTGTGCATATATATGAATTGTTCATATTGACTGACACCAAAACTGGTTCGAATGTTGATAGTTGAATATATACCCATCGTGTTGTGGTTAAAATCAACTGATTATGGTGACTGAGTAAATGGGCAGTGATGGCCTAGGCGTAAGGTTTTAACATTGTTCTACCGTTACGGAAATTGACGGGGTTTTAAAGTTATGAATTTATTTATAACAGAATTAAAGTTATTCAATTATTTTATATGAGTATTTAAATTGGAAATTTAAAATGAATACATTAGATCGAGTTATAAAAGGAATTGGTTAAATGGTTTAGACAGTTTAAAAGTGAAAAACCAAGAATTTATCAACGGGTTTGAAAAATAGAATTATTGTTTTTAAACTAATTAAAAGGTGATTTTAAATTAATTAAGTAATTAATTAATTTAAGAAAGGGAAATGGCAAAAGAGAATTCAGATAATAGTTAACGGATATGTACGGTGGGTAAATCCACCGTTTTCAAACAAAATGGACAAAGGAATAGATATTGATTTAAATATTCGTTAAAGTTTAACGGATAGTGTTAGGTATTAGTTAATCTTCGATTAACTAAAATGTAAAGAAATATTGAATTAGTTATTGTTATTAACCTTAATTATTTTTGAATAACCTTGTAAAAGTGAAATAATCCTATTTTTGATTTGGGCAAAGTTAACTCTATTTTAATATAGTTAATGGTAAACTAACTATCCTTTTAATTTAAATGATTTAAAGTAATGTTTTCAATTTGAAGCCAAGTAAGAAATATTTAGGTGGCGATAAGTTCGATTAAGGGATTATAGAGTGATTTATGGCCCAAGTGTTCAACAAACTTGGTTGATGAAATTGGTAAGTAAGTATAAGGATTTAAACAAGATCTTTACTTAATGTTTCAAATTAAGTAAGGCGAATTCGAATTGGAATGATACTTTAAAGAAATAAAGTGATGAGATATCCGAACAAGGGTTTTCAAATGTAAGGAAAGGTTTTGTAAACCCAGATTTGAAATCAGATTTGAAACGAGATTTAGTATCGATGGTTAAGTGACAAACTAATGTTACTCTAAGGTAAGAACAGGCCGATCAAGGTCTGAGAGGTAACTAAAATACCCCAACTTGGTTAGCTTCACTATTATCGAGGAATGGTATTAGTTTGGGCAAGTGAAGGTGTTGAAATTAGTTTTGTCATATACGAGGAATGTCAAGCTCTAACGCAAGGATTTTGGGAAATAAATAATCTGGCAATATTAGTTTAAAAAGGAAATAAGAATTTTGATTTCAAATAATGTCGAATATTCGTTATTCAATTAGAGTTGATCGAATATAGTTAGAGTTAGTCAAACATAGTTATTCAGTAGGAATTGCCATTTCGTACGACTGCTTGCGTACTTCGCAGGGCTGCAGATAGCCTATGGTGGTCGGATGTTTCTTGAGGGAATCAGGCATAACCATTGTGATCGCTGTGATCTAGAGTCAAGCGAATGGAGTTAAGTCAATATTAGCTAATCGATAGAAGTAATCGAGTCAAGTTAATCCAGTTGAGCTAAATAAGTCGAATTAGTCAAGTTAGAGTCAATCAATCAAAGTAAATTAGCCAGAGTTAGTAAGAGAAAATTTGGGTTATATCATTTAAGAGGTCAAGTCGTGTCAAGTGCTGAATCAGCAAAACCATTGTATTCACACTATTGTTATTTGATAGTGAAAACACCGACTATCAAACAGACCAATATGATTGTTGGTTCGGAAAGACCGGGATCGAATTTATATTCGAAAACCATTCCGACCAGCCAATACGTGAAGACGTCAATTAAAGACGGAGCAAGTGAAGATCGTGGATCTTCATAAGTGGAAGGACTACTCATCAAATTTCTCTGGCCTGCAGCCAGAGTTATTTTGATTTGTGATTCTGTCGTGGTTGAAATCCACGGGTTGCAAGGACTACTCGCTACCGATCCATGGGGTGATTCCTATATGAGATGCGGTAGGAGGGTGCTTTCGGTTCATCCTGTTCCTGGATGACTTGTATGGACGGATATCTGACAGAGTAATTCCAAAGGAATTACATGCGTTGATTTCTCCAAAAATACCATAGTTGATGGCGGAGAAATGGTTATTCTCTAGCCAAATAAACTAGAGTATTTTTGTGGATGTCAATCAAGTGTGATCTGGCGGATCTGACGATGTAGCATTCAAAGTGAATGATGACTAGATTTTTTAAAGAGATTCTAGCCTCAAGCCTCATCAACCGGGAAATGACAAAAATCGGGCAGGCAACATGGCTATGTGGGTCGCTCCCATTAGGATCTATGATCACCTATATAGAGAAATTCCTTTTGCTTCTTTAATCTATCGATGCTGTCCTTTTTCGGGCAGGCGGTTGCTGATCCCAACCGTCGGTGATATACATTCGATACGCTCAAGCGAAATGAGTGGTCGGTCATGTGAGGGCCGGGTAGCAAGACGTTCTTGTTGAACCCAGTGTATTCGCCTCTAGAGATACACATGCGGAATGTGGTCCCATACCTTGTCATGGTTGGAAATCCAATATCCAATAAGCGCCCGCGGTTTTGGTTTGCATACTATATATGGGGAGCGTGAGATGCAAGCATTCCTCTAGATTGATATTTATTTGTAATTAGACATTATGATAATATCAGATCAAGCTATGATTTCGAAAATGTTTTGGATTATAGTAAGGTAAAAACCGTCCGTGTTTATGTGTGGGCTGGTCTTACTATTATCCTTTTGTTTCGAAAAGGATTTTCCAAAGTTAAGCAAGTGTGTGTGTTGTGAATTTATCGCTGATAGTATTCCAGACTGATCCGGTGTATTTTGTTTTAAATCAATTGTGCTCGGGTCAGACCGAGTATGTTCCAGGGTAGGTTCGCTTGGAGTTTCAGGAGCTGGAAGCAGGCGGCTTCACCGCTAGTTATATAAAGTGTTTCCGCTGTGTCTGATATATGCTGTACTCTGATGATTGGTATGTATATACAGTTTTGTATAAAGAGTTTTGATATTATATTTTGTCTGTTCTGCTATGAGATTCTGATGTGTTGTTCCTCTTCTTTCTTCTATTCTAATATTTCTTTCTTTCTTATCTCACCCTCTAACTTCTTTCTCAGGACAATCCAGTGTTTCTGATGCTTGAATAGTCGACATGGTGGTTTTATGTCGATTTTCGGGGTCGAAAATCTGTTGGGTCGTTATAGTGGTATCAGAGTTATTGGTTTAGTGATAGCCTTGGCTCTGTGGCGTGACTCAATAGAGATGGGGTTAGTAATACCCTAGATTGAGTTTGTGTATATTAATGAGAGCGCATATTTGTGATTTGATATAAAATTATTTTTGAAAATTGTTTTGCCCAGTTATTTATAAAGTAATAAAAGTAAGGATTTTCAAATTATTATAATATGGGCAAAATATTAGGATTTGTCAGTGTTGATTTTGTGATATGTTTGGATGGTGTGCTCGATCTCATGGATATGAACCTGAACATGAATTGATTTGGTTGAAAACCAATCTGTAATAAATAATTCGAATGGATAATTAGAGAAATAAATGAAGTGATTGTAAATAATTATAATCTCGTATGGATTGAATTGTGTATATAATTGGTTGATATGAATGATATGGATGGTTTGAACGTAACTGGCATTTGTTTTGGGGACTAATGAATTCGTTTGAGTTGAGAACAGATGCAGGAGTGCCAAATCAGCTTTAAATCTCATCCAAGAGAGAATGTTGGAGTTAATCGAATCCAGTTTGGATAAGAGCTGCATAATAACTAAGCAAGCTCGCATATAAATTACCGCTTATCGCGTAATAACGCTCGCAAAAAGGTATGCCTACGAAAATATGAAATTTTTGGTTTTTGTTTGGTTTTTGGATTTGTCCGACCATGAGAGTCGATGTATATATATTTCTTGATCCTGCGATTTTGCAGATGTCCCCCGTACAGGAGAGACTCTGCCGAAATTTTTCCAAAATTTAAGGAGTTAGAATTTTTTTTAAAGATTTTTAGAAAATTATTTTATTTGAAATAAATTGGTTTTAAAACCAATTGGGTCAGTTTGAAAATAAATTCGAGTTTTAAAAAATTAATTCCTTTTGAAAAGATAAAAGTGACGACATTTCTTCTGCCTAAGCAATTTCGAGGACGAAATTATTTTAAGGGGGAAGGAATGTAACGACCCGTAATTTTGCTTATTTATTTGGGATATTATAATTATTTTAATTATTTAAAATATGGGTTTGAATTTAAATAATCGAATTTAACGATTATATTTGGAATAATATATTTAAATAAATAATAAAATAATATTTAATTTCCAGAATATGGAGAAATTGTTGAAATTGTTGTATAACATGTATCGGCTAAATATACGGGGTCGATATGGTCTGTATTTAAAATATATCGGCGATATCGCTCATTTAACGACAATCGAGCGATATGGTTTATAATTTAATTAAATAACGAGCTGCAGCGGCGCGGCAGTTCGCTTTTTGGCGTTTTGAACTTCAATGGGTCGTACCGGGTTCAAATTAAGTCGGATTTCCTCGAAACAAGAAACGTCGGGACTGGTTTGACGATATCTTTCCAGTGGCAGAGAAAAATCCAGTTTTCGTCGTGTAGATTTTGTTTTATGTCCAAATAAAGTTCTCAGAAAAACAGCGCCAGGAATTCCTTTATATATATAGCGCTGCGTTTATATAAAATAACGGTTTTTAAATATTTTATTATCGATTTGGCTTCAAACTCAACCCGGGATATTTTATCTGGGTAATATATGATATTTTGGTCGTGTATGGACAACTTCAATATTTTAATAATATTATATTGAAGTACTTTAAAATTGGTTTATTTTCTTTCAATTGGTCAGTTATAAAAGGGACTTTCTTCAAACGACCTCAGTTTTCGACGAAACAAATTTTATTGGGACCATAAAAGAAAATTATTGCTAGATTTTCAAACTGCACGCAAAACAGTGTTATTCTGTGAGCGTGGCAAAATAAAATGCAAAATAAAACGATCAAGTTGGACGTGTACAAACGCTTTTTGAGCAAACGGACTCGGAATTCGACGAAATAAGTTTCGTTAGGACCGTATCGTCTAAATAAACTTCACCGTCCAGTCGCGTCTCGAACGGGGTTTGTATGTGAGCGCAGCAGCGAGTAAACGATGTTCGAAAACGCGATAGACACGAAATAAAATATCGTTAGTCAACGTCGCTCGTCACGTCAACATAAAATATATTATTCCCGCATTATATAAACCCCCTTCGTCAAACCCTAGCCCCCATTTCTGAAATCACTAGGTAATTTTGCAGAAAAGTCCACTTTCACAAAACAATTTATATCTTTGAATCTAGCAAGAATCTCCTGGTGGAACCCAAAGCAATGTTGTAGATCCAGTCGAGATCTACCTCCACGCAAAAATCCAGCACCAACGGTCGCCTGAGGTGGCGGGAAATCGTGATTAACAACGAAGAACTATCTTCGTTCCTGGCTGAAATATGAGCGCCTAGGTTGATTAGGAGGGGCGGGACCTTAGGGCTTTCGTAGAAGGAAGGAAGAGCTTCGATTTGGCTATGGTCTCGAGGCTTACGGTGGTCGAAGGTGAGAGAATCGAGGAGATGAACGTGGAGGATCATTTTTGGGAGTAACCGTTGGATTTGAGGGAAATACGAGGCGGTGGTGGCGAATGGCGGTCGAGCACCTGAGGGCGATGGAAGCCTGGTGGATGGTGGTTCTAACGGAGGTGGACTGGTGGGTCCACGTGGCGTGTGGCGGCGTGAAGAGGTGGTTGAATGATTTCCGTTCAAGTCTGGGTTTCACAATGGTCGGGGGGGGGGGGTTTCGGGCATGGCGGTTCCGGCGAGGGGCGCCTGGGTGGTGGCTTCACGATGGTGGGTTTTGGCCGGTCTCCGGTGAACTATAGAGGCGCCGACGATGGTGTGTAGAGGATGGGTTTTTCACGAGAGGAGCGATCAGGGTTCAGGTTGTTCTCAACGAAGAAAGCGCGTGGTTCCGTTGTAAGCAGCTGACGTGGCAACTATTTGTGTTAATTAAGGTAATTGGTCAATCATTATATAATTAATTAAAATATAATTAGTTAGTTTAAATCGTATATTTGTTTAAACTTAGATCGATCATAACTTTTGCATACGTGAACGGATTTCAGCGAAATTGGATCCGTTGGGATCGCAGGGACGAGATCTAGACGATGGCACAGACTAGGGTCTGATCTGACCCTGTTGAAATTTGAGCTAATTTTGAACGTTTGATTCAGATTAAAAGGAAAAAACGCGTCAACCGTCGACCAGAACAAACTCTGGTGAGTTAATCTCACACCTTCTGGAATCCTGTGATGTGGTACATTCATAGTAAAATATATTTTACAATTTACAGTATAAATTGGTTGATTGGATGCGATGGATGCAAATTGGTTGCTATTGTCTGATTGGTTGCAGTTACTTATTTATTTAATTCGTATATTTTTATCCAACTGACATCTATGATGCAGAGAAGGACAGGTTAGAAGGATCCGACCGGATTCCTCAAATTAACTGTATTTTGTTTGTTGTGCATATATATGAATTGTTCGTATTGACTGACACCAAAACTGGTTCGAATGTTGATAGTTGAATATATACCCATCGTGTTGTGGTTAAAATCAACTGATTATGGTGACTGAGTAAATGGGCAGTGATGGCCTAGGCGTAAGGTTTTAACATTGTTCTACCGTCAGGGAAATTGAAGGAGTTTTAAAGTTATGAATTTATTTATAATAGAATTAAAGTTATTCAATTATTTTATATGAGTATTTAAATTGGAAATTTAAAATGAATATATTAGATCGAGTTATAAAAGGAATTGGTTAAATGGTTTAGACAGTTTAAAAGTGAAAAACCAAGAATTTATCAACGGATTTGAAAAATAGAATTATTGTTTTTAAAATAATTAAAAGGTGATTTTAAATTAATTAAGTAATAAATTAATTTAAGAAAGAGAAATGACAAAAGAGAATTCAGTTAATAGTTAACGGATATGTACGGTGGGTAAATCCACCGTTTTCAAACAAAATGGACAAAGGAATAGATATTGATTTAAATATTCGTTAAAGTTTAATGGATAGTGTTAGGTATTAGTTAATCTTCGATTAACTAAAATGTAAAGAAATATTGAATTGGTTATTGTTAATAACCTTAATTATTTTTGAATAAGCTTGTAAAAGTGAAATAATCCTATTTTTGATTTGGGCAAAGTTAACTCTATTTTAATATAGTTAATGGTAAACTAACTATCCTTTTAATTTAAATGATTTAAAGTAATGTTTTCAATGTGAAGCCAAGTAAGAAATATTTAGGTGGCGATAAGTTCGATAAAGGGATTATAGAGTGCCTTATGACCCAAGTGTTCAACAAACTTGGTAGATGAAATTGGTAAGTAAGTATAAGGATTTAAACAAGATCTTCACTTAATGTTTCAAATTAAGTAAGGCGAATTCGAATTGGAATGATACTTTAAAGAAATAAAGTGATGAGATATCCGAACAAGGGTTTTCAAATGTAAGGAAAGGTTTTGTAAACCCAGATTTGAAATCAGATTTGAAACGGGATTTAGTATCGATGGTTAAGTGACAAACTAATGTTACTCTAAGGTAAGAACAGGCCGATCAAGGTCTGAGAGGTAACTAAAATAGCCCAACTTGGTTAGCTTCACTATTATCGAGGAATGGTATTAGTTTGGGCAAGTGAAGGTGTTGAAATTAGTTTTGTCTTATACGAGGAATGCCAAGCTCGAACGCAAGGATTTTGGGAAATAAATAATCTGGCAATATTAGTTTAAAAAGGAAATAAGAATTTTGATTTCAAATAATGTCGAATATTCGTTATTCAATTAGAGCTGATCGAATATAGTAGAGTTAGTCAAACAAAGTTATTCAGTAGGAATTACCATTTCGTACGACTGCTAGCGTAATTCGCAGTGCTGTAGATAGCCTAGGGTGGTCGGATGTTTCCTGAGGGAATCAGGCGTAACCATTGTGATCGCTATGATCTAGAGTCAAGTGAATGGAGTTAAGTCAATATTAGCTAATCGATAGAAGTAATCGAGTCAAGTTAATCCAGTTGAGCTAAATAAGTCGAATTAGTCAAGTTAGAGTCAATCAATCAAAGGAAATAAGCCAGAGTTAGTAAGAGAAAATTTGGGTTATATCATTTAAGAGGTCAAGTCATTTCAAGTGCTGAATCAGCAAAACCATTATATTCACACTATTGTTATTTGATAGTTAAAACACCGACTATCAAACCAGACCAATACGATTGTTGGTTCGGAAAGATCGGGATCGAATTTATATTCGAAAACCATTCCGACCAGCAAATACATCGATTGAAGACGGAGCAAGTGAAGACCGTGGATCTTCATAAGCGGAAGGACTACTCGTCAAATTTCTCTGGCCTACAGCCAGAGTTATTTTGATTTGTGATTCTGTCGTCGTTGAAATCCACGGGTTGCAAGGACTACTCGCTACCGATCCATGGGGTGATTCCTATATGAGATGCGGTAGGAGGGTGCCTTCGGTTCATCCTGTTCCTGGATGACTTGTATGGACGGATGGCTGACAGAGTATTTCCAAAGGAATTAGATGCGTTGATTTCTCCAAACATACCATAGTTGATGGCGGAGAAATGGTTATTCTCTAGCCAAATAAACTAGAGTATTTTTGTGGACGTCAATCAAGTGTGATATGGCGGATCTGACGATGTGGCATTCAAAGTGAATGATGACTAGATGTTTTAAAGAGATTCTAGCCTCAAGCCTCATCAACCGGGAAATGACAAAAATCGGGAAGGCAGCATGGCTATTTGGGTCGCTCCCATTAGGATGTATGATCACCTATATAGAGAAATTCCTTTTGCTTCTTTAATCTATCGATGCTGTCCTTTTTCGGGCAGGCGGTTGCTGATCCCAACCGTCGGTGATATACATTCGATACACTCAAGCGAAATGAGTGGTCGGTCATGTGAGGGCCGGGTTGCAAGACGTTCTTGTTGAACCCAGTGTATTCGCCTCTAGAGATACACATGCGGAATGTGGTCCCATACCTTGTCATGGTTGGAAATCCAATATCCAATAAGCGCCCGCGGTTTTGGTTTGCATACTATATATGGGGAGCGTGAGATGCAAGCGTTCCTCTTGATTGATATTTATTTGTAATTAGACATTATGATAATATCAGATCAAGCTATGATTTCGAAAATGTTTTGGGTTATAGTAAGGTATAAACCGTCTGTGTTTATGTGTGGGCTGGTCTTACTATTATCCTTTTGTTTCGAAAAGGATTTTCCAAAGTTAAGCAAGTGTGTGTGTTGTGAATTTATCGCTGATAGTATTCCAGACTGACCCGATGTATTTTGTTTTAAATCAATTGTGCTCGGGTCAAACCGAATATGTTCCAGAGTAGGTTCGCTTGGAGTTTCAGGAGCTGGAAGCAGGCGGCTTCACCGCTAGTTATATAAAGTGTTTTCCGCTGTGTCTGATATATATTGTACCCTGATGATTGGTATGTATATACAGTTTTGTATAAAGAGTTTTGATATTATATTTTGTCTGTTCTGCTATGAGATTCTGATGTGGTGTTCTTCTTCTTTCTTCTATTCTAATATTTCTTTCTTTCTTATCTCACCCTCTAACTTCTTTCTCAGGACAATCCAGTGTTTCTGATGCTTGAATAGTCGACATGGTGGTTTTATGTCGATTTTCGGGGTCGAAAATCTGTTGGGTCGTTACAGTGGTACAGAGCTATTGGTTTAGTGATAGCCTTGGCTCTGTGGCGTGACTCAATAGAGATGGGGTTAGTAATACCCTAGATTGAGTTTGTGTATATTAATGAGAGCGCATATTTGTGATTTGATATAAAATTATTTTTGAAAATTGTTTTGCCCAGTTATTTATAAAGTAATAAAATAAGGATTTTCAAATTATTATAATATGGGCAAAATATTAGGATTTGTCAGTGTTGATTTTGTGATATGTTTGGATGGTGTGCTCGATCTCATGGATGTGAACCTGAACATGAATTGATTTGGTTGAAAACTAATCTATAATAAATAATTCGAATGGATAATTAGAGAAATAAATGAAGTGATTGTAAATAATTATAATCTCGTATGGATTGAATTGTGTATATAATTGGTTGATATGAATGATATGGATGGTTTGAACATAACTGGCATTTGTTTTGGGGACTAATGAATTCGTTTGAGTTGAGAACAGATGCATGAGTGCCAAATCAGCTTTAAATCTCATCTAAGAGAGAATGTTGGAGTTAATCGAATCCAGATTGGATAAGAGCTGCATAATAACTAAGCAAGCTCGCATATAAATTATCGCTTATCGCGTAATAACGCTCGCAAAAAGGTACGCCTACGAAAATATGAAATTTTTGGTTTTTGTTTGGTTTTTGGATTTGTCCGACCATGAGAGTCGATGTATATATATTTCTTGATCCTGCGATTTTGCAGATGTCCTCCATACAGGAGAGACTCTGCCGAAATTTTTCCAAAATTTAAGGAGTTAGAATTTTTTTTTAAAGATTTTTAGAAAATTACTTTATTTGAAATAAATTGGTTTTAAAACCAATTGGGTCAGTTTGAAAATAAATTCAAGTTTTAAAAAATTAATTCCTTTTGAAAAGATAAAAGTGACGACACTTCTTCTGCCTTAGCAATTTCGAGGACGAAATTATTTTAAGGGGGAAGGAATGTAACGACCCGTATTTTTGCCTATTTATTTGGGATATTTTAATTATTTAAAATATGGGTTTGAATTTAAATAATCGAATTTAACGATTATATTTGGAATAATATATTTAAATAAATAATAAAATAATATTTAATTTCCAGAATATGGAGAAATTGTTGTATAACGTGTATCGGCTAAATATAGGGGGTCGATATGGTCTGTATTTAAAATATATCGGCGATATCGCTCATTTAACGATAATCGAGCGATATGGTTTATAATTTAATCAAATAACGAGCTGCAGCGGCGCGGCAGTTCGCTTTTTGGCGTTTTGAACTTCAATGGGTTGTACCGGGTTCAAATTAAGTCGGATTTCCTCGAAACAAGAAACGTCGGGACCGGTTTGACGATATCTTTCCAGTGGCAGAGAAAAATCCAGTTTTCGTCGTGTAGATTTTGTTTTATGTCCAAATAAAGTTCTCAGAAAAACAGCGCCAGGAATTCCTTTATATATATAGCGCTGCGTTTATATAAAATAATGGTTTTTAAATATTTTAATATCGATTTGGCTTCAAACTCAACCCGGGATATTTTATCTGGGTAATATATGATATTTTGGTCGTGTATGGACAACTTTAATATTTTAATAATATTATATTGAAGTACTTTAAAATTGGTTTATTTTCTTTCAATTGGTCAGTTATAAAAGGGACTTTCTTCAAACGACCTCAGTTTTCGACGAAACAAATTTTGTTGGGACCATAACAGAAAATTATTGCTAGATTTTCAAACTGCAAGCAAAACAGTGTTATTCTGTGAGCGTGGCAAAATAAAATGCAAAATAAAATGATCAATTTGTACGTGTACAAACGCTGTTTGAGCAAACGGACTCGGAATTCGATGAAATAAGTTTTGTTAGGACCGTATCGTCAAAATATACTTCACCGTCCAGTCGCGTCTCGAACGGGGTTTGTATGTGAGCGCAGCAGCGAGTAAACGATGTTCGAAAACGCGATAGACACGAAATAAAATATCGTTAGTCAACGTCGCTCGTCACGTCAACATAAAATATATTATTCCCGCATTATATAAACCCCCTTCATCAAACCCTAGCCCCCATTTCTGAAATCACTAGGTAATTTTGCAGAAAAGTCCACTTTCACAAAATAATTTATATCTTTGAATCTAGCAAGAATCTCCTGGTGGAACCCAAAGCAATGTTGTAGATGCAGTCGAGATCTACCTCCACGCAAAAATCAAGCACCAACGGTCGCCTGAAGTGGCGTGAAATCGTGATGAACAGCGAAGAACTGTCTTCGTTCCTAGCTAAAATTCGAGCGCCTAGGTTGATTTGGAGGGGCGGGACCTTAGGGCTTTCGTAGAGGGAAGGAAGAGGTTCGATTTGGCTATGGTCTCGAGGCTTACGATGGTCGGAGGTGAGAGAATCGAGGAGATGAACGTGGAGGATCATTTTTGGGAGTAACCGTCGGATTTGATGGAAATACGAGGCGGTGGTGGCGAATGGCGATCGAGCACCTGAGGGCGATGGAAGCCTGGTGGATGGTGGTTCTAACGGAGGTGGACTGGTGGGTCCACGTGGCGTGTGGCGGCGGGAAGAGGTGGTTGAATGATTTCCGTTCAAGTCTGGGTTTCACAATGGTCGGGGGGGTTTCGGGCATGGCGGTTCCGGCGAGGGGCGCCTGGGTGGTGGCTTCACGATGGTGGGTTTTGGCTGGTCTCCGGTGAACTATAGAGGCGCCGACGATGGTGTGTAGAGGATGGGTTTTTCACGAGAGGAGCGATCAGGGTTCAGGTTGTTCTCAACGAAGAAAGCGCGTGGTTCCGTTGTAAGCAGCTGACGTGGCAACTATTTGTGTTAATTAAGGTAATTGGTCAATCATTATTTAATTAATTAAAATATAATTAGTTAGTTTAAATCGTATATTTGTTTAATCTTAGATCGATCACAACTTTTGCAAACGTGAACGGATTTCAGCGAAACTGGATCCGTTGGGATCGCAGGGACGAGATCTAGACGATGGCACTAACTAGTGTCTGATCTGACGCTGTTGAAATTTGAGCTAATTTTGAACGTTCGATTCAGATTAAAAGGAACAAACGCGTCAACCGTCGACCAGAACAAACTCTGGTGAGTTAATCTCACAACTTCTGGAATCCTGTGATGTGGTACATTCACAGTAAAATATATTTTACAATTTACAGTATAAATTGGTTGATTGGATGCGATGGATGCAAATTGGTTGCTATTGTCTGATTGGTTGCAGTTACTTATTTATTTAATTCGTATATTTTTATCCAACTGACATATATGATGCAGAGAAGGACAGGTTGGAAGGATCCGACCAGATTCCTCAAATTAACTGTATTTTGTTTGTTGTGCATATATATGAATTGTTCATATTGACTGACACCAAAACTGGTTCGAATGTTGATAGTTGAATATATACCCATCGTGTTGTGGTTAAAATAAACTGATTATGGTGACTGAGTAAATGGGCAGTGATGGCCTAGGCGTAAGGTTTTAACATTGTTCTACCGTCAGGGAAATTGAAGGAGTTTTAAAGTTATGAATTTATTTATAACAGAATTAAAGTTATTCAATTATTTTATATGAGTATTTAAATTGGAAATTTAAAATGAATATATTAGATCGAGTTATAAAAGGAATTGGTTAAATGGTTTAGACAGTTTAAAAGTGAAAAACCAAGAATTTATCAACGGATTTGAAAAATAGAATTATTGTTTTTAAAATAATTAAAAGGTGATTTTAAATTAATTAAGTAATTAATTAATTTAAGAAAGAGAAATGACAAAAAAGAATTCAGTTAATAGTTAACGGATATGTACGGTGGGTAAATCCACCGTTTTCAAACAAAATGGACAAAGGAATAGATGTTGATTTAAATATTCGTTAAAGTTTAATGGATAGTGTTAGGTATTAGTTAATCTTCGATTAACTAAAATGTAAAGAAATATTGAATTGGTTATTGTTAATAACCTTAATTATTTTTGAATAAGCTTGTAAAAGTGAAATAATCCTATTTTTGATTTGGGCAATTTAACTCTATTTTAATATAGTTAATGGTAAACTAACTATCCTTTTAATTTAAATGATTTAAAGTAATGTTTTCAATTTGAAGCCAAGTAAGAAATGTTTATGTGGCGATAAGTTCGATTAAGGGATTATAGAGTGACTTATGACCCAAGTGTTCAACAAACTTGGTAGATGAAATTGGTAAGTAAGTATAAGGATTTAAACAAGATCTTTACTTAATGTTTCAAATTAAGTAAGGCGAATTCGAACTGGAATGATACTTTAAAGAAATAAAGTGATGAGATATCCGAACAAGGGTTTTCAAATGTAAGGAAAGGTTTTGTAAACCCAGATTTGAAATCAGATTTGAAACGAGATTTAGTATCGATGGTTAAGTGACAAACTAATGTTACTCTAAGGTAAGAACAGGCCGATCAAGGTCTGAGAGGTAACTAAAATACCCCAACTTGGTTAGCTTCACTATTATCGAGGAATGGTATTAGTTTGGGCAAGTGAAGATGTTGAAATTAGTTTTGTCTTATATGAGGAATGTCAAGCTCGAACGCAAGGATTTTGGGAAATAAATAATCAGGCAATATTAGTTTAAAAAGGAAATAAGAATTTTGATTTCAAATAATGTCGAATATTCGTTATTCAATTAGAGCTGATCGAATATAGTTAGAGTTAGTCAAACATAGTTATTCAGTAGGAATTGCCATTTCGTACGACTGCTAGCGTAATTCGCAGTGCTGTAGATAACCTAGGGTGGTCGGATGTTTCCTGAGGGAATCAGGAGTAACCATTGTGATCGCTGTGATCTAGAGTCAAGTGAATGGAGTTAAGTCAATATTAGCTAATCGATAGAAGTAATCGAGTCAAGTTAATCCAGTTGAGCTAAATAAGTCGAATTAGTCAAGTTAGAGTCAATCAATCAAAGTAAATTAGCCAGAGTTAGTAAGAGAAAATTTGGGTTATATCATTTAAGAGGTCAAGTCGTGTCAAGTGCTGAATCAGACCAATACGATTGTTGGTTCGGAAAGATCGGGATCGAATTTATATTCGAAAACCATTCCGACCAGCAAATACGTGAAGACGTCGATTGAAGACGGAGCAAGTGAAGACCGTGGATCTTCATAAGCGGAAGGACTACTCGTCAAATTTCTCTGGCCTACAGCCAGAGTTATTTTGATTTGTGATTCTGTCGTCGTTGAAATCCACGGGTTGCAAGGACTACTCGCTACCGATCCATGGGGTGATTCCTATATGAGATGCGGTAGGAGGGTGCCTTTGGTTCATCCTGTTCCTGGATGACTTGTATGGACGGATGTCTGACAGAGTATTTCCAAAGGAATTACATGCGTTGATTTCTCCAAACATATCATTGTTGATGGCGGAGAAATGGTTATTCTCTAGCCAAATAAACTAGAGTATTTTTGTGGACGTCAATCAAGTGTGATCTGGCGGATCTGACGATGTGGCATTCAAAGTGAATGATGACTAGATGTTTTAAAGAGATTCTAGCCTCAAGCCTCATCAACCGGGAAATGACAAAAATCGGGCAGGCATCATGGCTATGTGGGTCACTCCCATTAGGATGTATGATCACCTATCTAGAGAAATTCCTTTTGCTTCTTTAGTCTATCGATGTTGTCCCTTTTCGGGCAGGCGGTTGCTGGTCCCAACCGTCGGTGATATACATTCGATACACTCAAGCGAAATGAGTGGTCGGTCATGTGAGGGCCGGGTTGCAAGACATTCTTGTTGAACCAAGTGTATTCGCCTCTAGAAATACACGTGCGGAAGGTGGTCCCATACCTTGTCATGGTTGGAAATCCAATATCCAATAAGCACCCGCGGTTTTGGTTTGCATACTATATATGGGGAGCGTGAGATGCAAGCGTTCCTCTAGATTGATATTTACTTGTAATTAGACATTATGATAACATCAGATCAAGCTATGAATTCGAAATTTTTTTGGGTTATAGTAAGGTAAAAACCGTCCGTGTTTATGTGTGGGCTGGTCTTACTATTATCCTTTTGTTTCGAAAAGGATTTTCCAAAGTTAAGCAAGTGTGTGTTGTGAATTTATCACTGATAGTATTCCAGACTGACCCGGTGTATTTTGTTTTAAATCAAATGTGCTCGGGTCAGACCGAGTATGTTCCAGGGTAGGTTCACTTGGAGTTTCAGGAGCTGGAAGAAGGCGGCTTCACCGCTATTTATATAAAGTGTTTTCCGCTGTGTCTGATATATGCTATACTCTGATGATTGGTATGTATATACAGTTTTGTGTAAAGAGATTTGATATTATATTTTGTCTGTTCCGCTGTGAGATTCTGATGTGGTGTTCTTTTTCTTTCTTCTATTCTAATATTTCTTTCTTACTTATCTCACCCTCTAACTTCTTTCTCATGACAATCTAGTGTTTCTGATGCTTGAATAGTCGACATGGTGGTTTTATGTTGATTTTCGGGGTCGAAAATCTACTGGGTCGTTACAACCGGGTTGTACAGTTTCAGGTTATCGGATGATGTGAAGTCCAAGGCGAGCTGAAGATGTTTAGACATATGATATTATCTAGTATTATTCCGTTGTGTGATGTATATGAGGACAAATTATTATAACTGTCCCGGTGTATTGACGTACTCTGATGGTTGTAAGTTTTCATTTCAAAGCTCTCAATAAAAGTTATTTATATATTATATTTTGTTCCGCTGCGATGTGAGACTCTGTTTTTGTGTCGGTTCTTCTTTTCTTCTATTCTTAATATTTCTTTCTTTCTTTTCTCATCCTTTAAATTCTTTCTAATAACATTCCGGTGTTTTTGACGCTTGAATCTTCGACATGGTGTTTTTATGTCGATTTTCGGGGTCGAAAATCCCTATTCATTACAACTAAATTATAACGATTAACCAGCAGCTATAAAAGATATGTTTTATAGCGCATTCTGAACACTATGTTATTTTGTTATAGTAGCTCATGATAACCGCTATAATACATCTAATCTCATTGAAAGAGAGAATATTTATAACACAATGTTGCCGCTATAACATAATTATTCAATAGCAGATATATTACACTATTAATTAAAAATGTTATAGTTCTACTAAACCCTTTGACAGCTCAAATTTACCACTATTATACATCTAAATCTCAATAAAATTGATATTATTAATAATACAATTTTATTATTGTAACATATATCTTCGATAGCTTCTCTATGACGGTATTAAATTAACATGTTATAGTATTGCAACATCCTTTCACAACTCATACATTTCAATAATAGCAATCAAAATAATCCTTCATAACAAGTTAAATATGAACACAAAAAAAAAGGATCAACTAATAAAAAAAATCGATCCATGAGTTAGCAAATTCAATACATATTTTTTCAATTCCCATTGATATCAACTTGAGTACACAAAATACAAAATATAGTTCATATTTGTTTGGTTAACACACAAAAGACAAAGACAAAACATAGTACACAAAAGAAAACACTCCAAACCTGCTAGACAGACAAAACACCCAAAACAACTTAGCACCTTGATCTTACTTTTATTTGCCTCATCACCCTTCGTCGGCCTATATGCAACAAAAACAAATCATTGATGATGAGTAAAATATAAGAACTATGTGAATCACATGATGATGCTTATAGACTAGATATATCTTAAATTATAAGAACAAAATAAAATAAACCAGATATATCCTAAATTTCCAAGGTACTAACTGTTTCACACCGGAGAAATTTAAGTGAACAATCTACTCAGTTGTCCAACCAACTGCCTACTACACTACATATCCATCTACAGTAATGTCTATACATGCTTATGAGCTATATAATAGACATGATGTGCAATTCAATTATGCAGCATATAACTTGCATATGTTACATTACATACATGTTCAGTTACATAGTTTTCAAGCACTAGACAACATATAATTTACTTTACCAGCTTGATCCTACAGAAGTAATATTAACTATCACATATGTATTAAGAAGCTTTCAATAAAGAAAACCCAACGTGTAGTTTATTTTCGTAAAGGGATTAAATAACTACTGACCTTACTTCTATCAAAAACAAAGGTTTTACTGCCAACTTTAAAATTTCTTCCATTAGACAATTTCCAGAAATCACGACCATCCTCACCATCGTCACAACATAATGTACCAGAAAAACAAGAGAGATCGATATCATCTGTTAGGTGTTCATTAGAAACTATGGCTGCAAGAGAATAATACAATACTATCAGCATAAAACATTTCTTCTTATAGGAATTACCCGAGCTGCTTTTTCTCAAACGGATTAGGAAAAGCTGGAGCTTACTTTCTTTATGATATTTTTGTAAGAAAAACTTGCAAATCAAACGGATTAGGAAATGATCCTATATTCCTGTACATCTTCATCGCTTGAGGTACAAAAAATGTTGACATTTGAGCATATACAGTCAAAAAGAGTATAGTTGTTGCCCAAATTGGAAGCAAGCATATGACCATTTTTACTTCTTCTGTATCGGTGACTTTAGATAGTTCCCATTTTGTTTGTTGTTTAGGCGAGCTGTTGACTAATGCTGGATGGTCAAAAAAACTAAAGAAAAATATGCAGACATTAATGATTATAACAATCTCTTCCAGTGCACATTGTAAAATTTAAGATATTAGAGAAAATATTTTACAGCAGGTTAATTATTAATTTGTTTACCGGAACATTTTACTACTAACCAATCTTCTTCTTTTTTCAAGTTTGTTAAACTATACACACATACATACATACACACATACATGCTACCAAAAAAATGAGATAAAATGTGTTCAGTGCCAGTGACTAATTCTACTACGTCTGCTATGGTGCAAACAAATAAAATTGGACATAACTGTTGAGTCAACGGTTTCAATGCTTATTTTGGTTAATGACAAGAAGGAGCTTCATGATCGACAAAAAGCAGATTCAATGGTTTCATAGGTTAGAAGTTGGTTATTTAGAGTATTTTATGTTAAAATCTATCCTCAAATAATCATACTTCTCATTGCTTTCAAAAATATGCATGAAAACTCGTTTTTACTGAATATTGACAAAAATAGGTCAACCTGTTAAAAATAACAGGTCAACCTATTTTTAAATATAACAGGTCAACCTGTTAAAATTAACAGGTCAACAGCTTTTTGAAATAACGGTCAAAAACCTGTCGACCTATTAATTTTTCCTGTCAACCTATTTTTGAATTTCGTGAAGAGTCATCTTCTTTCTTCAAAAGTTGCATCCATTTCTCTTCATTAAAAATCACTTCTTTTGATTGCAACTTTTCATGAATGATTGCATCTTCTCAAACTCTATAAATACATCAAGATTCAATCATTCAAAACACCGATTAACCGATTCTTGCTCTGATTTCTTATCTTACTTTCTGAATACTCTTGCATTCTAAAAAGCTCCCAAATTCAAGTTACTTATTGAATCCTTGGTAATATTTCTCATATTTTGATTCAACAAGCAACTGACTTCCTTCAAATCTTCGCATTCAATTCAAATACTTGAGGATAAGATTATAGGAAGGGTGTACTCAATCGTTGACAAATCAGTGTTGAAAGAAGAACACAATCAGAAGTCAAATTCTTGTAATTGTCCTGTGTGGGTAAGCTTGTAGCCCGTGAAATCAAGTGGGTAAGCTTGTAGCCCGTGAAATCAAGTGGGTAAGCTTGTAGCCCGTGAAATCAAGTGGGTAAGCTTGTAGCCCGTGAAATCAAGTGGGTAAACTTGTAGCCCGTAAATCAAGTAGTGTTGTGAACCTGTTCCTCCGGGTGAAGAGAGGGTGTTGTTTAGTGAAAAGCCGAAGAGGAGCTTCGGGACTGGACGTAGGACTGGAGGTCCGAACCAGTATAAAAATCCTGGTGTCGTTACTTTACTCTATTTATTGCATTTAAAGTTATCTGTGATATATATATTGTTATCATATCATATTCCGCATAGCCATATTTAAAGATCTGGTATAAGTCGTGCACACCCGACTTTTCAATTGGTATAAGAGCCTGGTTTTCTAGAGATCGTAACAACATCCTAGAACAAATGGCAATAAAGAAATCTAGTCAAGGCACTAGAAAGTGGAAGAGCAACAAAGCCGAATCAAGAGAACAAGGAAGCAAATATCTCATGGCTAAAGTCAGATCACAATCGGTATGTGTAGATTCATTATTTAAAGATCTTTTGTTGGACCATGAAAAATTATTGAAACTCAAAACAGTCGTTTTAGCTATGTCAAAAAAGTACAAGGAAGAAAATTCCAAATTAAAAGAAGAAAACAATCGTTTGGTAAAACAAGCCAAATGTTTTGAAGATACCTTAGAAGAGCTTGTTTCTCAAAAAGATTTCCTTCAAAAAGAAAATGAGCAACTAGAAGATAAAAACAATGTTCTTTTAAAGGAAATCGATCTTTTGCAAAATAGAAATATATCATTAGAAGATTCTTTAAATAATTCTAATTCTTTAATTTCGTCTCTTGAAGAAGAGAATGGAGCTTTAACTGAAAAGAATTTAGAACTATCTAAAGAATGTGAGTTTTTAAAGGTGAATAATAATATTTTGCAAAATGAAATTTCTGACTCGAAAGAAAATTTTGAAAAGTTACAATCTTCTTTAGATAATTCAGAATCTCAAATTTTAGGTCTCAAAACTGAGAATGGTACTTTAAAAAGGAAAAATTCTGAATTAAATAAGGAAATCGATGATTTAAAGAATAACAAAATTTCTTTTGAAAATGTCAATAGCGACTTTTGAAATAAATTTGATAAAAGTGCAAATAAGTTCGCAAAATTTAATAAAGGTCAAAATGATTTAAATATGATTTTATCTAGATCTCGACCTTTACATGACAAAAGTGGTTTAGGATATAATAAAACTAATCTTAGAAATAGTACTAGATATGCTTTCATGTACAATAAAAATATTACTGCTAGTACTAATGCTCATCCTAGATCCAATTATTATAGAAATTCGAATACTTCTATGACTAGAGATCTGTATAATAGATCTAGAAGTATGAAAAGGAATATCAATAGAGATTACTTAAGTATTTGGGTTCCTGTAAGTTGGAAAAACAGAGAAAAATATATTGATGATTATTTTGATTCAGTAGTTAATAATGAAAATTTTATCTTTAGAGGTTCCATTAAACCCTCTTGGGTATGGTTACCTTCCATCTAACTCATGGACCCAAACAAAGCAAGTGGGTACCAAAAGTATACATGTCATATAATTTTTGCAGGTACACCACAACAAAGAGAAGGCTATTCGGTATCTCTAAATATCTTTGAAAATTTAGCTTATCAAAAAGCACATGTTTCAATATTTCATCGTCATCGAGGACACAAAATTCATGGGATAGGAATTACAACAAAAATAAAGGCGGAAGTGCAAAATACTCTCCTTGGGAACCAAGAAAATAATTTTAATATATCGGATCTAAGGAGATATTTTATATTTCTTTTAATAATGTTTGTATTTCTTCCTTCATGTATTTGGTTTAAATCTTTAATAATACCTCGTTTGGATTTGAATTCGATCTACAAAAAGGCTGGAAATTCATTCTCAACAAAAAACGGTCGACCGATACATCATTCTAGGTTGACCGGTTTTGTGCATTTTTATTTCTAGAGAATTACCGCGGTCGACCGGTTGGAAAACATATGTCGACCGGTGACTAAACACTCAAACATGTCGACCGGAAATAATTATAGGTCGACCGGTTTTAAGTCCCAAAAATTTCCAGAGAGTTCTTGCGGTCGACCGGTCCCATATTTTGTGTCGACCGGTTTCAAGTCCCAAAAATTCCCAGAGAATTCTTGTGGTCGACCGGTTCCATATTTTATGTCAACCGAAATTGTTTCAGCAAAATATGAAAAAAAAAGAGAGGTGTTGACCGAAATATTTTCATAGGTCGACCGGTCTCTTTCATTTTATGAATTCAAAACAACATAATTCGGTCGACTGGTTGTAATTTTATGTCGACCGGATTAAGCTTTTTCGTTCTCATTCCAAACTCAAACACCATTTCTTATACTATTTTAAAATTATACTACTCTCGATTATTGAGGTTATTATGATATTTATTCTTTTTAATCGATGACAAAGGGGGAGAAATATTTTTACTATATATGTGCTTAATATATGTGTGCTAACATTTGTTAATGCAGGAATCAAAAGGTAAGATTATTTACTAACAAATGTTGCAGAAATTCAGGGGGAGCTTTATATTCAAAGAGAGAAAATTCAAGGTGTTGTCATCAATCAAAAAGGGGGAGAATGTTGAGACACGAGAATTTTGATTGATAACAACACGAGAATTTCGATTGATAACAACAAAATAAAGATCAATGGAAATCATGACATGGAGCTAACATTATGGATATGTAGATGCTTAAAGGGAGACAGAGCTTATATACAGGGGGAGATAGCAATAAAGATTAAAATATCAAGCTATATTGTCATCAATCAAAAAGGGGGAGAATGTTGAGTCAACGGTTTCAATGCTTATTTTGATTAATGACAAGAAGGAGCTTCATGATCGACAAAAAGAAGATTCAATGGTTTCATAGGTTAGAAGTTGGTTATTTAGAGTATTTTATGTTAAAATCTATCCTCAAATAATCATACTTCTCATTGCTTTCAAAAATATGCATGAAAACTCGTTTTTACTGAATATTGACAAAAACAGGTCAACCTGTTAAAAATAACAGGTCAACCTATTTTTAAATATAACAGGTCAACCTGTTAAAATTATCAGGTCAACAGCTTTTTGAAATAACGGTCAAAAACCTGTCGACCTATTAATTTTTCCTGTCAACCTATTTTTGAATTTCGTGAAGAGTCATCTTCTTTCTTCAAAAGTTGCATCCATTTCTCTTCATTAAAAATCACTTCTTTTGGTTGCAACTTTTCATGAATGATTGCATCTTCTCAAACTCTATAAATACATCAAGATTCAATCATTCAAAACACCGATTAACCGATTCTTGCTTTGATTTCTGATCTTACTTTCTGAATACTCTTGCATTCTAAAAAGCTCCCAAATTCAAGTTAATTATTGAATCCTTGATAATATTTCTCATATTTTGATTCAACAAGCAACTAACTTCCTTCAAATCTTCGCATTCAATTCATATACTTGAGGATAAGATTATAGGAAGGGTGTACTCAATCGTTGACAAATCAGTGTTGAAAGAAGAACAGAATCAAAAGTCAAACTCTTGTAATTGTCCTGTGTGGGTAAGCTTGTAGCCCGTGAAATCAAATGGGTAAGCTTGTAGCCCGTGAAATCAAGTGGGTAAGCTTGTAGCCCGTGAAATCAAGTAGTGTTGTGAACCTGTTCCTCCGGGTGAAGAGAGGGTGTTGTTTAGTGAAAAGCCGAAGAGGAGCTTCGGGACTGGACGTAGGACTGGAGGTACGAACCAGTATAAAAATCCTGGTGTCGTTACTCTACTTTACCTTACTACATTTATAATTATTTGTGATATATATATTGTTTGCGAATATTTATTCGCATAACTATTGAATAGCTTAAGTTATCACATACATTCCGCATAGCCATATTATAGATCCTGCACAAGTCGTACACACCCGACCTTTTCAATAACAGGACAGATAGTTACCAGAACTGGTTGGTCTGAGCAAGCCTTTGTTTGCCTTTACTATCTAATTTATCATCATCATACAACAAAGATGAATATGACGGCAGTTCATCGTTTCTTTTTCTCCATGTTGCAGTTACTACTTTGGCAATTTGAGTTAATGGACTTCCGGTTAACTTTTTAAATTGATACTTCGTTGTGCATGCAAAGAACATAAGCAACGCCAAAACAATGGCAAGTGCACATATTCCATAACCCCGAACTCTACTTTAGTATCTTGCATGTAGAGTAATATAGTTACGGCTAGCAGCGAACCAGTAGTGATGAAAAATATGAAACAATTAAAGAACTTGTGCATACGTTTCTTTTCCAGGGGATCGGATTCATCAAATTGGTTTGAACCAAAACCGGAAATATTGGATTTCAGACCACCAGTGCCTAAAGCTATCACATATAGGGTTGTGTATAGAATTCCCATTTGCGTTCCATTTGCAGGAACATAGTTGGAATTGTTTGCGCAGCTTGGTGGCCGTAGACCTCATACTTTTGTTGACATTGCCAAGATCGTCATTCCTTGTAAATTTTACTCAGGCCCGGTCCTAGGCCTAGGCAAGCAAGGCCGCCGCCTAGGGCAGCACCACCAGTGGTGGCGGAAGGGGCACCAAATGATTATACAGGCTTTTAAAAATTAATGGTATATAAAAATGAGAGGGGCATATGTTATCGAAGAAGGTAGTGGCTGAGTGGTTCGTATGCTTCATCTGTAGGTGAGTTGGCAGAGGTTTAATTCCCAGCAAGGTGAATTTTTTATGCTGCTGCCTTTTTCAAAATTTTCTTTTTTGGTTTTGCCTAGGGCAGCTCACACAATCGGGCCGGCTCTGATTTTACTATAATAAATTAGTGGATGGCTAGATTAAGTGTTAGAGCTGACTGATTACATATGGTTACCTGCTTAAAAAAACATAAAGAAGAAAGGGAACAGAAAGGGAGTGATATTGAAGTAGATACTTTTTTGGTAGAAAGGGAACAGAAGGGGTGTGATATTTAAGTGGACACTTTTTTGATGTATGTCCGATAAAACTTCAATCTCATTGCAGACAATTTGGTATCATGCTTCAATACTTTACTCGAGCAGTTGCCTGGATGTGTTTTCCCAAATCTGAATAGGAACTTACTTGTTATACTGATTGGTTTACTTTAGAGCTTTAGAAAACAGTTGAACATGAATATCAGTGAAGCAGACGCTAAAGCAATTTTCACGGAGGAGAGAGCATCTAGTTTTATAGTTACAAAGCTGAAATAGATTAGATTTCAATGCTTAGAAATAATTATGACTTTGCAGGAAACATTAAAGCTTCCACTGACTTCTTCTAAGTATATCATATTTGATTTTTGCTTGCGAAATTCTACGCTTATACTTTGTATAGCTTGCAGCTCCTGCAAGTTGCAGTCAGTGAAGAAGATGGGGCCAATAGAGTTTATTCTCATTGGTGAAGCTGCACAGCTAAAAGAGTATTAGTCGTTGATTCCTTTGTTGACTCATGGTTTGAAACATGTTATTCTTATAGGCGATGAGTGCCCGTTGCCTACTATGGTTCAAAGCAAGGTATCAGAAAATGCCTTATCACCCCGCAGACCTGGTTAGGTGCACTAGGGGAGTTTTACGGTAGTGCCGGTTTCTCCCCTGAAAAATTCAAAAAAGAAGAAGACTTTTTGGAATGTTGAGTTCTTTGGGTCATAAAAAGCACCTATTGAATATTCATTATAAAATGCACCCTTCAAATCTTTTGATGAAATCGGGCATAGTGGAAGAAACATGGTAGAAGTTGTTGCAATTCTTCAAGTAGTGAGAAATCTTTTCAGTGCTTGTAAGAAAAATAACCAGAAGGTCGGCGTTCGTATCATTTGTCCTTATACTGCACAAGTAGTTTCTATCCAAGAAGAGATCAGAAAGCAATACAGTGGATATACAATTTTGATAGTAAAAGTTAAATCAGTTGATGCACTTCAAGGGAGCGAAGAAAACGTTATCATATTCTCCACAGTGAGATCAAATAACAATGGATCTGTTGGTGTTCTTTCAAACTGTCAACGCACGAGTGTCGCATTGTCCCGAGCATGGCATTGCCTATGGATTGTTGGAGATGGGAAAATTTAATGATGAGTGGATCAATTTGGGCAAAGTTGGTTTCTGATTCAAAGAATCGAGGCTGTTATTTTGATTCTAGTCACGACAGTGATGTTTCTAAAGCAATTAACATTCCATGCATTGAATTGGGTATGCATTCCTCTATTAACATAAATAAGAGTTATTTTGGTAGTATGGGGAAAAAACATCAACGAAAAAAAGCCATAACTTCTCAGTCAGAAGCATTTTCTCATGGTAGTAAGAAGATGCTAAATCGACCAATAACTAATATAACTTCTCAGTTAGAAGCTTTGACTTTTACTCAACTAAAGAAGAAAAACAAAGATAAAATGAAGTCATTCATCTATAAGCCTATATTGGATTCCACGACTCGCTCATCGCCTGATATTTGCAGCAATGACAATCCTTCATTGTTGGCTATAAATTCTTGTGGCGGTAAGGAGAAACCATATCAACAAGATAGAGTTATGACCTGTCAGTCCGAAGCATTATCATGCATTGATCAATCCAGATTGGATTCAGCTAACCAATTGAGATTTCAGATTTTAATGTTTTGATGATTTCAGATGAACTATTAGCAGAGAAAGAAAATGATTTTGATTTCTCTTCATAAAAAATAATGTACAGACTAACTACTGGTATATATACCAGTTGCGGCAAACAAATGACTTGAAAATAGAGGTTGGGCCAAGCCCATTTACAAGCCCAAATGAAAAAAAAGAAATAAACAAAGGTGTATATCAGTTGAAATGCGGCACCGATTCATTCATTCGTTTATTTGCCCCCTTCAATTCTAGGGTTATCAGAAACCCTAAAATTGATTTTGCTCGGATGAATCGATGCCTTCATCATGGCGTCTCTTGACTACGACGCTTGAATTGATGCAAGGTGAGTCTTTATTACATCCTTCTTTATGATTTTGACTTCGATTAAAGTTGAAATTGATGCTTTGCTGTGCGTTTTCCTTCCAGATCTGTTGATAAGTTGTTATGCTTCTCTTCAGACACTGAATTTGTTGTAGATCTTGAGACGCAGTGTTGAAATCGATGCTTTGGTGTGTGTTTGCTTTCCAGATCTGTTGCTGAACTATTCTGTTTCTCTTCAGATGCTGAATTCGTTGTAGATCTTGAGGCACAGCAGTGCTTGACCTTTAAATCCTCACGAAGTCTGGTAAAGTTTTTGGTTGAAAGTGCCTTGGTAAGTATGTCGGCTTTTTGGTAGAATGAAGGTACGTAGTTGATTTGTAATTTTCCCTCTTTTACTTGCTCTCGAACAAAGTGTATGTCAATTTCTATGTGCTTTGTTCGAGCGTGTTGAATAGGGTTAGCTGACATATATATAGAGCTTTGATTGTCACACCAGATGATTGCTTTTGAGTTGCTTAGTTTTAATTCTTTTAGCATAGACTGAATCCACATAATTTCAGCTGTTGCACATGCAATACTTCTGTATTCAGCTTCAGCACTAGATTTTGAGATAGTAGACTGCTTTTTAGAGCTCCATGATATTAGATTGTCTCCCATATAAATGCAATACCCTGTTGTGGACCTTCTGTCATCTGGATCTGCAGCCCAATCTGAGTCTGTATATCCAGTGATGTTTATGTCTTTGCAGCCTTTTAGGATTAGACCATACTTCAGAGTTCCCTTTAGATATCTTAAGATCCTTTTTACGGCTCTCCAATGTTCATCTTTTGGTTCCTGCAAAAATTGAGAGACCTTGTTAACACTGAATGCTATGTCAGGCCTTGTTATGGTGGCATACTGTAGTGCCCCCACAACACTCCTGTATTGTTTGATATTGTTTATAGCTTCTCCCCTATTTTTAGAGTAGTGTTGACTTGAGATCATAGGAGTAGGTTGGGATTTGGCTTCAATCATATCTGCTTTGATTAGCAGTTCAGTTATGTACTTTCTTTGGTTCAGAAATATTTCTGATTTTGATGTTCTTTTAGCTTCAATACCCAGAAAGTAGTTAATTTCACCCAGATCCTTGATGGAAAATTCTTGATTTAAGTATTTGACAAGTTTGCCTATTTCATCAGCACTGTTACCTGTAATAATAAGATCATCCACATAAACTAATATATAGACAGTAACAGCTTGAGTAATTTTGATAAATAAAGAGTTGTCAGATTTAGTGGGCCTGTATCCCATGTTGTTCAAAGTTGATTTGAGTTTATCAAACCACACTCTAGGTGCTTGTTTTAACCCATAAATAGCTTTATTAAGTTTGCATACAAGCTTTGTGTTTTGTGTATAGCCTTCAGGCTGTTGCATGTATATTTCTTCTTCAAGTTTCCCATTGAGGAAAGCATTGTTGACATCCAAGTGTTGAATGTTCCACTGATTTTTGAGTGCTATAGTGAGAATTAGTCTGATAGTGGTGGGTTTGACTACTGGTGAAAAAGTTTCACTGTAGTCAAATCCATACTCTTGAGTGAATCCCTTAGCAACCAATCTGGCCTTATACCTGTTAATAGAACCATCTGGATTTCTTTTGATTCTGTATGTCCATTTACATCCTATGATATTTTTATTATTGGGTTGAGGCACAAGTGTCCAGGTTTGGTTTTTAATAAGAGCACTAATTTCTTCATTCATAGCATTGTTCCACTCATTATATTTACTGGCTTGATTATAGGTAGATGGTTCATCTTGACTTTCAAAGGTTAAATATGCCTTTGGCTTGAATATGCCACTTTTTGACCTGGTCACCATAGGATGTCCAGTAGTAGCAGGTGTTGGATCACTAGGCTGTTGTGAGTGACTGGCACTGTCTTCAACGGTAGGTGAGTGTTCATCAGGACTTTTAGATAATCTTGATTGACTTATGCTCTCCATGCTCTGACTGTTGCTTTGTTCAGGAGTTGGACTGGCGTGGCTGATGTGATCATTGTTGCTTAACTGATCATTCTCAGTGATGGGCATAGTTTGATCATCAGCAGCTATCTGATTACTTGCAGTTGAAGGGTGCTGAGAGTATAGTGGAATCTCAGGTATAATAGATTTTTCCATAATAACTTTGTTTGTGGTTTTGATATTGAGTTGAGCATAGGGAAAGACATTTTCATTGAACATGACATGTCTACATATGAAAATTTTTCCATTTTCATCAATGCACCTGTATCCTTTTTGCCTGATGGCATAGCCTAAAAATGTGCAAGGTTTTGATCTAAAATTAAGTTTGTTAGTGTTGTATGGTCTGAGATAGGGAAAACATAGACAGCCAAAGGCCTTAAGATCATGATAATTTGGCTTGACTTTGTACAATTTTTCAATGGGACTAATATTATTCAGAATTTTAGTTGGTATCCTATTGATTAAGTATACAGCAGTATTAAATGATTCTGACCAGAATTTTAAGGGTAATGAGGCATGAGATAATAAGGTTAAACCACATTCAACTATGTGTCTATGCTTTCTTTCAGCTAGACCATTTTGTTCTGAAGTATAGGGACATGTCAGTCTATGAATAATGCCTTTGCTATCAAAGTATTTAATAAGAGTTTTATATTCTGTGCCACCATCAGACTGAATTATTTTCACTCTAGTGTTAAATTGGTTTTCTATCATACTCAAAAACTTTATAACAACATCATGAGTATCAGATTTGGATTTTAAGAAATAAATCCAAGTGTATCTAGAGTGTGCATCAACAAAAGAGATGTAGTATTTAAACCCAAAATCAGCAGTTATTGAGGCTGGGCCCCATAGATCAGTGGCTATAAGATCGAATGGTTTAGTGTAAATAGTTGATGATTTGTCAAATGGTAGTTTGTGACTTTTACCTAATTGACAGTGTGAACAAATATATGGTAAGTCTACATTGTCATAAGAAATGTTGATACTGTCTAGAATGTTTTTGACAATGTTAACACTTGGGTGACCCAGTTTGTGATGCCACATATCAAAAATACTACTGTTACTATTCTCAGTAGTAGAGACAAGACATTGTTTCTCTTTTACATGATGTAATTGATCTCCAAGTTTGAACTTGTACAGTCCATGATTTTCATCACCCTGCAATAAAATTTCTTGTGTTAGAATGTCTTTGACAACACAATAACTAGGATAAAATTCAAAGTAAACATTGTTGTCTTTAGTGAACTGAGACACACTCATTAAGTTTTTCCTAATGTCAGGTACTCTCAATAGTTTGTGTAAATACAATTGTCTTTTACCTTTTAGCAAAGCATTACCAGTATGTGAAATACCAATACACTTGCCATTACCCATGGTTATTAACTGTTTACCTCTGTATTCTCTATTTCCAAGATTGAGGTTATCGAGATTGTTGGTCATGTGGTTAGTAGCACCTGAATCAGGGAACCAGTTATCATCCAGTGTTGAGTCTGTCTTGCTTGTCTCAGATTGATTGCATTGCTTTTCATTATTCTGATTGGATGATTCTGATTGAGCTTGAGCAATATTAGCATTAGGGTTATTACCATTGCTGTTATTGTTTCCCTGATTCCCAGTGTAGTTAGAATTGAATCTAAAGTAGCATTTGAGTGCAGTATGACCAATTCTTTCACATATTTGGCATTTTGGTTTGTTGTTGGTTGACCATCTTCCTCTTCCTCTTCCTCTGGGTGTGAAACCTCCCCTTTGATTGTTATTGTTTTTGTAATTTCCTTGTCCCCTTCCTCTGTTATTGACAGCATAGTTGAGAGAATAATCTGATTCAGTGGAGTTCTTGTGGGATATTCTTGCTTCATGTGAGAGTAACATAGAGTGTACATCATCTAGTGGTGGAGTAATTTTTTGTGATGTAATGATGGCTACCACTGCCTCATATTCATCACCAAGTCCATTAACAAGGGAAAGAACTTGATCTGATTCATCAATGTTGCTTCCTGAGGCCTTCAACATGTCACAAATGTTCTTAACTTTTGCTAAGTACTCGCTCATGCTCATATTCTCTTTCTTGCAGTTCTGAAGTTGCCTTTTATAAAATAGAGATTTGGCTGCAGACTGTGTATTAAATATTTTCTCACAAGTGATCCATATTTCATTAGCAGTCTTGCATCCAATAACTTGTGGCATGAGGGCAGCACTGATTGATGATAATAGCCATGCACTAATCAGTCTTTCTTGTCTATAGTATGATGTGTAACTATCATTACTCACTATTGTGTTTGATGCATCAGTTACAAACTTAGGTGGAATGGGAATAGTTCCAAGAATGTATCCTTCAAGACCATACCCTTGGAGTGACGTTTCAACTTGCAATTTCCAGAGGAGATAGTTGTTTTGATCCAGAGGAATAGTGATCAATTGACTTTTAAGGCTGATCACATTGTTGGGAGGACGGTTAGGATTTGCAGGTTCGGATGTACCAGAGGTGCTGACGGATCCAGAATTGCTGTGGGCCATTTCTGAATAGTGATGAAGATAACATACAGGAAATAAGGTAAATTTGAATCTGAATGTCTTTACTTTGAATTGGATTACTCAGGAGATTTGATTTGAGATCAAGAATTTGGCACAGATTGTTTTAAATGATGAAGAATTTGTTCTTCTTGCTGAGCTTTCAGCAGAAGTAATTTCTGATGCTTTCTTGATGCTGACTTTCTTGATTTTGAATGCTTCTTGAGTGATTTGATCAGTAAAGAAGTTTTCAGATTTGATTTACTTTCTCTTGATGGTTGAATCACCGTTGCAGCTAGGTTTGCCTAGGCGAGGCACGGTGGCTTGATCAAAACAAGAGCAAAAAAAAAAAATCTCAGATGATAAGATCACAAGTGATCTTTGATGAGTCAGATTCAGATGATGAATCTTAACTGATGAATCTGCCACAAAATTTCTTTTGTTTAAAATGCAGATTTGCTTGTATGGCTCAGATACCAAATTGAGATTTCAGATTTTAATGTTTTGATGATTTCAGATGAACTATTAGCAGAGAAAGAAAATGATTTTGATTTCTCTTCATAAAAAATAATGTACAGACTAACTACTGGTATATATACCAGTTGCGGCAAACAAATGACTTGAAAATAGAGGTTGGGCCAAGCCCATTTACAAGCCCAAATGAAAAAAAAGAAATAAACAAAGGTGTATATCAGTTGAAATGCGGCACCGATTCATTCATTCGTTTATTTTAACCACACTTCTTTACTTGAGATTTGTTGCAATGATGATCCTTCATTCTTGGTTTTGAGAAGCTTCCAAACCAGCATTTGAAATAGCTTTTGGTACTGCAAGTGCTGGAGCCGTTGTAAAGAGCTCAGGAGCCTGGATGACCATGCAACCATTTTAGTGCAGCATAAATGTAGAGCGTATAGTTCAGCAAGTTTGGTAACTTGAGTATAAATTAATGCTTATACTTGTGTTGCATCTGCATAACCGATGATTTTTGCGATAACTTCTGACCCAAGTTCTCACGCTTTTTCTCCACTCATCATTACTAATGCAGCAACACCATCGCTAATTATTTCATACAGGAAAAAAAATGGTTGTTTCAGATATTTGCTTATACCCCATTATTGGGATAGAGTATAAACAAGATTTAAAGGAGTGTGCTTATTGAACACGATTAGACCAGATAAACAACAGTAGTTATCAAAGAAGTCTTCTAATCTTTATATTTGTAAATAAAAGTCTTGATCATTTCATAAATCAAAAGCTCCGGTTTAGAAAACCCAAATCCCGTTAATGTCATCAGCTCTAATTCAGTGAATGTCATCAGAACATTTTGTTATTATTAATTTAGTAGTCGATACATTATTAACCCAAATCCCATGAACTTCACGCAACTCATCTCTAGTTGATTGCTCGATCTTGCCTGTAAAATCAGATGGTCATTGTGTAGAATTTAATACAAATAACAATAATCCATTCATGAAAATGTATGCTTAATAACGAAATAGCAACAGTGCCACCATAAAATGGGAATGCACCTTTATATATCAAGGCTAAGAAGAAAAAAAGGAGTATAGAAATACCTTTAAACATGGTTTTCTTTGAAAAGGGCACATTGCAGTACACCTTCAAAATGCAACTATTTTCCCCATTGCCATTATTTTTCATGCTCAATATTCTCTACACGTTTTATATTGTAAACATAATATTAATGTGTTTAATCGAAGAAGAGGAGAGTAGATGATTTTATTTAGAGGAAGAATACTTCTTATAATTCTTTTTGTTTCAACTTCAATCTTCCTTGCATTCAACAAAAAATGACCACTACTATATATATAGTGGACTAAACACCCTTACACATACTAATAGACACCATTCCACTAATAGACACGACCCTTCGTAAATAGACATGACTCTTGAAACTAAAAGACATAACTAATAACAAACCAACAATTTTAACTCTTTTTTCATTTTTCAAGAATAAAGCATTAATATTTACCCAACAATACTCCCCCGTAAACTTAAATACTTCTTCCATCCGTCATGCCAATCATTTTCTTGCATTTATTGAGAAGTACTTTCGGCAGTGGTTTTGTAAAGATGTCCGCAGCTTGATCCTGACTTGTCACATGCAACAGTTCCACACTGCCTTCCTTCACATGATCTCGGATAAAGTGAAAACGAGCATCGATGTGTTTGCTTCTTTCATGGTTTACTGGATTCTTTGCCAACTCAATTGCTGATTTGTTGTCAACATGAATCACGGTTGCACCGAGTTGCTTTAGCTCCATCTTACTTAACAAATTTCTCATCCATATTGCATGACATACACACGAAGATGCTGCCACATATTCAGCTTCACACGTCGAGAGCGTCACGATTGGTTGCTTATTTGAAAGCCAAGTAAACGCAGTATCTCCCATAAAGAACACATATCCCGAGGTACTTTTCCGATCATCTATGTCTCCGCACCAATCGCTGTCGGAATAGCCAACCAACTTGTAATCACCTGTCTTTGAGTAGAACAATCTGTGTGACACCGTTCCTTGTATGTATCGTAAGATTCGCTTCACCGCCTTCCAATGTGAATGAGCCGGCTCCTCCATGAACTGACTTACAATTCTGACACTTAATGATAGATCTGGCCTTGTGCATGTGAGATAGCGAAGGCTTCCTATCAAACTCCGGTATCTACTCACATCAACACGTTCTCCTCCACCAAACTTTGAAAGCTTTGCACCTGGTTCCATTGGTGTTGATACCAGGGTGCATTTTTCCATCTTGAACTTCTTCAAAATCTCTTTTGCATATGCCACCTGTGATATAAAAATTCCCGTCTCTACTTGTCTAACCTCCAATCCCAAGAAAAACTTCATCAAACCTAAATCTGTCATCTCAAATTCTCGTTTCATTGTGCTCTTAAATTCTTCTATCATTTCATCATTGTTACCCATAAAAATGAGATCATCGACATAAAGAGCAACAAATAATATATTACCTCCTTTCTTCTTTACATAGAGGGCATGCTCATAGGGACATTGCTTGAACCCGTTCTCCTTGAAATATGAGTCGATACGTGTATTCCATGCCTGTGGTGCTTGCTTCAACCCGTAAAGCGCCTTCTTCAATTTTAGCACCTTCTTCTCTTCTCCGACTTTCATGTACCTAGGTGGTTGTTTGATGTAGACGTCTTCTTCCAGCACACCATTCAAGAATGCCGACTTGACATTCATTTGAAATATTGGCCATCTGAATTGAGCAACTTGTGAAATGAGCAATCGAATTGTCTCCATTCTTGCAACAGGAGCGAATATCTCGTCATAATCGATTCCTTCTTTTTGCTTGTATCCCTTCGCAACAAGTCGCGCCTTGTACCGTTCTATCTCGCCTTGAGCATTCATCTTTTTCTTGAACACCCATTTCAAACCAATGGGCTGACTTCCTTCCGGCAATTCTGCAAGCTCCCATGTTTTGTTGCGGTTAATCACCTTAATCTCCTCATTCATGGCAGCTTGCCACTTCTTGTCTCGAACCACCTCTTCAAAACTGATATTTTCAGCATCAGACAAAAGACATACAAGGTGTACCTCATTTTTCGAATCATGCAAGTCTTGCAAACTTCTTATTTTTGGTTGTAGTGGTTCATCTTCACTATCAGTGGTTTCAGGGTCTGTTGATATACTTGCTGGTGCAATGACTATTGATTCTCCAACTTCTATAGCAACCTCCTTCGAATTGTTCCAGTCCCACTCGCTTGCTTCGTCTACTCGCCCATCACGACTCACCATCACCTTCTTGCTAATCGGGTCGAGCAGCTTGTACCATTTTGTCTTCTCATCATACCCAATGAAAATATACTTTTTGCTTTTGTCTTCGAGCTTCGTTCTTCGTTGACCTGGTACGTGTGCATAAGCCACACTACCGAATACCTTGAAATGAGAAACTGTTGGCTTTTGTCCGCTCCAGGCCTATTGTGGTGTTTGATCATTTAACTTCACATGTGGACATCGATTTTGTACACAAATGACACACTGTACAGCCTCTTCCCAGAATTCCTTCGGCATCATCTTACTTTTGAGCATTGATCGAACCATGTCGAGAATAGTCCGGTTTTTCCTCTCGACCACACCGTTTTGTTGAGGAGAGTATGGTGCAGTTAAAAATCTCCTTATGCCTTGCTCCTCGCAATACTCCATGAAAGCCGCCGAAGTATACTCGCCACCTCTATCGGATCGTATGGCTTTAATGTGTCTACCAGTTGCCTTCTCCACCATCACTTTGAATTTTTTGAACACCTCGAATGTCTCGGATTTTTCCTTCAAAAAATAACCCCAAGTTTTTCATGAGAAGTCATCGATAAAAGAAATAAAATACTTTTACCGCTGAAGGATTCGGGGGTGATTGGTCCACATATGTCGGTATGAATCAACTCGAGAATATGTTTAGCTTGATATTTTGCATTCTTTTGAAAGGAGGTTCTTGTTTGCTTGCCAAGCACACAATCTTCACAAAGTTTGCCCTCATAATCCATGTCTAGCAATTCGTGCACCATGTCCTTCCTTGCTAACTTCTTTACACCACCATGATATAGATGACCAAAGCGAAGATGCCACAGCGATGCCTTATCTTCTACGTTGACCCACAAACATTTTTCCTACACACTTCTCAATTTCAGTTTATACATCCGATTTCTTCCCATCTCAACTCGAGCAACTAGACGCCCTTCATTGTCCTTCAGCTGTAGTACCCGGTTTTTCATGAATACTGAGTATCCCTTCTCCATGAGTTGCCCCATGCTCAAAATATTGCTTTTAAGATCAGGTACATAATAAATATTCTCAATTGATCCTTCTGTGCCATCTTTTTGTAAATAATGAATCGTACCTTGACCTTTTACTTGGGTCTTTGACGCGTCTCCAAATGAAACGTGTCCATCTTCAACCTTTCGCATCCCCTTGAATAGGTGCTTGTGCCCGCACATATGGTTACTAGCACCGGTGTCAAGATACCACTCCGTGTCGCTGTCGGAGATGGTATTTCTGTAAGCCATCATGAGAACACCATCTTCTCTTACCTCCTCTTCCGCAATTAGATTCGTGTTTTCTTCCATCTTTTTCTCGGAATAGCACTCTCTTGAATAGTGTCCATACTTTTTGCAATTATAGCACTTGATATTTGATTTGCACTCTTTTGCATAGTGTCCATGCTTGCCGCAGTTATAGCATTCTTCATTTGAATAATTTGACCGACCACCTCTACCACGACCACGTCCTCTTCCTCGACTATTTTGTTGGCTTCCTTTTTTCTCATGATTTTCACCTTGACCGCGGCCTACACCACCGCGACCATTGTTCCGACCTCCACGACCACTACGTCCTCTTCCTCGATTGTGTTGTGCATACATCACCTTGTCTTCCTTGAGACTTGCCTTAGCTTGCAAAGCCTCTTCGAGTAGCTCTTCTTTCTTTTTCTTTTTCCGTTGTTCATGTGCTTCCAGAGAACCCGCAAGATCATCAATCGTCATTTCCTCCAAATTCTTTGACTCTTCAATTGCACATACAACGTTTTCGAAATTGTCGGTGTAACACCCCAAGCCCGCTAGGGTCACTCACTAAGGGAATGCCATAGCATCGGTGGAGCATTTTAGTGAATATAGAACAGAAAAATTACAACAAGACAGATATAAATAGTACTTGAAATTCTAAAACATCATCTCATAACAGCGGAAATAAACATGTCTGGTTACATCATAAAACCATGATAAAAGTCAAGTACAACATCTGACAAAATAAAGAAGTACATAATCCCCCTCTCATATACAATAGCCATAAGAAAAGAAAAGATAACTGGATAACTGGAGCTTTACATCTACCCAAGCTCTTCAAGACTGGAAACAGAAATCCGATCAAGCTCTACTACCGCTAGGATCCACCGTAGGACCTGAGGGTTGGGAAAAAGATAAAAACAACGGGGTCAGACATAAGTCTGAGTGAGTCCTATAACTTTAACAATACAATCATTAAAGTAACCAGAGAAGACATAAACTTGACCTACGGTAATATCTGGGGATGAATGGCTACACTAAGCAGCTTGGTAGACTTAGAATAAACTAAGATAACCGTCAGGACGCATCTACCCACCCAAGGATAATTACTAACTGCACCACACCAGTCATTCCTACTTAAGGTTGATCCCTTCTAAGGACTTAGAAAATTTCCCCAGTAGTTCCATGTACCCCTAGCCCACTACATAGGTGCCGTCTGCCCCTATCTCTACTAGGTGTACCCAGTAATTCTTACCCGGTAGTTTCGTGTACCCCTACATAGGTGCCGTCTGCCCCTATCTTCATTAGGTGTACCCACTACTCCCAAGCGATCGGCTCCCTACCGTAGATACCCGTGCTGGTCCCACAGTGGGGTGTATCACTCCCCTAAAGTGGCTACCCAATACTAACGGTGCACGGCTTTATATCTACACGATGCAACAACGGCTTATCCACCAGCCCGGGCCCACACACGCATATGAAGCCCGTTGGACTTGCGTTGCCACCGCTAACCCGTTTTGGCCTCTTATAATCAAGCCCAATATGCGTGTCCCGTCACTCGACATGGGTCGAGCCCACAAAGATACGTTTGGGATATTGGTTGAAATGGGCCCCCACAAGCTACCCACCTTAGCTTGTCAAATATCTAGTGTATCCCACTTAACCCTTTAATCATGTTTAACTACATGTTTCCACTTGGTTAAGTATTCTAATCGTATTTTCTATTGCCACCCAAGGCAACCCACTAGATTCCACATGCCACCCAAGGCAACCATTAAATTTCCACATGCCACCCAAGGCACCCACTTAACCCCTCATGTCCCACTACATGCTACTATGGTTAAGTGTTTCTTAATTAATTAAGATCGTGATCTCCCATAAAGACCTCCCACATTAGACTAGCTGTTATGACCGCCTGGTTAAGCCGGCAGAATCCGGGCAGTCTTACGTCATAACAGAGTCTAACCTCGTGTCTTTACCTTAATCACGTATTTAATTTATGGCTAAGACCTCTCACATTGGGCTAACATTTGTAGCAACTGGTTAAGCCGGTCGGGTCCGGGCAGTTTTACACTACAAATGGGTCCAACCTCGTGTCTTAGTCGATTAATTACACCTAATTAATCACCCCCATATTAATTATCCCTAATTAATATCAAGTTTTCCATAACATGGGTAGACCTAACTCAATAGGTAAATTCCCATGGGGTAGACCTAACTCAATAGGTAAATTCCCACTTATGGTAATTTATTTTTATGGTATGCTTAATTATACCCAAACATTCATTTATTAACATATTTACCAATCCCATTGTTCCCCACGTAAATCGTTCTCGTTACATGACATAATAAGGGGAAGATCATCACAAATATCATGGGTTTAACATACAACTTTGTCATGGGTTAAGAGGATGTCAACTTGCATATATGAGCATATTAACCCAACTACATATAACCCAAACTTGCATATTATCATACACATGATTTGCATAACATGTTGCATATGAGCTTGCATATTATCATACACATATCTTGCATAACATGTTAAACTTGCATATGGGCATTCTCAATCTTGCATAACATGTTAAACATGCATTTAAGCATACACATAACTTGCATAAGCATTCACATACTTGCATAAGCATCCACATACTTGCATAAGCATTCACATACTTGCATAACTTGCATATCATGTCATTTAAGCATATACATATCTTGCATAAGTATTCATATACTCGCATAAGCATGCATAACTTGCATATCACATAAATCTTGCATTTAAACATATACTTAACTTGCATAAGCATCCATACACTTGCATAAGTATGCATAACTTGCATATCACTTTCAACTTGCATTTAGACATATACTTAACTTGCATATCACTTTCAACTTGCATTTAAACATATACTTAACTTGCATATCTCACTTTGCTAAACATGCATAATTCCACTTATTAAATATGCATATATCAACTTGTTAAACATGCATAAATCAACTTATTAAGCATGCATAAACCAACTTATCACATATGCATAATCATAGAACAACATAGAGTAACATATCATCATACATGATTCAAACTCACAAATCCGCATTTAAGACCATAAGTCTCATTACACCCATTCTACTTACTTTAACAAGTGATGTTAAAGTGATAGAAACTCACCAAAACACAATTAGCAAGCTAATGAAGAAGATTAAGATACTTAGAATGGATTAGAGAATGATTTGAGAGGGATTTGCTTGCAACTCCTTCATGAACTAGTGGAGGCCATGCTCAAATTTCATTTTGCCATAGTTTAGTTACAAGACTTAATTATGAATGAATTAGGGTAGAGTTGGGGTCTTATTTATAGGATTAGGTGAGTGTTTTAGGCCCTTAGATTAACCCTAGATTAGGTTAGGACCCTTAGATTTAGGAAATCTCTAGAACCAGCCCTCCTAGCCAGCCTGAAACCCAACCTGGTGCAACCTGGTGCACCCAGGTTCACTGGGCGCCTGGACCCTGTCGACAGGCAAGTCGACAGGCATGTCGACACCCCTGTCGACAGGCCTGTCGACAGCCCTGTCGACATGGGCTGGGCGGGAAGCTTCCCGCCTGACCCCGCCTGGCCCATTCCAAATCTGAACATTTTAAATTTTTAAATCTGTTTTAGTTTTAAATTTTCTGCAAACTTCATTGGGCCATAACTGGGCCATACGGACTCCGATTTTCGAAAACTCGGACTCTATTTCGCGTATTTTTCCGAGACGAACGTAATGACGCAGCCCGTTTCCCCTAATTCCCACATCTGAGTTTATTTATCTTGTAATTAGTGAATTTTAGTATTAACTAAAATTCGGGGTGTTACATTCTCCCCTCCTTAAAGGATTTCGTCCCCGAAATCTCTAAGCTAAGGAGAATGCATATCCTACCATCCAAACAACCATCTACTCAATCCATCAAACACTGGCATCCATTGTCCTTAAAACAATTTCTAATGATGTATGAGCATATGCAAAAAGTGTGTGTATATGTTCCCTATCTAATGTATGAACATATGCAAACCATGATAGTGCCATGCATCCATTATGTATGCGAGAAAACCCTATCGACACATACAATTTCTACATGAGTGCACAACCATTCACCAAAATGCATCATCCATGTGATAACACAACCATTATACATCCATAAATATACTTTCCTACACACAATTTTATGCAATATGCAATATGAAGTGACTGAGCCGATCTAGTGCCTAGAGTGTGTGTATATGCATCCACGAGCGACCACTAGCAAACACTTGCATCCACTTGCATCCATCAACCATAACATGTCTCAAACACATGTTTCAACCATAGGTTTACCCTATCTAAAGGTCAAAGGTACTAACGAGAGGACATACCAAAGATAAGATAAGTACTAGACAAGCGATAAAGGAGAAAGTAAGGACATACCCTCAAAAAGAAATGGGTACAATGAACGCATCTTCGCTTCCGTCTCCCAAGTCGTGTTGCTCTCATCTTCTCCCCATTGCACCTTGACTAGTTGAACCTCTCTGTTTCTCAACTTCCTAATCTCTGACCCAAGGATGCGAGTAGGAGCTCGTCGAATAGTCGCATCACGCTCTACCTCTACATCTCTAAGCAAGCTTGGCTCTACCACCTCTGCCGTCTCATGTAAGCACTTCCTCAGATGTGATACATGGAATACATCATGTACACCACTAAGTCTGTCGGGCAACTCCACCCTATATGCCATCCGTCCAATCCTTTCCTTGATAGGAAACGGCCCAACAAACCTTGGTGCTAACTTCCCCACGGATCCGAAGCGAACAACATTCCTCAACGGAGATACCTTAACAAAAACCATATCCCCAACCTCAAACTCAAGATCCGTCCTTCTCTTGTCCGCATAAGATTTTTGCCTATCCTGCGCTGCTTTCATCCTTCTTCGAATCAAGTCAATCTTCTCAGAAGTCTCCCTGACCATATCAGGCCCAAGCAAGATCTTATCCGTAGGTTCCCACCAACATGTAGGTGATCGACAAGGCCTTCCATAGAGAGCTTCGAAAGGAGCCATACCAATACTGGACTGAAAGCTGTTATTATATGCGAACTCCACCAATGGAAGATGCTCTTCCCATGTACCTCCAAAATCTAAGATACAAAGCCTCAAAAGGTCTTCTAGAACACGATTCACCCTCTCAGTCTGGCCGTCTGTCTGAGGATGATATGCGGTGCTCAGACACAATTGAGTCCCCACTGCTTCTTGCAAACTTCTCCAGAACTCGCTAGTGAAGATAGGATCTCGATCACTCACTATGCTAGAGGGTACCCCGTGCAATCGAACTATCTCTCGAAGATATACTGAAGCTAACCATGGAGCGGTCCTCTTACTCTTCACAGGTATGAAATGGGCGCTCTTAGTAAGTCTATCTACCACCACCCAAATTCCTGTATTACCCTTTCTTGATCTGGGTAACCCGTCAATAAAATCCATCGAGACGCTATCCCACTTCCATTGCGGAACCTCCAATGGGTGAAGCAACCCACCTGGTTTCCTTTGCTCCGCCTTCACTTGCTGGCACACCAAACATCGAGCGACATACTCGGCCACATCTTTCTTCATACCGGCCCAGAAGAAAACCCTCTTCATATCTTGGTACATCTTATCCCCACCGGGATGAATGGTCATCCTAGAACGGTGTGCATCATCAAGAATAACCTTCCTCAACCCTTCATCTTGCGGTACACAAAGTCTACCGTCTCTACGCAAGCACCCCTTATCGTCTAGGGTGTACCTACTCAAATGACTGGACGACTCCCCCCTTATGAGCTTCTCTATCAACTCAACCAACTGTGGGTCGTCCCTCTGGGCTTCCCCAATCCGCCCCAGAAGAGTAGGTCTAACTTCCAAAGAAGCTAGCAAACCGGGTACATAGTCAATGGAAGGTCTGAAATCAAACATCGAGATAAACTCCAAGTTTCGTCGCTCCACGAACAATGGACTCAAGGACAACCTCTTCCTGCTCAAGGCGTCCGCCACCACGTTACCCTTGCCAGGGGTATACGCTATCTCGAAATCATAGGATGCTAAGAACTCCATCCACCTTTGCTGTCTCAGATTCAAATCCTTCTGAGAAAACAAGTATTTTAATGATTTGTGGTCGGTGAACAACTCGAATCTCTCACCAAGAAGATAATGGCGCCAGATCTTAAGCGCAAAAACAATAGCGGCCAGCTCTAGATCATGGGTAGGGTAATTTTTCTCATGTGGCCTTAACTGCCTTCCACCATAGGCTATCACCCTTCCCTCTTGCATTAAGACTGCGCCAAGGCCTGTCCCACAGGCATCGGTATAGACAACAAATGGCTTGCTCCCATCTGGCAACACTAAAACTGGAGCAGTGGTTAAAGCTCTCTTTAACCGTCGGAACGCATCATCACAATCTACGTTCCATGCAAAAACAAGATTCTTCTTTGTTAAGCTGGTTAATGAGGCTGATATCTTCGCGAAGTCTTTGATAAACTTCCTATAATAACCCGCCAACCCCAAGAAACTTCTTACTTCGGTAGCATTCTTCGGAACTTTCCAATCCTGAATTGATACTACCTTCGCGGGATCCACAGCTATCCCTTCCTTGGAGACCACGTGCCCCAAGAACCGCACTTCCTTCCTCCAGAAGTGACATTTAGAGAATTTAGCCTTAAGGCTATGTGCTCGAAGAGTCTTCAACACTTCCCCAAGATGTAGGGCATGCTCTTCTTCACTCTTTGAAAATACTAAGATATCATCCACAAAGACCACCACGAATTTATTAAGGAACTCCCTGAACACCCTACTCATCAAATCAACAAAGTATGCAGGGGCGTTCGTCAACCCAAATGGCATCACCAGCCACTCATAGAAACCATCCGGAGTCCTAAAGGCAGTCTTGTCTATGCTATCCTCAGCCACCCTCAACTGATGAAACCCCGTGGCTAAGTCCAACTGAGAAAATACTGAAGCGCCAGTCAACTGATCGAAAAGATCATCAATCCTCGGCAATGGGTGTCTATTCTTCTTTGTGAGCTTGTTGAGTTCTCTATAGTCTACACAAAGTCTGAGGGACCCATCCGCCTTCGTAGCAAATACTACTGGAGCACCCCACTCCGATATGCTCCGTCTTATGAACCCCTTCTCAAGTAACTCCCCTACTTGCTTATGGAGTTCCCTCCTCTCACGAGGAGCCATGTGGCGCACTGGTAAAGATACCGGTTTAGCATTATCCACCAAATATATTCGGAAGTCAATCTCCCGCTTCGGAGGTAAGCCCTTCACCTCCTCAAACACATCCGGATATTCCCGGACCACTCTCACAGATGGCAAACTCTCGACCGAAGCGTCAAGCGATTCAAGATAACTTAGCATAACAGAGTCCATGGGATCACAAGAAATCTCGAGAGTGTTACCCAAGCGGGTCATGAGCCTAACAACTCTCCTTTCGCAATCAAGAACGGCACCATTACTGGATAACCAGTCCATGCCCAAAATCAACCCATAGCCCGTGAAGCCCAATACAAAAGCATCACATCTAAACTCAATGCTAAGTATAGAAATCTTCAAACCCAAACATATCATAGACAAATAAGTGGAGCCCCCAATTGGGTTTGAAACAACCAAGGGATCATCTACCAGACTGGTGTCTAAGTGCAGTGACTCAACTAATGATGATGATATAAACGAATGCGATGCGCCTGAATCAAACAATGTACGGACTGGATGATCAAATAGAAAAACCAGACTTTCAACGGAAATAGTTCTACCTCTCTCCTGAATCGGTGGAACCGCGAGAGCCTGTACTTGCCCCCTAGCCTGACTCGGTGCCATAAGAGCTTGCACCTGTCCTCCTGAGGTAGATCCCGTCCTTTGCCCCTTCTTAGGGCAATCTTTCACTAAATGCCCTGCTTCGCCACAGTTGAAGCAGCCAGTCTTCTTTTTCTTGCGACAATCCTTGCTTAGGTGGCCAGGTGTCCCACAATTGAAACACTTCTTCTTCTTGCTCTTGCCACCGTTGCCTTTCCCACCTTTGCTTTGCTGTTGTTGAGGTCTCTTTTGATCTCCCTTCTTCTCGGGTGCCTTATTAGAATTAGGACCCTTCTCTTCCTCATACATGAGTGCCATGTCAACTAGCTTCTCAAAGGTGGCCCCCATAGGGATATGAGTCATAGCCAACCCATGCATAGGTTCATTCAAGCCTTTCACGAACCGCAAAGCCTTCTTCTCCGGTGTATTCACCATGTCTAGGCCAAACCTTGCCTATTGATTAAACTTGTTAACATATTCCTTCACCGAAAGATTTCCTTGCTTTAGAGTCAAGAATCTTTCCATATACAAGTTTTCCTCCGCCCTTGAGAGAAACTTTGCCACAAATCTTTGCCTAAAATCCGCCCAAGAGTCAACGGGGCGTTCTCCGTTAGTGACCTCCCACCAGAATGAGGCCTCTCCCTTCATTAACCAAGCAGCCAACTTGACTTTCTTCCCTTCTTCCATCTCAAAGATATCTATCAACTCTTCCACTTCCTTAAGCCAATCTCTAGCCTCCACAAAGGTTTCAGATCCTTGAAAAGGTTTTCCTCCCATAGCTTTAAATTCCTTGCAAGTCTTAGCAAAAGTATCCGTACGAGGAGGAGGGGGAGGAGGAAGATCGGGTGCTACGGTTGGTGGAGGAACATTTGCTGGACCCGTAGTGGTGGCCCTAGCCTCCATCAATCTCCTATACCATACTGGTATCGTTACACCCTCTGGAAAATTAAGATTCTCGGCCATGCTGAAACGAAAAAGGAAAGATTCAAAACGGAGAATTCGAAGGATATAGATATGGCTATTGGGGATTATGCTTTTCTTTCAAAAATTTTCTCTTAAAAGACATGTTTTTGAAAATATCTTTTCCAAAAATGTTTTAGAAAAATAGTTTTCTAAAAATTTTATCTGTTCCGGTAAACTTTGCTCTGATACCACGTGTAACACCCCAAGCCCGCTAGGGTCACTCACTAAGGGAATGCCATAGCATCGGTGGAGCATTTTAGTGAATATAGAACAGAAAAATTACAATAAGACAGATATAAATAGTACTTGAAATTCTAAAACATCATCTCATAACAGCGGAAATAAACATGTCTGGTTACATCATAAAACCATGATAAAAGTCAAGTACAACATCTGTCAAAATAAAGAAGTACATAATCCCCCTCTCATATACAATAGCCATAAGAAAAGAAAAGATAACTGGATAACTGGAGCTTTACATCTACCCAAGCTCCTCAAGACTGGAAACAGAAATCCGATCAAGCTCTACTACCGCTAGGATCCACCGTAGGACCTGAGGGTTGGGAAAAAGATAAAAACAACGGGGTCAGACATAAGTCTGAGTGAGTCCTATAACTTTAACAATACAATCATTAAAGTAACCAGAGAAGACATAAACTTGACCTACGGTAATATCTGGGGATGAATGGCTACACTAAGCAGCTTGGTAGACTTAGAATAAACTAAGATAACTGTCAGGACGCATCTACCCACCCAAGGATAATTACTAACTGCACCACACCAGTCATTCCTACTTAAGGTTGATCCCTTCTAAGGACTTAGAAAATTTCCCCAGTAGTTCCATGTACCCCTAGCCCACTACATAGGTGCCGTCTGCCCCTATCTCTACTAGGTGTACCCAGTAATTCTTACCCGGTAGTTTCGTGTACCCCTACATAGGTGCCGTCTGCCCCTATCTTCATTAGGTGTACCCACTACTCCCAAGCGATCGGCTCCCTACCGTAGATACCCGTGCTGGTCCCACAGTGGGGTGTATCACTCCCCTAAAGTGGCTACCCAATACTAACGGTGCACGGCTTTATATCTACACGATGCAACAACGGCTTATCCACCAGCCCGGGCCCACACACGCATATGAAGCCCGTTGGACTTGCGTTGCCACCGCTAACCCGTTTTGGCCTCTTATAATCAAGCCCAATATGCGTGTCCCGTCACTCGACATGGGTCGAGCCCACAAAGATACGTTTGGGATATTGGTTGAAATGGGCCCCCACAAGCTACCCACCTTAGCTTGTCAAATATCTAGTGTATCCCACTTAACCCTTTAATCATGTTTAACTACATGTTTCCACTTGGTTAAGTATTCTAATCGTATTTTCTATTGCCACCCAAGGCAACCCACTAGATTCCACATGCCACCCAAGGCAACCATTAAATTTCCACATGCCACCCAAGGCACCCACTTAACCCCTCATGTCCCACTACATGCTACTATGGTTAAGTGTTTCTTAATTAATTAAGATCGTGATCTCCCATAAAGACCTCCCACATTAGACTAGCTGTTATGACCGCCTGGTTAAGCCGGCAGAATCCGGGCAGTCTTACGTCATAACAGAGTCTAACCTCGTGTCTTTACCTTAATCACGTATTTAATTTATGGCTAAGACCTCTCACATTGGGCTAACATTTGTAGCAACTGGTTAAGCCGGTCGGGTCCGGGCAGTTTTACACTACAAATGAGTCCAACCTCGTGTCTTAGTCGATTAATTACACCTAATTAATCACCCCCATATTAATTATCCCTAATTAATATCAAGTTTTCCATAACATGGGTAGACCTAACTCAATAGGTAAATTCCCATGGGGTAGACCTAACTCAATAGGTAAATTCCCACTTATGGTAATTTATTTTTATGGTATGCTTAATTATACCCAAACATTCATTTATTAACATATTTACCAATCCCATTGTTCCCCACGTAAATCGTTCTCGTTACATGACATAATAAGGGGAAGATCATCACAAATATCATGGGTTTAACATACAACTTTGTCATGGGTTAAGAGGATGTCAACTTGCATATATGAGCATATTAACCCAACTACATATAACCCAAACTTGCATATTATCATACACATGATTTGCATAACATGTTGCATATGAGCTTGCATATTATCATACACATATCTTGCATAACATGTTAAACTTGCATATGGGCATTCTCAATCTTGCATAACATGTTAAACATGCATTTAAGCATACACATAACTTGCATAAGCATTCACATACTTGCATAAGCATCCACATACTTGCATAAGCATTCACATACTTGCATAACTTGCATATCATGTCATTTAAGCATATACATATCTTGCATAAGTATTCATATACTCGCATAAGCATGCATAACTTGCATATCACATAAATCTTGCATTTAAACATATACTTAACTTGCATAAGCATCCATACACTTGCATAAGTATGCATAACTTGCATATCACTTTCAACTTGCATTTAGACATATACTTAACTTGCATATCACTTTCAACTTGCATTTAAACATATACTTAACTTGCATATCTCACTTTGCTAAACATGCATAATTCCACTTATTAAATATGCATATATCAACTTGTTAAACATGCATAAATCAACTTATTAAGCATGCATAAACCAACTTATCACATATGCATAATCATAGAACAACATAGAGTAACATATCATCATACATGATTCAAACTCACAAATCCGCATTTAAGACCATAAGTCTCATTACACCCATTCTACTTACTTTAACAAGTGATGTTAAAGTGATAGAAACTCACCAAAACACAATTAGCAAGCTAATGAAGAAGATTAAGATACTTAGAATGGATTAGAGAATGATTTGAGAGGGATTTGCTTGCAACTCCTTCATGAACTAGTGGAGGCCATGCTCAAATTTCATTTTGCCATAGTTTAGTTACAAGACTTAATTATGAATGAATTAGGGTAGGGTTGGGGTCTTATTTATAGGATTAGGTGAGTGTTTTAGGCCCTTAGATTAACCCTAGATTAGGTTAGGACCCTTAGATTTAGGAAATCTCTAGAACCAGCCCTCCTAGCCAGCCTGAAACCCAACCTGGTGCACCCAGGTTCACTGGGCGCTTGGACCCTGTCGACAGGCAAGTCGACAGGCATGTCGACACCCCTGTCGACAGGCCTGTCGACAGCCCTGTCGACATGGGCTGGGCGGGAAGCTTCCCGCCTGACCCCGCCTGGCCCATTCCAAATCTGAACATTTTAAATTTTTAAATCTGTTTTAGTTTTAAATTTTCTGCAAACTTCATTGGGCCATAACTGGGCCATACGGACTCCGATTTTCGAAAACTCGGACTCTATTTCGCGTATTTTTCCGAGACGAACGTAATGACGCAGCCCGTTTCCCCTAATTCCCACATCTGAGTTTATTTATCTTGTAATTAGTGAATTTTAGTATTAACTAAAATTCGGGGTGTTACAGTCGGTCAATGACCGCAAAATGTTTTCCACAACCCTTGCATTAGTTATATTTTCTCCGTCGCGTTTAAGTTGATTCACCACTGTTTGCACATGTGTAATGTAGTTGGATACTCCTTCCGATTCCTTTATTTTCATTGCTTCCAGCTCGCCACGAAGTGTTTGAAGCCGCACTTGTTTAACTTTATCAGCACCCTTGTAGACCTTTTTTAAAATATCCCACACTTCTTTCGAATTTGCTGCACCATTAATTTTTTCGAATCTCGATTCGTCCACTGCTCGATACAAGACGTAAAGAGCATTTCTGTCTTTCACACGCATTTCTTTCAATGTCTTTAATTGATTTGCCGACAAGTTCGCGGTGTTTTCTACTTCCGTGTAGCCATTTTCGACTACTTCCCATGCATCATGTGCACCTAGTAATGCACGTATTTGAATACTCCAATTGTCATAATTCAACTTGGTAAGTTGTGGAAGCGGTATATTCGCCATAGCTCTGATACCAATTTGTTTAATCGAAGAAGAGGAGAGTAGATGATTTTATTTAGAGGAAGAATACTTCTTGTAATTCTTTTTGTTTCAACTTCAATCTTCCTTGCATTCAACAAAAAATGACCACCACTATATATATAGTGGACTAAACACCCGTACACATACTAATAGACACCATTCCACTAATAGACACGACCCTTCGTAAATAGACATGACTCTTGAAACTAAAAGACATAACTAATCACAAACCAACACTTTTGACTCTTTTTTCATTTTTCAAGAATAAAGCATTAATGTTTACCCAACATAATGTTCATCGAATGCATGCTTTCACTCAGTCCATATGCTTATCATCCTTTAGCATAGAAAATGACATGTATTAAAAAAAGCGATTACTTTTCCTGCTATTAGGACTACGACCAAAAGACTCAAAAACAACTCAAGCATTCAATAAGGCATAGTCCAAAATTTTCATCTCAAATTAATGAAATGTAACAACATCAGGAAGAATCTAACTTATTCGTCAAGATTGAAACAATCATCTTAAAGCTTTCTTATCAACATCCAGAATGCATGGAGTAGACAAAAAATCATACAAAAGGAAAGTACACATATTAAACAAATATCTTAACATTGTAGGTACAAAGATTGATGTTTCTAACATAACATGGCATTAACATCTAGAGAAATATAGTAGAGAAATAACTGAAGAAATTAAATGCAAACAAGGGGAAAAAATAAGGCATAATCTTTATAGTGGTTCGGCCATAAAAATAATTATGTCATGTCATAATGATTGTCAAGTAACATAGTCAACGCGTTCTATTTTAAAATTCGATGCAACAAACTCCTGTCATAAAAATAATTATGTCAGATACAATTTACAGGTCTGACCTAACCAAAATATGCTGAATTCTATTTTTCTGGAGTTGGTACTAATGCTTATCCTCTGTCAGTCATTCATGCATCACAATATGAAGTCTGACAAACTAAATTAAAAAAAAAACCATTTTTACCTGTCCTTGAAGGTGGTTGATTAGTCCTTCCCCTTCGTAGATACGGGTATTCTTCAGAACCTCCGAGTACTAGTTAGAAAGTTCCAGAGTCCAGGTTAGCAAGGTGATTGTAACAGGCGTAGTTATACACTCGATCCCACTCTTGTAGCTGTCTAGTTAACTCATCGCCTCTCAAGTATAGGAGCTCATCTTCCTAGTATGGTTTCAGAGCAACTGGTGTTCGATTGGGAGGTATACCTAACATGAATATTTTACAACTATTACTAAACATTATCATGTATCCTACGCTTTGTTTTTGCCAGTCATATTCTTTGATCAGACATTAACTTTTGCTGAAATGGTTACATGTTTTATGTTTAGTAACTGTTGAAAACATAATTTGAAATTTATTAGTTCATGAATTCTAAGTGTTAGTTCGTAAAGTGTTATGAGTCAGGAGTCATTTAAAATGTTTATGCAATGTGTTAAAGTTTGTGTTTATCAAGAGTCATGTCAGTTCATCAAAAGGTGTCTATTAGTATGGAAAGAGTCATGTAAACCACTGTATATATAGGTGGTCATTTTGTATGAATGCAAGGAAAATTAAAGGAAAGAAGAAAATAAGAACAATGTAGTCATTAAATTATTCTGCATTTAATCTCTCTCCTCCTCTCTATATTAAAATTCTAACATGGTATCAGAGCTAGGTTAAGAGGGGATAGATTTCTAGGAGCAAGGGAACATGACATAAGTGGCTGTGGAAGAAAAATTATTTTAGAGTTGTTGGTGAGAAAGTGCACCATGGAGAGAAAGTGCTCCAATATTTAAAAAAAAAAAAAATTGAAGGTGATGAGAAAGTGCATCACAAATCGAAGAGAAAGTGCTTCGTTTATTGAAGGTGATGAGAAAGTGCATCACAAATCAAAGAGAAAGTGCTTCGTTTATTATCTCAACAAATCGAAGAGAAATTTCAAATTAAGGGGAAGTGTTGGAAACATAATTTGAAATTTATTAGTTCATGAATTCTAAGTGTTAGTTCGTAAAGTGTTATGAGTCAAGAGTCATTTAAACTGTCTATGCAATGTGTTAAAGTTTGTGTTTATCAAGAGTCATGTCAGTTCATCAAAAGGTGTCTATTAGTATGGAAAGAGTCATGTAAACCACTATATATATAGGTGGTCATTTTGTATGAATGCAAGGAAAATTAAAGGAAAGAAGAAAATAAGAACAATGTAGTCATTAAATTATTCTGCGTTTAATCTCTCTCCTCCTCTCTATATTAAAATTCTAAAAGTAACTACAAGTACATGTGCTCTAATGGGGCATTACAATTGACAGATATCAAACTAACATTGTACATGTGTTCTTAGGGTTCTTTGAAGTAAAAATATTGCACGGACCATATAACAGTTTTGTAAGAAATAATGTCTTCTGATTGCTCGCCAAAGGCATCATGTAAAAAATAAAACAACTGCTAACAGAATAAGACTCTAATGCATGCTGGTAGACCATAGTATTCCTCCTTAGAATTGCTTTCTTGTTTATTGCTTAGCTACTTAAACTAAGATTTTCAAGTTTACATTAGGAACTTACTGAAGCAGAATTAATTCTTTCTTACGAGAATATTGGCCACCTTCGATCCCCCATCACATACTCTATTATATTTCCCTTGGGAGGCCTAATGTACTGAGCACCATGCAGGGCAGCAGCTCTCAATATATTTATGGGTCCCAAATCAATAGAGCAAGCTTTCTGAAAGCCATCGAGGATTGCCATCATAGCCATATTTGTCGTGTTTCTTTCATTCTCGTACTTTTTCAATACAGATAGCTGCATGAACAAAAATCAAACACCAATCAAATACAGTGCTGATATGCGCATGTTATGTTAAAGTTGGCTTTTACATTTCAAACCTCAAGATGCAATATAAATGATACAACATAGAAAAGCATTGATACGATTTCCAGTACCGGGTGAAACATCAAGAAGAAATTAATAGGACATATGCCTATAAGAGATCATAACTATGGCAAAACAACAAGATGAGAATTTAGCGATGCAAGGTTCAGACCTCAACAATGACAAGTGATCCTCGTACTAAAAAATGCTGCTTAGTAAAATATTACCCCTATATGAATAACATTTATAGAAAAATACAAAGTTTCTGGATTCTGGCACGTCAGCCAATCTGTTCCCGTTCCGCTTAGTTCCCGCGAAGGCAAGACTGGCATCATAATTCCATTCACGCAAAAAAAAGTTGAAAACCCACATTTCTCTTCTTAGAAGTGCCATGAGCAGTGGACTTTATTTCAATTGGAGAGGCTTACTCACTTAATTAGCAAGTAAATTATTTTTCTCATTTTTTCCCCTACTGAATACGAATTAAAGAGGAAATGCTAGAGCACATAATGGGTATTTGGGTTTGAACAAAATGGAAAGAGAGAAATAGAGATCACGTGAAAATAAACCTTCCTATACATAATTGTATTCAATATAATTATGCATAACAGATGCAGAGTACATGTCCTTGAAGTGTCATCATATAAACTGATGATGTTTTGTTGCACGCAATAATCTGATCGGTATTTTTGGGGAACAGATGTACAGAATATACAGAAGCATCACCTCCGTATAAGAACATAGCAATTCATGAAGCTTAGGTTACTATGTACAAAGACAAGTTCATTGTGTTGTTATAAGAGTACCTTTAATGGAGGTGGAGGCTTGAAGGTGTGTAAACAATCAGTTGTTTTTGAATCCCAATCCTGTAGTAGTTAAAACTTTTCAAGAGTTTCTATAATTAACCATGTGTTACAAACTAGAACTGTTAAAGATTGAAAGACACAAAAAATTACCTTTACAGTGTAAATGTGTAATCACTTGATGCAGTGATGACCAAAGCACCATCATTTGAGAAGATGACATGATTTACATATGAGCTGTGGCCTCTAAATTCTTTCAAAGTTTTTCCTGACTTAAGACCATGGATCCTGTCATTCAACCATTTAGATATTTAAATAGGCAAGTTTTATGTAAACTCACTCACACAATTGATAATATGCATAGTAAAATTCAGAATATGAGCCCTCTGTTATAAAAACCTTGCAAGACTGTCAAAGGATGTACTTAGCAGCTGTGTTTCATCATAAGAAAACGTAAGACCGTTAAAACCCCGAGAATGTACGCGTTCAAGACATTTCAAGTATTGACCACTCCTTAATCTCCAAACCTTAAAGATTTTTTTTTAAAAAAAAACAAAAGGAGAGAAAGGTAGAGGAGTCAGCAATAGTGTAGAAAATAAGCTAGATCTATTTAAACTGAGGGAAAACATTAACAAATGCATATGCCTGCACTGACACAATTCAAGCAGTAAACTGGACTAATTTGAAGCATTTAGACTTCATGAAGTTTTTTTTCAGTATATCAACTTGATATTAGACTCTTTCTTTTTATTTATTTTTCTTCATTATGTACACACTTGCACATCAAGAACTAGAAATAAACATGACCTTAATCTTTCCATCTTGTGATACAAATGCAAGCAACTCTGAATCTTTGCTAAAATCAACACAAAGACAACATCATCATGCATCATAAAAGCATCCTGGGATATGCAAATAGTATATTCAGTACTAGCCAATAGGAAATTCAAGGAGGTTCATGAGTTACGGGGAGGGACCTTGAATACTTATATTGCACATATATGTTTATTGAAATCCAAGGTTGTAGGTAAAATAGAGAGAATCTAGCAATGAAGCACCAGTGGGCCGCTTGGTCCAAAATTGAAACACAATGCGTGAACTTTAGTAATTCGTTTCGATAAAGAATGATCGAAATTTATGATAACCAGATAACTATAAAGTCCATCGTTAGCAAGTGCCTAAATTTAAAACCTTAGGCATATAGAAAATACCATATAAGTGGCAATAAAAAATATAATTCCATGTCACTGGTCAAAGAGATGCTGAAGGCAACTGAATTAAAACTGTAAAAGCTTATAAATGGGAGAGTTTACGAGAAACCATAAACTCCTTTCCAACCATAGGAAAAGTGCAAACTGTCCCAACCCTATGATTAAACGATTACTTTAACACTGGCAAAATAGGAGCCAAAAAAGACATGCTGAAATCCATAAGCACGTTTAAATATTCTCAAAATCCTATCAGAATGGTTGTATTTTGAATGAAATATTTATCAAATTAGCATGAAAAACTTGAGAATTAGACAAGGCATGTCTATATAGGATAGAATGTTATTCAATATATTCGATCGTCATTGCTAGGTTATTGTACAGTTTCAAAGTTCTTGGTTTTGTTAGAGTTTATGCCCTAGAGGCAATCCATTTAATGAGACTGATAACATTGTTAATGCTATTATTTTATTTGGAATAAAATAAAATACTATTATATTATATTTACTGCGTAATGTAAATATTAATATATTAGAAGTCCTTAGAATTATAATACGGAATTATATAGTTCAAATAAGTGACTTGAACTTGAGATTATATAATATACTGAGTATTATAATTCTTAAATGTCCCTAATCAAGTTTTATTGTTTATATAAAGGACAACAATAAAAACGTTGAGACTAGTATGTTGATTGACTAATGATCACATCTCATTGATCATTAATATACGTGATATTAATGTCAAAACATAAATACGTATAAGAGAATATCGTATTGGACTGACCCACTATGAGATAACTACATGGAATATAATTAACAGTATCATAAGTTATTCTCATAGTGACAGTGGTGTAATGGTCCTCAGACCTGAAATCATTATAATTTTATTCAAGGGTATTTGTGTTTTGATATCATCTAAAGTTATTCGTAACAGAGTAACTATAACGATGATTATTGGATACATCTCGAATCGAATGGAAATTATGAATGATATAGATGGATTTTGACCCTATTATATATTCCTAGTGATATCCATGGGCTTCTTGATTGAGTGAGACTGTGAAATGCATGGCCGTGCTCAAATATTGATTTGCTTTAAATAGTCTGCTCATCGATCGAGTTAAACGAATTAAACTATAAAGAGGATGATATGATCCATGTCTCGAGTTTAATCCTAGATATATTGGTTAAAAGGATTGTATTACATTGATACACTTGTCGCAGAAAGGTTGTATCGAATCGATGATCTTATTATAACTTGGGTAGTAGCGACGTATTGCTAGATGCCAATCATTGTTTATTATTTTAAATACGATTTAAAATCATTTCCAACGTTGTAATAACTTATAGGGTCACATGCTTAGAACATTGTAAAGGGAAGGCCGTTTTAATTTTGGATAAAATAAAATATCTATCATTGATATTGTGGTTGAAAAGGTATAAGGAATTGTTCCTTATTTTAATGTGCACATGTATTTATTAAATGGGGTTTTCTTCTTTTATATAAGACACGGCCATTCATTAATTCGTAACGACCCTTTTTTTTAGAAAAAGAAAAACCCTAGATCAAAATAGGAATGGCATCTAGCACCGCTGGCCTCCCCTTATTCTTTGATCTGTTCGATGATTGAAGCGCGTGGATACTTATGGAGGCTCGCTGATTTGGGAGCTCAGATTCGTATCAATCAAGGTTCGATCATTTTCAAGGATTCTACAGTAACAGGTAAAACCCTAATCAATTTAGTTTTGATTTTTATTTCTTGCATAGATCCATAGTTTAATTTGTTAAGCTGTTAGAATTAGGGTTTCAATTAGATCGCACCAAACCCAACAGTGGTATCAGAGCCAGGGCTTGCGAGAAATTATGAATTGGACTATGATTTTGGGTTCATTGTGTTTGATTTATTAGGTAGTAGATTTTATTGACTACGTAGATTCAAAAAATTCAACACTTAATCATTTCAGAATTGAAATTGTTTCACTGTCTTATAAAATCTGTATTTTATATTAGAAATAAATTTGTTTTACAACATATGAATTTTGTATGTGATATAAATATTGATATGAATTTGTTTGACACTCGATTCTGATATTAAATTGATTCAGGTGAACAAAAATTGGTTTTGTTATCTGTTTTAACATCCAAATTAAAATTTGATTTTAATTCGTATGTCTCTATTTAAAATTTAAAGTTTTACATGTTAAAGCATATGATATGGTTTAATCGATGAAACTGTTTCACTGTAAGAAAAAACTGTATATGATGGATGATGTAAAATCGTTTTACTATATGTAAAATATTTTATATTTGATATAAAAATTTACAAATGTATTGAGTGTTAGCTCTAGATAGGGACTCTATTCCATAGTATCATAAAATTCTTGTATGAACTAGATCCGTAAATTTGATTCAAAAATTTGAAATTGTTTCACCCTAAGTTCAAGCTGTATTTGATACAAGCTATAAAACACTTTACTGAAACGAATTTTATATTTGATGTAAAATTTTAAAAGGGGTTTATTGTTGAATCTGAATTTAACAAAATTTTAAATTGGGGTTACCATGTTAGTTAATCCTGGAACACTGTACGTAAATCAAAACCGGTTTTGATTGATTAAATATGAATGCCATTTTGTGTGTCGATACCAATTTCCTAGAATATTGTATTGCTGGATTAGAATAAATTGTGGATTGTTTTGAAACAATTGTTGTTTAGAAGGGCAATCATAATTTTAAATTGGATTGATTATATCATATTTTGATGTTAAATAAAATCCGTGTTAATACCGCCTTAACCATTGTTTTATTTATGATCATTTGAAAAAATAATCACAAACTCACTCACATTACCCATTTGATCAAAAGAAATGTTTTCTGCTTGTTGATCAAATGGATGAATTAAAGATTCATAGTTGAGAATTTTGGATTCGTATTTAGATAAATGAATTTCAAATCGTTTTAATATTAGATGACTTTATCCATTATGTTGAAATATACACATGCATATATATATATTTGTGGTACACATTACTGTATGAGATATGTGATAGTACTCTACATATATATATATATACACACACACACACACACACACATATATATATATATATGAATATGTATATTTTACACAAATATATAATACATTGTGGGATTCTGTATATTTGAATATGTATATATTTGAATACATAGAAATATCTTCTATTGCTAAATTGTTCATACAAATGAATATTGGTATATGAAATGTAAATTTGATTTACAAATTTGATACCTACTTGCAGTTGGAAATATAAAATTTGTAAATTTTATTAGATCAAAAGTTGTATCTATATAAATGAACTCTTTATTTGATATGGAAATTATAATATATGATTATATAAATAATTAATTTCGAATTAACTCAGATATATATACACACACACACGCACACACATTTATAAACATCAAAGAATCTGCTATGCTAAAATGGTTTTCGTTGCATATTCATTGATATATATATATATATATATATATATATATATATATATATATATATATATATAGGCAGAGATCCATAATTTGATTCATGATCTAAATCTGTATGCAAATTCCTATACACACAGAAATATCTATGTAATACATATAAAGATGTGTAATTATATATTTATTGAAATTGGGTCTGAGATTGTACTGATCAAAAGTATATTGTAGCTTAACTAAATACACGCCCCTGTACATATAAGCTTAGCAAATGGAATCAAAATTTGATTGATGGTCAATTTTTTTTGCTAATGACACTTGTATTGTATAAACAATGCTGAATTACATTTTGAAATCATATCAATTTGATTGATATGCTAAATTGTTTAGAATTGATATGAATACTTGCCGTCTTCTAAATTTATTATATTATTAACAGATTTGGTACTATCTTGCCAACATTTAATGATGTTATATTGTATATAAATTGATATACATGCCTATAAATTTGTCACTGCTAAATAGGATTAGTTCCTTAACAGACTTTTATTTAAAATGAATTTGTTCATATGTTTATCCTATTTATAAATTGGAATCATTGCTCTGTCGGAATTTGTGTAATTTATTGGTGAACATGATTCATCAAAATAATTCATTTCATAAATCGGTGTTAAGTTAAAACATGTTTTATCAGCTCATGTATGTATTAGCATGCATTTGTACAATTCTTGACAGGCTTTATAAAAGGGATAATTCTTAAAACAAGCTGTATACCTACATGAATAGTTAGTTAACTTATGACAATTTTTTTTTGAAATCTATATTCACTAGATACAGTAGCTTGTTCAGTATTGATTATTACTAGAACACACACACACACACACACACACACACACACACATATATATATATATATATATATATATATATATTGATAAGCTAAAATCCTTATGCATGAGATGTAGTGAAGCATACAAATTGCATTTAAGAAATGTCATGTATAAGAATAAGTAATTCATATTCATATATAGTATTGCCTTATATAATAGATAAGTATATATATATATATGTTTATATTGATAAATATGTATGTATATATTTATACTTATAAGTTGCGTATGTAATCTATTATATATGAAAATAATGAATTTTGATAATCTTTGTTACACTGATTGCATGTTAATGTCATAAAAAAGTCTGTTTTCCAAGTTACTGCACAATTAACATTTATTTGTACATTTGATGTATATGTATAAGTTAGAGCATGTGTGTGTGTGTTATATACATATATATATATATATATATATATATATATTAGATACATATGATGTGTTTAATTCATGCTAACCCAATATAATTTGAAAAACTGTTTTTGATAGGGGATTGATGCTGCTACTAAAATTGTTTCAGCAAATGGACAAATCCATCACTTAAAGTTGGCAATAACATCTTCATATAACACTACATATGTGATATGTCAGTGTAATTATGTATATATAAATGTATGTATATGTATGCAATTTCATTATGTATACATTCGATGTAAATATAATTCATGTGTGCTATCTATATATGATGTTGGTATGCACACTGATCTGCACAGTACATTAATGCAGACTGGTTTTGCATTATAGAACCAAAGGGATATACATGTGTAATTGCTGTGATAAATTATTTATATTGTTTTGTTTTACATTGTTATATCTCACATGAATGAATCTGTGGTAAATTGGACTTACTATATGTATATATATAGACTTACTATATGTATATATATGTCTGCCTGTAGCTCATTTTGTTTGGTCAATAAACTTATTTTCATATCTCTTGCTAATGTAAATTAGATTGTGCCTATATTTATAACTGGCTGATGGTTTTAAAAAGGGTCCATACTGAAGCATGCTATTTATATGTCATATTGATTAGTCCTTTTATAATGGGTCTACAAGTTGATTTACATTTGTTTTGAAATTCTATGTGAACTTCAAGTATGTGAATAAAATATTTGATATTTTACAATGCAAAAGTTGTGTTAATTAAAGTTTTGAAATGTTCAAAATAAATAGGTATGTTTCTTATATACATTTAACATTGAATTTAAATATATATATATATATATATTTCGTATATTTTATTTAAGTCCAATTAAGATTAAGAAAATAAATTACATATATTTTGATATATGTAAATAACTCTGATATTGTTCGCCGCTACGAATTATAAATTCCCTTTAAAGCAATTTTTTTAATATTAAGTCATGGTGAAGTCTTCCAATAGTACACCCATCACTGTCCAATCTCATTGGATGTAACTAACGCCAAAGCGTTGTTCACCTTTTATTTTGGTTATATGCGGTAGGAGTAATTGTGGTGCTTTGACTGTATTATTGGGTCTGGCTTAACTAAGGTTGCATAATAGTATTTATGGCCTTAGAGATAATAGCATGAATTATTCTATATTTTGAGCAAATGAATAATACTGAACAAAATGTTCATCATGCGATCCAAGAATTATACATGATATAATTGACATAAGATGTCTACCTAAAAGGTTGTGTTTTGAGTTTAGCCAAAGCTGGGTCAAGGCATGACTAGATATGGATCTTTGAACACCATTATATATATATATATGTATATTTATATAAATAGAGGGATGTTAATTTAAGTGGGAGCGTATTTTAATTTAAATATTATATTTATGTTAATATAAATTTTGAATTTATATTAAATGAATATTATAGAATCAGTTAATATTTATTATTCGTTGTGGATATTAAATAACAAATAACTCCGATAATTTAAATTTGTTCTTAAGAATGATAAACTGAATTAAATCAAATTTCTTGACTAATATTGAAATTTGAGGATTGTCCTCAAAAAAATTAAAACTTATTTGTTTTAGCATATATAGAGGATCTAAGATAAAAGTTAAAGTGTGACTTCAACTGAATAAGATATAATGTTATCTACTTATACATTTCTAGTATTAGATACTATATATAAATCACATAAATGTATGTTGATTTACATAAATTGCAGAATAAGTAGAAATCTGATAAAAGGACAATTGGACTTATGATTGGAAATGAAGCAAATGTTGTTGGATTATCCATAGCAAGTTGATTCTTATTGATTATACTGGCTTAATTAAATAAATAAAATAATAGTTATAATGAAATTCCACTTAAGATAAATGTTATAATAGATCTTGTTTAGACAAGTTTGAGTTTCATTTGTAATAAAAGAACAATTGTTATTCATTTTATTTAAATGAAATATCGTATGGAACTCCACAAATAGTTAATGATCTTTGTAAATCCTTGACTATAATGTACTTGACATTAATAATGAGAGGATTAAATTTAAGTGATTTAAATCCAATATACCTTTAGTATTACTGGTTATCCTAGTAAACAAGAATGTATATCAAAACTTCATAATGATGGAATTTTGAGATCATTTGATTTTGAATTATACGAAGAATACAGATCTTGTTTGTTAGGCAAAATAACTGAATCGCCATTCACTTGACACAGTGAATGAGTGATAAGTATTGTGTCTCGTCCATAATGTAACAACCCGGAAAATCAGAACCAATTTAAAATTTTTATTTTAGCAATTTAAATGAATTTTGAATATTTAAAATGATTTATTTTAAATAATAACGACTAAAAATTTATTTAAATCAAATTTAGAACGATTAAATTTTATTTAATTATAAAAGGAGTTAGAAATAGCGCAGTAGTTTGAAATTTTGAATTTGAACTTTGATTGAATGTATAGGATTCAAAATAAATCGGATTTTAGTGAAACCAAAAATATTAGAATCTATTTAAAAATATCTTTCCAACGAATCTGAAAAATTGAGATTTCATAATGGGAATAAAAAGTTATGGTCAGTTAAATATTCAGAATAATCGCTATAGAATTCATATGTATATTTTAATATTAAAAATAACCATTTTGCAAACGACCTCCGTTTTTGATGAAACCACTTTGTTGGATCCGGAATGTTAAATTATTGCTAGGTTTAAATTTTCATGATTTTTGAAATTAATATGTGAGCGTGGCAAATTAAAAAGTGTTTTGTCAATTTCAGTCAAATTTAATCGACTTGAAAATGGCCATTTTTCAAATGGTCTCTAAATTCAACGAAATTAATTTTGTTAGGACCGTATCGTCAAAACATAGCTAGATATAATTTTTCTAGAACTTTTGGAGTCAATATGTGGTCCCGGTAAATTAAAATGTATGATCAAATTTAAAAATTAAATGTTTTATATTTTAAATTAAAGAAAAGTGGGCTGAGACGATCCAACTGGCTGATGGGACCTAGTCAATTGTGTCCGGAATAGGGGTATTTGGCTAGGGGCAACATTTGCTGGGCTGGATTTGGAGCTAGTATAAATTAATGGGCTTTTTTTTAAATTAAAGAATCTAACAATTATAATATTATAAATATCCTAATAACTAGAAATCCTAACCCTAATTCAGAAAACCTAGCCGCCACTTATGAAATCCATGGTCGTGCTACTCCGATCTTCTTCCTCCTTTTTCTTCCAATCTACTCTGAATTAAACCAAGGTTTCAAAGACATAATTGAAGAACACCCTGAGGTCCACGAGTTCAACGGTCAAGATTGTCAATGGTGGCAGCTGGAGCTCGAATTTGTGGCTCGAATAGCCGTCGATTGGGGGAGTTTTCCGATCATGTGGGGAGGCTGAGCTCCACAATACTCCTGGCGATGGGGTGGCGAATTCTGATTGGCCGGCGGTGTCCTCAAATAGTGTAACAACCCGGAAAATGCGAGCCAGTTTAAAATTTTTATTTTGGCAATTTCAGTGAATTTTGAATATTTAAAATGATTATTTTAAATAATAACGACGAGAAATTTATTTTGAATTGAATTCGAACGTATATATTTATATACGTCGTCGTTAGAATATAAAATTTTATTTTTAAATATAAAAGGAAATGAAAATAGCGCGGTAGTTCGATAATTCGATTTCAAATTTCAATTGAACGTACCGGGTGCAAAATAAACCGGACTTTAGTGAAACCAAAAATAATGGAATCTAATTGAGAATATCTTTCCAACGAATCCGAAAAATCGAAATTTCATAGCGGGGATAAAAAGATACGTCCAGTTGAAATTTCAGAATAGTCGTTATGGAATTCTGGCCCTTGAAAATAGCCGTTTTGCAAACGACCTCGGATTTTGACGAAACCACTTTTGTTGGATCCGTGATATCAAATTATTGCTAGGTTTCAAATTTCATAATTTTTCGAATCAATATGTGAGCGTGGCAAAGGAAAACGCATTTGACCAGTTTCAGTTGATTTTAATCGACTGGAAAATGGCTATTTTTCCAACGGTCTCAGAATTCGACGAAACTAGTTTTGTTAGGACCGTATCGTCAATAAGAAGCCAGAAATTACTTTTCTGGAATTTTTCGAGTTAGTATGTGACCCCGGTAATATGAAATGTACGTTTAAAATTCAATATAGTGATTTAAATGTAAATTTGACGAAAATTGATTGTAACGATCGAATCAGCCTATGATACATATCCCATTGTGTTCGGAATGGGGGTAATTAGCTATGGACGACAGGCGTTGGGCCTCGTTTAGAGGTCGAATAAAAAGTCAACTTTTTTGAAATTAAATAATTAAATAAATTAAAAAATAAAACTCTCTTCCCTCTCTCCCCTTACCTTCTCTCAGCCCCCCCCCCCCCCCCCGTTCAATTTTTCAAATCAAAATAAAAAAAGAAACCCGCCGATCCCAGGGCCGCCACCGTCGCCCCAACCTCCGCCCACCTCGCATGACCTCCGCCCCGCCTCCGCCGTACCCCCTCCCTCTCCTGAGCAGCCGCCTCCGCCTTTCCCCCTATATCCAACCCTAAAACCGCCCCAAACCCAAAACCTCCCACTGTAACTGCCTCCACCGCCTACACACCCCTGCGCCACCTCCCATCGAGCTGCTGCACCTCCCCGACACTGGCCACCACCTCCAACGGCCCCATGGCCCTCCTTCAAAGGAAAAAAAATCCGATTTTTTTAAGGTGAGCTTTATATATATTTTTATTTAAGCTAATAGGTGTTAGAATAATATGAATATCAGTTTTAACAAGTAAAAAGAAATGATTTTTAACCATAAAAAGAATATATTTTTATTTAAGAAAAGTTATATTTTTATTTACTTATATGGTTGTTGAACAAAAGATTTGATTTTTCATGAAAAAAAGATTTGATTTTTCATGAATAAGAAATTTGACTTTTCATGAATAAAAGATTAGATTTTTAGCAAAGAAAAGATTAGATTTTTTTTACGATGTAAAGACGAGATATTTAGTGATGAAAAGGTTGAATTTTTAATCGAATAAATAAGTGATTTTTATACATATAGTGAAGATAAAAATTCGATTTTTATATATATGGAGGTATCATAAAAATATGATCTTTACTTGTTTGAACAACTAGAAGAAATTGATATATTAATAACAATGTAAAGCTTTGGTTTTTAATGTAAATAAAAAAAAATTATAAAGTAGACGTATTAAAAATACGATCTTTATATAATAGAAGGTATAAAAATACTATTTTTTTTATATATAAGTAGTGTATTGAAAATAGAATTTCTATATGATAGAAAATATTATCTTTATGTACGTAACGAAATAAAAATCTGATTTTTATTATATATATATAATGAAGTAAAAATGTGATTTTTATAGTGATGAAATGAAAAGGCGAAATCTTTATATTTGAAAGGGCGAAATCTTTATGTAGAGAATAGCGTGATAAAAATATAATCTTTATTATACGAACACCGTTATAAAAATAGAATTTTTATCTATATAGTAGTAGTATAAAAATGTGATTTTTATATACATAGCAACAATATAAAAAATGTGATTTTTATATATGTAGTGGCTACGGGCAATGAGAGTGACAGAAAGGCGAGCACGACGAAGATTCCTACATATGAAGAGTCGAGGCGTTTGGATTAGCTAGTCGGTGAGAACTTCTCACTTTAAATCTTGTTTTTCTAGTTAAAATATATACTAGGATGCAGACGGTGCTTAGCAGTACCCGACACCCGTCGTCCACAGACCATGGACGGCTTGTATGCTTGTTTGATGTGTTGAAATAAATTAATTATCGTTAAAAATATAATTTTTAACGTGAATGTGAATAAATAAATATTCATTTACAAACCAGACGGTTTGTTTATGTACACCTATTTGAAGGATATTGATTGGGACGATAAATTTTACACATCGCCCAAATGCACCAATAAAAATCTGTGTTTGTTGATTTGAAACCCCACACGGGTGTTGGGACGATATTTGGTGTACACTAATCCCAATTATTTAATAGTATGTCGATTGATAAGTCGACAGACTGTATAAGCGTTAATTATTTATATTTAATGCTTATGCAGTTATGTAGGGCACTTTGGATGATGGTTGATTATTTATCGTTGCTATTTATATACGTGTGTTGTATGGAATCCATATAATTAACATTATATGGTGATTGATTGGGCCTCATTCCAATTGGGAAATAATTAATATTATAAAAGAAAATTCAGGTATTGAATAGAATAAATAGTCATGTGTTGACGATGTTCAGGTGTTGAGAATTCATGTATTGAAAGTGTATTCATGTGTTGAATAAAATATTTATACAATAAAATTTACCTTTTTATTGTAAGTAAGAAAAAAATATAGATTCATGTGTTAAATGGAATAAATATTCATTTGTTGAATAGAATAACGAATTTATTGAAATATATAAAGCCGTGTTGATTAGAGATGCGCCATTTTGACGTGAACGATATTTATATCGATTTTATTCAATTTTTTTATGAATATCGAAAAGTGATTTCAAAATCGAATATATAGAAATGAATTCGAATAGAAATGAATTCAAATTGAAATTGAATTAATTTGAAATTGAAAGGGAAGTTGAAATTGTTTCGAAAACGAATTTAAAACGATTTATAAAATTCGTTTTAAAAGGAAATCGACGAAATATATATAATATATATGTAATGGCCTGAATAGAACGCGCCGCGCTGCGGCAGTTCGTGAATTTCGACCATTGACTTCGAATTGACGTTGCGGGAGATCCGACCGTCGGATTCTCCTGAAACCGGAACCGCTGGGTTCGTATCGAAAAGAGCTTTCCAATGAATATTAGAAATTTGAAATCTAACGGTTGGATTTGGAATTATATCCAAATCAAATTTGGAAAAGGTCGCTGTAAGTGCAGTTCGATGGTTGTTGATGGAAATCGACTGTACGGGCCGTGATAAAATTATTAAAAATAATAATACTTTGTGTAAAATCATAAGAAATGATTTGGGAAAAATTGGGCTAAAAAACTCCATATTTGAAAAGATAAAAATAGATTTTTATCGAAATGAACTAGTTTTGAACTAGAATTAAAACCAATTTAGTTTTGAAATAAATAAATTAAATTTGAAAGTGGTTTTAAAAATAATCAGAATTACCAATGTACGAATTGAAATGGATTTGAATCGAAATTATCTTCGGAATACTTCGATGTTGGGTTTCGTGATTATACAGATATGGTTGTGGAAATTTGAAAGATATATTTTATATCGTTATTTCCAATACGATATTTGTTGGTTTCAGAATTTGATATTGAATATAAGCCGGTATATTATCTATTCAGAGCCCTGTATTTAATATCAAACGTGATTTGGGTTTATCGTGAGTGGTGTCTTCATTAACACTGTTCTTAAAACCCAGTAGAGAAAAAGATTAAATCTTTCTATTTAGATTTAATGAAGTGTACCAGTTAAATGATATTTAATTGGAATTGAATTTGAATGTGATTTTGGGTTTATCATGAATCATGTTTTTGGTTACATTGGTTCTTTAACCCAGTTAAAGACATGATATTGATTTTTGAAAAGATTAAAATTAAGTGGAGTTTTAATGAATCTTTAATTAGATTGAAAGGTGAATTGATAATTCAAATTATCAAATCTGAAAGGTGATCGAGAATGGAGTACCACCAGTTTTGCTCCAAAGCGATAGTTAAATCTTTAATTAGATTTGAACGTGAAATGGTAATTAATTTTACCGATAACACCGTGGTGTTAGATATGGAGTATTACCAGTTTTCTCCATGGGATGAATAGGTTGGGATTGGGAAATAAAATAAATAATTACTTCGGTGTAGTTCGCTAATCCCGACTAGTTTGGAAAACCATAATACGGTTTGAAATGATATCCAAAGGAGGATTAAAGAATAAATTTAGAAGAATTTATCTTTGATAAAATTAATGGGAACCTTTCCCTAAGAATGTGAAATTTTGAATAAAAGAATATTCTGAATTGGAATGAGGCGTATGTTGTGTTTGTGTAACACGTGTTTATTATATACGCGAGTTATTCAGAAAGGCCGGGTTTATACCCATTCTGAATAACCGATTCGACGAGATGTCGAAGATGAAGACGGTGGTTGAAGACCGGAAGTCTTCACATCGTTTGGGTGATTACTGATGATCTTGATTGGGATGTACACCCAAGATGAGGGAAACAGTTGGTGATCGTCTAGACGTACTTGGAGATCGATGGATATGCGAGGAAAGTGCCTCCGGTTTCGTTCAGACCCAGAACGAACTTGTAAATGGACTGTGTGTCTGACATTGGATTTTATTCTGTGTTGATTGATCTCTATTAAATATACATCTGTTTGGCGGCGGAGAATTTATTCTCTTGCTTAACGCCCTTCTCTGAGACGTACGAGCTCAGAGGTTGTATATCGATGGACATCGGTCGCATGGAGTGAATTGCCAGAGTGGCACGCGTAAGTGGCAATTGATCAAGGCATCTGTTGAAAAGCAAAGTCTTATGGTTGATGATCAAAGCACGGCCTGTGTGGCGCAGCTTTGTGTATAACGTGAATTCGCGAGCCTGACACCTCGGTATGAGTCAAAAACGGGATAGTGACTGCAGGGAGAGCACGACGTTTCTTTCTAGCTATGGGTGGTGTCAGTGCTTAAACTGGCTGACATTTATATACTTTTCACCTGTGTGGTTGTTGGATACGAGGCGCCTCGGATATAGGTCTGTTAGGACCGAGAAACGTGTTTTCAGGAATAACTAATCCTCAAAAGTAAGAGAGGACCGGCCCTGAAGATCCAAGGATCATAGTGGGGTCCTGAGACATTTGCTAGAGTGTCTCGAATCGGAGAGGAGCTTGCTCCTTGCCTCGACTCATGACGGAAATCCAATTTCCAATACGTGATATTGCGGTTTTATTTGTAGAACCTAGTATGGTGACATAGTGGTATGGGTCATTCATGCCGCCTATGATTGATATTTATGATGTGAAATTGTTTTGACACTATACACTTATAGTAATATCAAAATAATGTATTTAAACGTATCAAGCATGCTTTGGCTATTATAAGGTAAAAACCTTATCCTCCGGCTTGCGTTGCATTGTGTGATGGGACCTGGGTCTTATAATAGCTTCATTTTTCTTTATTTAGCATTGCGTTGTTTGTCCTATGCACTGGTATTCTTGGGAGGAAACCCGTTCCGTGTTATACGGCGTGGTCCCTTGATTTACCGAAATTTAAAAATAAAGATTAATAACTGTTTTAGTTCTCACACCAGTCACATGTAACAACCCGTAAAATGCGAGCCAGTTTGAAATTTTTATTTTGGCAATTTTTGCGAATTTTGATTATTTAAAATGAATTATTTTAAATAATATCGACGGAAAATTTATTTTGAATATAATTCGAACGTATATATTATGTACGTCGTCGTTAGAATATATAATAATTATATATAATTATAAAAGGAATTGAAAATGGCGCGGTAGTTCGAAAATTCGATTTCTAATTTCAAATGAATATACAGAATTCAATATAAGTCAGAATTGAACGAAACAAGAAATATTTGAATCTGTATAACTATATCTTTGTAACGAAGTTAACAAACTGAGATTTCATCTTAGGAATGATAAGATATGTCCAGTTTAAAATTAGAAATAGTCGCTGTGGAATTTTTATATATTTTTATATATATAAGGCCCTTAAAAATAGCAATTTTGCAAACGACCTCGGATTTCGACGAAACCAGTTTTGTTGGGTCTGTGATGTTAAATTATTGCTAGGTTTCAAATTTCATAATTTTTCGAATCAATATGTGAGCGTGGTAAAGGAAAACGCGTTTGACCAGTTTCAGTTGATTTTAATCGACTGGAAATTGGCCATTTTTCAAACGGTCTCAGAATTCGACGAAACTAGTTTTGTTAGGACCGTATCGTCAATACGAAGCTAGAAAATATTTTTCAGGAATTTTTAAAGTTCGTATGTGACCCCGGTAATTTGAAATGTACGTTTAAAATTCAATATAATGATTTAAATGTAAATTTAACGGAAACTGATTCAAACGATCGAATCAGCTTATGATACATATCCCATTGTGTTCGGAATGGGGGTAATTAGCTAGGGGCGACAGTCGTTGGGCCTCGATAGGTGTTCGAATTAAAAGTCAACATTTAGGGTTTGGAAAAAATAAAATAATTAAATAAAAAGAAAAGAAAAAAAATATACCCTTTCCTTAACTACCCAGGCCCCCCCTTCTTCAAACCCGATTCAGAATAATGAAAAAAAAAAAAAAGAGATCGGAGCCGCGCTCCCGAGCTCGCCGCCGACGAGCGACCGCCACCCCAGACCGGGCCTCCACCCCGAAGACGCTCCACCACCTCCGCTCGTCGGAGCACGCCCAGCCTCCCTCTCCCCTTCGATTTCCGCCGCTGCCGCCACGTTCAGACCCACCTTCAACCTCCTCCGCCGTGATTCCAGCTTGCACCCCCCCCTCTCTCTTCGATTCCCCCGTTCCTCTTCCTCCCCTTTTCTTTCTTCAGCTCCGAACGCCCAAAACCCCCCTGTAAGTTTTTTTTTCTTTTTATTTATTTTACTTTTGTTTTATATAAACGGAAAAAAAAATGAATAAAAGTAAAAACTGGTTTTATAAGATTTTTAAAACTGATTTTAAAATAAAAGTAAAAACTGATTTTATAAGATTTTTAAAACTGGTTTTAAAATAAAGGTAAAAACTCGATCTTTATATATGTAGTGAAATAAAAATTGAATCTTTATATGTGAAAAGGCGAGATTTTTATATATTGAATAGCGAAAGATAAAAATATGATTTTTATATATTAAACTTCGAAATAAAAATATGATTTTTATATAGTGAACTTCGAATTAAAAATATGATTTTTATATAGTGAACTTCGAAATAAAAATATGATTTTTATATAGTGAACTTCGAATTAAAAATATGATTTTTATATATTAAACTTCGAAATAAAAATATGATTTTTATATAGTAAACTTCGAAATAAAAATATGATTTTTATATAGTGAACTTCGAATTAAAAATATGATTTTTATATAGTGAACTTCGAAATAAAAATATGATTTTTATATATTAAACTTCGAGATAAAAATATGATTTTTATATAGTGAACTTCGAATTAAAAATATGATTTTTATATATTGAACTTCGAATTAAAAATGTGATTTTTATATATTGAAAGGCGAAGTAAAAATCATATTTTTATATATTGAATAGCATCGTAAAAATTCGACTTTTGCATATGTAGAGAATACGGGCGAAAGTGACAAAAAGGCGAGAACGAAGGAGATTTCTATCAATGAAGTGCCGTGGAGCTAGGATAGCAATATGTGAGAATTTCTCACCTTTCAATTTAATTTTTCTAGTTATATATATATACTAGGATGTAGACGGTGCTTAGTAGCACCCGACACCCGTCATCCACAGACCATGGATGGCTTGTTTGTTAAATTGTTTGGTTGAGTAGTTGGTTAAATTATTTGATTGAAATTTGAGTTGTTTGGTGAAATGAATTGATTTCGATTGATGTGTGAATGGCGTGGGCCTTCACTAGACCGGGGATAAGGCTAGGCCTTGTCCCGTTTCTAGTATCGTGCCGTTATGCCGCCGAAATTTTCTAAAATATGTTAGAAAAATAAAAATGTCATTTATTGAATAAATGAACTGAAAAGAAAATTCATGTGTTGGAATAAATATTTTATCGTTAAAAATATAGTTTTTAACGTGAATGTGAATAAAATAAAATATTCATTTACAAACCAGACGGTTTGTTTATGTACACTGATTTGACTGATATTGATTGGGACGATAAATTTTACACATCGCCCAACTGCACAAATAAAATCTGTGTTTGATTGTTTGAAACCCCACACGGGTGTTGGGATGAAATTTGAAGTTCACTCATCCTGATTGATTAAATATGTCGATCGATTGATTGACAGGCTGTTATAAGCGTTAGATATCTATATTTGATGCTTATACAGTGTAGTGCACTTTGGTTGATGGTTGATTATTTTTCAAGGTTATTATACATGTGTTGTATGAAAATCCATATAATTAACTTTATATGGTAATTGATTGGGCCTCATTCCAGTTTTAAAATAGAAATATTTGAAATAGAAATACTCGAAATGGAATATTTGAAAATGTCAATATATGAAGCCGTGTTGATTAGATTGACGCCATTTTGACGTGAACGATATTTATATCGATTTTATTCATTTTAAAATGAATATTAAAAAGTAATTTTGAAATCGAATATTTCAAAATGAATTGAATTGAAAACGATTTCGAAATGAATTGAATTGAAAACGATTTCGAAATGAATTGAATTGAAAACGATTTCGAAATGAATTGAATTGAAAACGATTTCGAAATGAATTGAATTGAAAACGATTTCGAAATGAATTGAATTGAAAACGATTTCGAAATGAATTGAATTGAAAACGATTTCGAAATGAATTGAATTGAAAACGAATTCAAAATGAATTGAATTGAAAACGAATTCAAATTGAATTGAATAGAAATGAATTTTAAAACGAATTTATAGAGAAGAATTCAATTTTGCTTTGAATTGAAATGGAAGTTGAAATTGCTTTTGAAACGAATTTAAAACTATTTATATAATTCGTTTTAAATAGAAATCGGCGAAGTATATATTATATATATTATATATATAATATAATGGCCTGAATAGAACGCGCCGCGCCGCGGTAGTTCGTGAATTTCGACCATTTATTTCAAATGGACATTACGGGAGATCCGACCGTCGGATTCTCCTAAAACCGGAACCGCTGGGTTCGTATCGAAAAGAGCTTTCTAATGAATATTAGAAATTTGAAATCTAACGGTTGGATTTGGAGTTACGTCCAAATCAAATTTGAAAAAGGTCGCTGTAAGTGCAGTTCGATGGCCATTGATGGAAATCGACTATACGGGCCTTGATAAAATTATTAAAAATAGTAATAATTTGTGTAAAATCATAAGAAATGATTTGTGAAGATTTGGGATGAAAAACTCCATATTTGAAAAGATAAAAATAGATTTTTATCGAAATGAACTAGTTTTGAACTAGAAATATAATTCTATTTATTTTTAAATAAATAAATCGAATTTGAAAAGGGTTTTAAAAATAACCAGAATTTCCAATGATTGCATTGGAGTGGAATTGAATCGAAATTGTCTTCGGAATATTTCGATGTTGGAATTCGTGATTATACGGATGGTGTTATGGAAATTTGAAAGATATGTATTTATATCGTTATTTCCAATACGACATTTGTTAATTGTAGAATTTGATATTGAATATAAGCCGATATATTTTCTATTCAGAGCCTTATATTGAATATCAAATGTGATTTGGGTTTGTCGTGGATGGTGTCTTCACTAACACTGTTCTTGAACCCAGTTGAGAAAAGATTAAATCTTTTTATTTAGATTTAATGAAGTATACCAATTAAATAATATTTAATTGGAATTGAATTGATATTGATTTTTGGGTTTATCGTGAACAGTGTTTTAAATAACACTTGTTCTTTAACCCGATAATTAATGAATGTGATTTTGGGTTTATCGTGAACCGTGTTTTAAATGACACTGATTCTTTAACCCAGTTAACGATTAAAACTAAGTGGAGTTTTAATGAATCTTTAATTAGATTGAAAAGGCCGAGAATGGAGTATCACCAGTTTTACTCTAGGCGATAGTTAAATCTTTAATTAGATTTGAACGTGAAATGGTAATTGAATTTACCGATAACACCGTGGTGTTAGATATGAAGTATTACCAGTTTTACTTCATGGGATGAATAGGTTGGGATTGGGAAATTAAAACAAATGATTACTTCGGTAAGGTTCGCTAATCCCGACTAGTTTGGAATTGATATTCAAAGATAGATTAAAGAATAAATATAAAGAATTATCTTTGATAAAATTAATAGGAACCTTTTCCTATGAATGTGAAATTTAGAAACTAACTGTCGGTTAGCCAAGCAGAAGGGTTTTCTGGATATTGATCTGATGTTGGTTTCGGCCTTCGGGGTTAATATTTGGGGGATTATTCTCTTGATTAATTTACGGTTAGTGACTAATGAATTGGAATGAGGCGTATGTTGTGTTTGTGTAACACTTTTATAATATATACGCGAGTTATTCAGAAAGACCGGGTTTGTCCCATTCTGAATAACTGATTCGACGTGGTGTCGAAGATGAAGACGGTGGTCGAAGACCGGAAGTCTTCACGTCGTTTGGGTGATTACTGATGATCTTGATTGGGCTGTACACCCAAGAAGATGGAAACAGTTAGTGATCATCCAGACGTGCTTGGAGATCGATGGATATGCGGGGTACTAGGTGCCTCCGGTTTCGTTCAGACCCAGAACGGACTTGTAAATGGACTGTGTGTCTGACATCGGATTTTAGTCTGTGTGGTTGATTTCTATTAAATATACATCTGTTTGGCGGCGGAGAATTTATTCTCTTGCTTAACGCCCTTCTCTGAGACGTACGAGCTCAGGGGTTATATACTGATGGATATCAAACACATAGAGTGAATTGCCTGTGTGGCATGCCTAAGTGGCAATAGATCGAGGCTTCTGTTGGAAAGCAAAGTCTTGTGGTGATGATCAAAGCACAGCCTGTGTGGCACAGCTTTGTGTAACGTGAATTCGCGAGTTTCACACCCGGTATGAACCAGAAACGGGAGACGGACCTCAGGGAGGGCATGCGTTTCCTTCTAGCTAAAAAGTGGCGTCAGTGGTTTTACACGCCCTGACGAGTTTGACTTATGTGGTTGTTGCTGTTGCGAGGCGCCTCGGTTTGATCGGACGATCCGGGTCCGATGGAGTCATTTGTTGGCTCATTTACGCCCCAAAGGGCGGGGAAACGTAGTGTTCAGGCATTTTAATCCACATCGGTGGACCGGCCCTGTCGCTCCAAGGGTCACTCGAGCTATGATCCTGAGACATGGGCTAGATTGTCTCGAATCGGTTGAGGACTATCTTTTGCCTCGGTTCATAGACGGAAATCCAATTTCCAAACACGTGACATTTGCGGTTTTATTTGTAGAGCCTAGTATGGTGACATAGTGGGATGGGGCGCTCATGCCGCCTATGATTGATACTTATGATTTGAAGTTGTTTTATACACTATGCACTTATAATAGTATCAAGCGATTTGTTTTAACCGTATCAAGCATTCTTTGGCTGTTATAAGGGAAAACCCTATCCTCGGCTGCGTTGCATTGTGTGATGGGACCTGGGTCTTATAACAGCTTCATTTTTCTTTATTTAGCATTGCGTTGTTTGTTTTATGCACTGGTATTCTTGGGAGGAAACCCGTTCCGTGTTATACGGCGTGGTCCCTTGATTTACCTAACTTTAAAAACAAAGATTAATAACTGTTTTAGTTCTCACACCAGTCACATGACTGACCTGGAGTTTATTGTTTTAACCTAAACTCTGGGTGCCCTTATTTTGACACGGGCAGCTAGTAGTTTTGGTTTTGCAGATTTATATTCATAGGATCCTGGTTTACAGCTGGAACGATATCCGGAAAGCTTTGTATCCGTATATCTCTTCTAGTTGTGTATTGTATTATTTTCCGCTGCTATGTATTTAAATGTAATTTAAATCTCTGGTATTTCTGTGTAATATTTATTTTTACTCTGTATATTCTTGTAATCTGGTGCATTGTTGTAATAACAATGAAATGTTCTTCTATATGCGTTCTATTTTGTCGTGTTCTCAGAACAATTCGTTCTTTCTCTTCTCTTCGGAGGCCGGGGAAGTTTCGGGTCGTTTCATTTGGTATCAGAGCTTTGGTTTACAGAGCTCGAGAACATGACACATTAGAACCATACGAAAGAATTCATCAGAAATTGGATTAGTAATATCCAATGAGAATGACTCGTTAGAGATGGGATCAGTAGTATCCTAGAACGAGTGTGAAGAGTAGTGTTTTTGATAAATAAAAGTGAAAACAAATTTTGTTTTGAAAATTTAAATCAATTATTCGTATTTGATTATCTATTTATATTGAAGTGGACAATCCAGTATATATAGATTTTGCATGTACGTCTGATCCGCGTGTATTCGAAATTTTAATATACTGGATAGATATAGAATCGCACTCTAGTCGCCCGAGGATGATGCTGATAATTGTGATCACATTATCAGTATTTATATTCGAGTGACGAAAGGGAGATTTCTATATACTTCCTATTGACTGGTGTGAGAACCAAAATTAGATAGGGCCTATTGTTGTGATTTGGCATCAAAAATCTGATTTTTGTATATGTATCAAAATTATCAATTTGAAACTCTAATCCACTAATTGATTGAGGTTTGTGTTGTTTGTTTATTTGTTTGATAATTTTGAACCATTATGCCTAATATAACCAAATATTGAACTGTATTGAAAATTGGTCGCATTTGCTAGTATATGCATATATATCATTGAACAGGTCATAGCAAGGAGGCTAGAGCCAGAGAATAAAATTTGTTTGCCCGACAAATAGGTACATGTTTACTACATAATTTCCTGTTTTGTTTGGGTGATGATGATTTTATGAGCCTATTGGCTAGCCGCTTGGCTTTTTCTTTTTCTTTTTGAGATCTGAAGGACCGGGGAAGCTATTTGAAATTCCCCGATGCTCCCATTGCAGGGGAGGTTATGGCGAAATTTTTCAAAAATTTAGGGTGTTAGCCAAATTTTTGAAATTTTAGAAATTCTCAGAAACTGAAAAGTTGGAGAATGGAAGCCAGGTCGAGCGTAGTGTTGATTAATCAAACCACTTTCGACTTTGTTCCTTTTCGGGGACGAAAAGTTTTAAGTGGGGGAGATTGTAACAACCCGTAAAATGCGAGCCAGTTTGAAATTTTTATTTTGGCAATTTTTGCGAATTTTGATTATTTAAAATGAATTATTTTAAATAATATCGACGGAAAATTTATTTTGAATATAATTCGAACGTATATATTATGTACGTCGTCGTTAGAATATATAATAATTATATATAATTATAAAAGGAATTGAAAATGGCGCGGTAGTTCGAAAATTCGATTTCTAATTTCAAATGAATATACAGAATTCAATATAAGTCAGAATTGAACGAAACAAGAAATATTTGAATCTGTATAACTATATCTTTGTAACGAAGTTAACAAACTGAGATTTCATCTTAGGAATGATAAGATATGTCCAGTTTAAAATTAGAAATAGTCGCTGTGGAATTTATATATATTTTTATATATATAAGGCCCTTAAAAATAGCAATTTTGCAAACGACCTCGGATTTCGACGAAACCAGTTTTGTTGGGTCTGTGATGTTAAATTATTGCTAGGTTTCAAATTTCATAATTTTTCGAATCAATATGTGAGCGTGGTAAAGGAAAACGCGTTTGACCAGTTTCAGTTGATTTTAATCGACTGGAAATTGGCCATTTTTCAAACGGTCTCAGAATTCGACGAAACTAGTTTTGTTAGGACCGTATCGTCAATACGAAGCTAGAAAATATTTTTCAGGAATTTTTAAAGTTCGTATGTGACCCCGGTAATTTGAAATGTACGTTTAAAATTCAATATAATGATTTAAATGTAAATTTAACGGAAACTGATTCAAACGATCGAATCAGCTTATGATACATATCCCATTGTGTTCGGAATGGGGGTAATTAGCTAGGGGCGACAGTCGTTGGGCCTCGATAGGTGTTCGAATTAAAAGTCAACATTTAGGGTTTGGAAAAAATAAAATAATTAAATAAAAAGAAAAAAATATACCCTTTCCTTAACTACCCAGGCCCCCCCTTCTTCAAACCCGATTCAGAATAATGAAAAAAAAAAAAGAGATCGGAGCCGCGCTCCAGAGCTCGCCGCCGACGAGCGACCGCCACCCCAGACCGGACCTCCACCCCGAAGACGCTCCACCACCTCCGCTCGTCGGAGCACGCCCAGCCTCCCTCTCCCCTTCGATTTCCGCCGCTGCCGCCACGTTCAGACCCACCGCCACCTTCAACCTCCTCCGCCGTGATTCCAGCTCGCACTCCCCCCCCTCTCTCTTCGATTCCCCCGTTCCTCTTCCTCCCCTTTTCTTTCTTCAGCTCCGAACGCCCAAAACCCCCCTGTAAGTTTTTTTTTCTTTTTATTTATTTTACTTTTGTTTTATATAAACGGAAAAAAAAAATGAATAAAAGTAAAAACTGGTTTTATAAGATTTTTAAAACTGATTTTAAAATAAAAGTAAAAACTGATTTTATAAGATTTTTAAAACTGATTTTAAAATAAAGGTAAAAACTCGATCTTTATATATGTAGTGAAATAAAAATTGAATCTTTATATGTGAAAAGGCGAGATTTTTATATATTGAATTGCGAAAGATAAAAATATGATTTTTATATATTAAACTTCGAAATAAAAATATGATTTTTATATAGTGAACTTCGAATTAAAAATATGATTTTTATATAGTGAACTTCGAAATAAAAATATGATTTTTATATAGTGAACTTCGAATTAAAAATATGATTTTTATATATTAAACTTCGAAATAAAAATATGATTTTTATATAGTAAACTTCGAAATAAAAATATGATTTTTATATAGTGAACTTCAAATTAAAAATATGATTTTTATATAGTGAACTTCGAAATAAAAATATGATTTTTATATATTAAACTTCGAGATAAAAATATGATTTTTATATAGTGAACTTCGAATTAAAAATATGATTTTTATATATTGAACTTCGAATTAAAAATGTGATTTTTATATATTGAAAGGCGAAGTAAAAATCATATTTTTATATATTGAATAGCATCGTAAAAATTCGACTTTTGCATATGTAGAGAATACGGGCGAAAGTGACAAAAAGGCGAGAACGAAGGAGATTTCTATCAATGAAGTGCCGTGGAGCTAGGATAGCAATATGTGAGAATTTCTCACCTTTCAATTTAATTTTTCTAGTTATATATATATACTAGGATGTAGACGGTGCTTAGTAGCACCCGACACCCGTCATCCACAGACCATGGATGGCTTGTTTGTTAAATTGTTTGGTTGAGTAGTTGGTTAAATTATTTGATTGAAATTTGAGTTGTTTGGTGAAATGAATTGATTTCGATTGATGTGTGAATGGTGTGGGCCTTCACTAGACCGGGGATAAGGCTAGGCCTTGTCCCGTTTCTAGTATCGTGCCGTTATGCCGCCGAAATTTTCTAAAATATGTTAGAAAAATAAAAATGTCATTTATTGAATAAATGAACTGAAAAGAAAATTCATGTGTTGGAATAAATATTTTATCGTTAAAAATATAGTTTTTAACGTGAATGTGAATAAAATAAAATATTCATTTACAAACCAGACGGTTTGTTTATGTACACTGATTTGACTGATATTGATTGGGACGATAAATTTTACACATCGCCCAACTGCACAAATAAAATCTGTGTTTGATTGTTTGAAACCCCACACGGGTGTTGGGATGAAATTTGAAGTTCACTCATCCTGATTGATTAAATATGTCGATCGATTGATTGACAGGCTGTTATAAGCGTTAGATATCTATATTTGATGCTTATACAGTGTAGTGCACTTTGGTTGATGGTTGATTATTTTTCAAGGTTATTATACATGTGTTGTATGAAAATCCATATAATTAACTTTATATGGTAATTGATTGGGCCTCATTCCAGTTTTAAAATAGAAATATTTGAAATAGAAATACTCGAAATGGAATATTTGAAAATGTCAATATATGAAGCCGTGTTGATTAGATTGACGCCATTTTGACGTGAACGATATTTATATCGATTTTATTCATTTTAAAATGAATATTAAAAAGTAATTTTGAAATCGAATATTTCAAAATGAATTGAATTGAAAACGATTTCGAAATGAATTGAATTGAAAACGATTTCGAAATGAATTGAATTGAAAACGATTTCGAAATGAATTGAATTGAAAACGATTTCGAAATGAATTGAATTGAAAACGATTTCGAAATGAATTGAATTGAAAACGATTTCGAAATGAATTGAATTGAAAACGATTTCGAAATGAATTGAATTGAAAACGAATTCAAAATGAATTGAATTGAAAACGAATTCAAATTGAATTGAATAGAAATGAATTTTAAAACGAATTTATAGAGAAGAATTCAATTTTGCTTTGAATTGAAATGGAAGTTGAAATTGCTTTTGAAACGAATTTAAAACTATTTATATAATTCGTTTTAAATAGAAATCGGCGAAGTATATATTATATATATTATATATATAATATAATGGCCTGAATAGAACGCGCCGCGCCGCGGTAGTTCGTGAATTTCGACCATTTATTTCAAATGGACATTACGGGAGATCCGACCGTCGGATTCTCCTAAAACCGGAACCGCTGGGTTCGTATCGAAAAGAGCTTTCTAATGAATATTAGAAATTTGAAATCTAACGGTTGGATTTGGAGTTACGTCCAAATCAAATTTGAAAAAGGTCGCTGTAAGTGCAGTTCGATGGCCATTGATGGAAATCGACTATACGGGCCTTGATAAAATTATTAAAAATAGTAATAATTTGTGTAAAATCATAAGAAATGATTTGTGAAGATTTGGGATGAAAAACTCCATATTTGAAAAGATAAAAATAGATTTTTATCGAAATGAACTAGTTTTGAACTAGAAATATAATTCTATTTATTTTTAAATAAATAAATCGAATTTGAAAAGGGTTTTAAAAATAACCAGAATTTCCAATGATTGCATTGGAGTGGAATTGAATCGAAATTGTCTTCGGAATATTTCGATGTTGGAATTCGTGATTATACGGATGGTGTTATGGAAATTTGAAAGATATGTATTTATATCGTTATTTCCAATACGACATTTGTTAATTATAGAATTTGATATTGAATATAAGCCGATATATTTTCTATTCAGAGCCTTATATTGAATATCAAATGTGATTTGGGTTTGTCGTGGATGGTGTCTTCACTAACACTGTTCTTGAACCCAGTTGAGAAAAGATTAAATCTTTTTATTTAGATTTAATGAAGTATACCAATTAAATAATATTTAATTGGAATTGAATTGATATTGATTTTTGGGTTTATCGTGAACAGTGTTTTAAATAACATTTGTTCTTTAACCCGATAATTAATGAATGTGATTTTGGGTTTATCGTGAACCGTGTTTTAAATGACACTGATTCTTTAACCCAGTTAACGATTAAAACTAAGTGGAGTTTTAATGAATCTTTAATTAGATTGAAAAGGCCGAGAATGGAGTATCACCAGTTTTACTCTAGGCGATAGTTAAATCTTTAATTAGATTTGAACGTGAAATGGTAATTGAATTTACCGATAACACCGTGGTGTTAGATATGAAGTATTACCAGTTTTACTTCATGGGATGAATAGGTTGGGATTGGGAAATTAAAACAAATGATTACTTCGGTAAGGTTCGCTAATCCCGACTAGTTTGGAATTGATATTCAAAGATAGATTAAAGAATAAATATAAAGAATTATCTTTGATAAAATTAATAGGAACCTTTTCCTATGAATGTGAAATTTAGAAACTAACAGTCGGTTAGCCAAGCAGAAGGGTTTTCTGGATATTGATCTGATGTTGGTTTCGGCCTTCGGGGTTAATATTTGGGGGATTATTCTCTTGATTAATTTACGGTTAGTGACTAATGAATTGGAATGAGGCGTATGTTGTGTTTGTGTAACACTTTTATAATATATACGCGAGTTATTCAGAAAGACCGGGTTTGTCCCATTCTGAATAACTGATTCGACGTGGTATCGAAGATGAAGACGGTGGTCGAAGACCGGATGTCTTCACGTCGTTTGGGTGATTACTGATGATCTTGATTGGGTTGTACACCCAAGAAGATGGAAACAGTTAGTGATCATCCAGACGTGCTTGGAGATCGATGGATATGCGGGGTACTAGGTGCCTCCGGTTTCGTTCAGACCCAGAACGGACTTGTAAATGGACTGTGTGTCTGACATCGGATTTTCGTCTGTGTGGTTGATTTCTATTAAATATACATCTGTTTGGCGGCGGAGAATTTATTCTCTTGCTTAACGCCCTTCTCTGAGACGTACGAGCTCAGGGGTTATATACTGATGGATATCAAACACATAGAGTGAATTGCCTGTGTGGCATGCCTAAGTGGCAATAGATCGAGGCTTTTGTTGAAAAGCAAAGTCTTGTGGTGATGATCAAAGCACAGCCTGTGTGGCACAGCTTTGTGTAACGTGAATTCGCGAGTTTCACACCCGGTATGAACCAGAAATGGGAGACGGACCTCGGGGAGGGCATGCGTTTCCTTCTAGCTAAAAAGTGGCGTCAGTGGTTTTACACGCCCTGACGAGTTTGACTTATGTGGTTGTTGCTGTTGCGAGGCGCCTCGGTTTGATCGGACGATCCGGGTCCGATGGAGTCATTTGTTGGCTCATTTACGCCCCAAAGGGCGGGGAAACGTAGTGTTCAGGCATTTTAATCCACATCGGTGGACCGGCCCTGTCGCTCCAAGGGTCACTCGAGCTCTGATCCTGAGACATGGGCTAGATTGTCTCGAATCGGTTGAGGACTATCTTTTGCCTCGGTTCATAGACGGAAATCCAATTTCCAAATACGTGACATTTGCGGTTTTATTTGTAGAGCCTAGTATGGCGACATAGTGGGATGGGGCGCTCATGCCGCCTATGATTGATACTTATGATTTGAAGTTGTTTTATACACTATGCACTTATAATAGTATCAAGCGATTTGTTTTAACCGTATCAAGCATTCTTTGGCTGTTATAAGGGAAAACCCTATCCTCGGCTGCGTTGCATTGTGTGATGGGACCTGGGTCTTATAACAGCTTCATTTTTCTTTATTTAGCATTGCGTTGTTTGTTTTATGCACTGGTATTCTTGGGAGGAAACCCGTTCCGTGTTATACGGCGTGGTCCCTTGATTTACCTAACTTTAAAAACAAAGATTAATAACTGTTTTAGTTCTCACACCAGTCACATGACTGACCTGGAGTTTATTGTTTTAACCTAAACTCTGGGTGCCCTTATTTTGACACGGGCAGCTAGTAGTTTTGGTTTTGCAGATTTATATTTACAGGATCCTGGTTTACAGCTGGAACGATATCCGGAAAGCTTTGTATCCGTATATCTCTTCTAGTTGTGTATTGTATTATTTTCCGCTGCTATGTATTTAAATGTAATTTAAATCTCTGGTATTTCTGTGTAATATTTATTTTTACTCTGTATATTCTTGTAATCTGGTGCATTGTTGTAATAACAATGAAATGTTCTTCTGTATGCGTTCTATTTTGTCGTGTTCTCAGAACAATTCGTTCTTTCTCTTCTCTTCGGAGGCCGGGGAAGTTTCGGGTCGTTTCATCACATGACTGACCTGGAGTTTATTGTTTTAACCTAAACTCTGGGTGCCCCTATTTTCCACACGGGCAGCTAGTAGTTTTGGTTTTGCATATTTATATTCACAGGATCCTGATTTACAGCTGGAACGATGCTCGGAAAGCTCTGTATCCGTGTATTACTTTCAGTTGTGTTTTGTATTATTTTCCGTTGCTATGTAATTTATTGTAATCTCTGATATTTTTCGAATGTATATTTATTCATACTCTGTATATTCTTGTATTCTGATGGAATTGTTGTAATAACAATGAAATGTTCTTCTGTTTGCGTTCTATTGTGTCGTGTTCTCAACACAATCCGGGCTTTCCTTACCGGGGAAGTTTGGGTCGCTACAAATAGCGTGCGATTAGGCGGATTGGATTTGAGAAATGGGTTCGGCCTTCACTGTGTAAACGTAAAAGAAGATTAAGGGAAGAGCAACACTCTGTTAAACGTTGTTAAGGTCCAAGTTTATTTAGTTAATTATTTAATTTTATAATCAAGGTATAAAATAACATAACTTTTTCATATGGAAACGAAATCAGATGTTTTCAGATGCATTGGACTCGTAGCGATGAGATCTACAACATGGAATAGAGCAGAGCTGAAACGGAGCGATCTAAAATTTTGAAGAATTCCAAACCCAATGTGAGATTTCTCTTTTTTTTTAAAATAAAATTAATTATTATTGCATTGGAAAAATTTATTTACGCTGTCAAGTTTCGATTGTGTGTTGTATGTGATATGAATTGGCTGATATTGTTTGTAGCGATCCGATAGATCTAATTGAATTTGTTAAAATTGATCGAGCTATACAAATATTTCTTTTGTTGTATATATAATCATGAAATTGTTATTTAGTTGAACATGTTTGAATTGATTGAGCAATACAAATAAATAATTCCTAATTTTATTTTGTCATTAAAAACATTGAACATGTTTTGCATATAAAATATTCCATTTTAGTTGTTATTAGAAACATCAAACATGTTATGACAATAAAAATCTTTCTTTGTCATTAACAACTTAGAATAATGATTTGCCAAATAAAATATGTCATTTATTTAGAATAATGATTTGCCAAATAAATTATGTCATTTATTTAGAATAATGATTTGTCAAATAAATTTGTCATTTATGTTAGAGAATAAATATGTCATTTATGTTAGAGAATACAAATGTAATTTATGTAGAATAATGTCATGTTGTGAAAATAAAAATGTCATCTTGTTAGAGAAAATGTCACCTTTATCATGTTAGATAAGAATAAAAATAATTATTTGTTAAGACTCATGCTTTGTTGAAATAAAATATTTCAACAATAAAAATTACATTTTTATCACATGTAGGGATCACTAAAAATACTCATATTTGAAATGAAAATTGTTCGACCCATAAAGATCACATTTTTTTATTATATTCATAAAATATGTAAAATACTCATTGTTTGAAATGAAAAATATGTTTCCAATAGAAATTCCATTTTTATTGTATACATAAAAATGATCATTGTTTGAAATTAAAAGATTACATTTTTAATATAAGATAGAAAGATTCAAAAGTGGTAAGAATATGTTAACATTAAAATTATATATTTAATGTAATAAGGATTTATTAAAAAGATCACACTTTGATAAGAATGTGTTAGCATTAAAATTATATCTTCAATGTAATAAAGGATTGATAAAAAGATTAAACTTTGGTAAAAATGTGTTAATATAAGAAAGTACGTTTTTATGTACAAATGGTTATAAAAAGATTAAATTTAGATTATAATATGTTTACATTAGAAAGCTCATTCTTAATGTATAAAAGGATTCAATAAAAAAAGATCATAGTTTGATAAAACTTGTTCACATTAAAAATCACATTTTTAATGTAAGTAGGAATCGTTAAAAATGTTCATTGTTTGATGAATATGTTGTTACATTTAAAATTTCATTTTTAATGTAGAATGATGCATTTGGAAGATTCTAGTTTGAAACATGTTAACATTAAAAATCACATTTTTAATGTAAAGATGAATTCTTTAAAAAGATTAGACTTTGGTTAGAATATATTTACATCAAATCACATTTTTAATGTATAAATGATTCATTAAACAGATTTAGGTTTGATAAAATATTTTAACATTATAAAAATGTTTTAACAGTAGAAATGCACTTTTGTTTAATATTAATATTAACATGTTATAGGAAATGTACATTTGGTTAATATTGACATTAACACGTTAAAAAGCAGAAAATGTTCATTTGTTTAATATTAACATTTACATGCAATAGAAGTAGAAATGTTCATTTGTTTAATATTAACATTAACATGTTAGAGAAGTAGGAACATGTACACTTGTTTAATATTAACATTATTATATTAGCGATATTAGAAAATTTGCTAGATTAAAACATTATCATTATTATGTTAGCGATATAAGGAATAATTCAAACTGAATTAGAATTGGTTAAATTTATTAACCAATGATTTATTTTGTTGGTGTTTTAAAATCCCACACAGTTATTGGGATGACATTTGACATACACTGGTCCCGATATTCAGTTATGTGTCAGTCGATGGATTGACAGTCTGTGATGAGCATTATTTATTTATTTATTCTAATGCTCACACAATTGAAAATTTCACTATGAATGTGAATGAATTGTCTAATGATTATTTATCATTTATTGTTGTATACATGCGATGTATGAAATCCATATAACTGAAATTATATGGTAATTGATTGAGTCGCATTCCGATTTAGAATATCTTTTAAATAAATAATATTTGAAGATAAATAACATTTTTATATATATTTTAAAGTAAAGAATATTTTAAATAAAGAATATTTTTAAAATAACGAATATTTTAAAATAATATTCAATGAAAAATAAAATTATTATTTTTATGTCCATTTTTGGATGGACACAAAAATATAAAAATATGAAGTCGGGTTAAGTATAGAAACGCCATTTTTAACCCGAACGGGTTTATCGATCGATTTTATTCATTTTATAATGAATATCATAAAGAAGTGATTTCAAAATCTAATGTTTTAAAAATATTAAGATTATAATATGATAAAATATTCAATTTTGATTTAAAATTGAAAAAGAAGTTGAAATCATTTTAAATTGAATTTACAAATATTTTATAAATACGTTTTAAATAGAAATCGACGGTATATATTATATATATTTAATGGCCTGAATAGAACGCGTTGCGCAGCGACCATTCACAAATTTCGACCATCAACTTCGAATTGATGTAACGGGAGATCCGACCATCGGATTCTCCTAAAACCAGAATCGTTGGGTTCGTATCGAAAAGAGCTTTCCAATGAATGTAAGAGTTTTGAAATCTAATGGATAGATTTGGAGTTATGTCCAAATCAATTTTAGAAAAGGTCGCTGTAAGTGCAGTTTGATGACCGTTTATGGAAATCGACTGAAATGGCCTTAAGTAAATTATTAAATATACGGAAAAATTATGTAAATTCATAATATGATTTGAAAAGAATTTGGATGAAAATTCAAATTTTGTAAAGACAAAAATATATTTTTATCGAAATGATATAGTTATTAACCATAATAAATCTTTTATTTAATATTTAGTGAAGTTTTCCAATAAATTAATATTTAATTGGAATTGAATAAAAGAATTGGATTTTGGGTTGTCAAGAATGGTGTCTTCAATAACGCTGTTCTTAAACTCAGTCGAGAAAAGAATAAATCTTTTAATTAAGATTATTAGAGTTTCCAATTATATTTAGTAATTGGAATAAAATGAAATGCGAATTGGGTTTATTGTGAACTGTGTTTTTAACGACATTCGTTATTTAACCCAATTAACAATGAAAATATAATTTGGGATTTATAAATCCTTTATTAAGATTTAAATGGAAATTTTCCAAAGTAATGTTTTCCAATTTAATATATTAAATTGGAGTTTAATGGAGTTCGATTTAATAATAATCGAGATGAGCTTCTATAAAAGAAGGCTGTTACTATATATGGAATTTAAAAGGCTTTGCCGTTATTCCATTTATATTATTAGTCTGATACGGAAATTTATATCGATTATGTATTGGTTGGATTTCAGTGAAATTCCATATTTAATGAAAGATGATTTTGGGTTTATCATGAACTGTGTTTTAAATGACATTGGTACTTTAACCCAGTTGAAGACAATATTAATTTTGTAAAGTGGAATATTCATTAAGTAATGGTTTTTGATATTAAAACCAAATTGGAGTTTTAATGAATCATTAAAAAGAAGATTAAAGAATAAATTTAAAGAATTTATCTTTGATAAAATTAATGGGAACCTTTCTCTAATAATGTGAATATTTTATTAAAAGAATATTCTAAGTTGGAATGTGGCGTATGATGTGTTTTTATTGCACTTGATTTTTGACTATAAAATACGCGAGTTATTCGGAAAGACCGGGTTTAACCCATTCTGAATAATTACTACGACGATTAAAAGTCGAAGATGAAGATAGTGGTTGAAGAACGGCGATCTTCAAATCGAATGGACGACTACTGATGCCTTTGATTGGAGTTGCCGCCTTAAAAGGGTTACAGTGGTAGTTGTCCGGACTACTTGTTGATTGTCCGGATATGCGAGGACCTCTCTCCTGTATTGGACATATGGGACGAGAAATAAGGTGCCTCCGGTTTCGTTCAGACCCAGAACGGACTTGTAAATGGATGGTATGTCTGATGTTGTATTCCTTTATGTTGTATTCGTTGATCTCTGCTAAATATATATCTATTTGGTGACGGAGAATTTATTCTCTTTCTTAACACCCTTCTCTAAGACGTACGAGCTTAGAGGTTATATATTGGCAGAAATCAATGGTATGGTATGGATTGACAATGTGGCATGCTAAGATGCAAATGATCAAGGCTAATTGTTGAAAAGCAGAGCCTTGTGGTTGATGATCAAATCATAGCTTATTTCGGCATAGCTTTGTGTATAGCATTACTTCGCGAGCATCACACCCCGGTATAAACCAGAAACGGGAGAAGGATCCAGGGAGAACATGTGTTTCTTCCTAGCTAGAAGTGGTGTTAGGGTTTTACAAGCCCAGACATTTTTACTTATGTGGATGATGGATTGTGAGGCACCTCGTATTTGAGTCCCTAGTGGCTCTATTTTACGTCCTATAGGGCGGGGAAACGTATTGTTCACGAATTTATATATAATCCACCAACGTAAGTTGGGGACCGGCCCTGTGGATCCTAAGGGCTCACCTGAGTCTGAGTCCTGAGACATGGTAGGCTAGATTGTCTCAAATTCGGTAAGGACTATCTCTTGCCTTGGTCCATGATGGAAATCCAACTTCTAATATGACACCATGCGGTTTTGATTGTAGAACTAGTATGGCGACATAGTAGGATGGGGTACTATGCCGTCTATGATTGATACATTATGATTGAAATTGTTTTTGAAACATGTATAAACTTATAATAATATCAAACCTGTTTTATCGTATCAAGCATTTTTTACCATTATAAGGTAAAATTCTATCCTCCGGTTTGCATTGCATTGTGTGATGGGACTTGAGTCTTATAATGGTTTCATTTTTCTAAAAAACATTGCGTTGTTTAATGATTTACTTTATTTATGCACTGGCAATCCAATGGAGTAAACCCGTTCCGCATTAGCAGCGTGGTCCTGTGATTAGCCTTATTATTAGATAAGTTAAGTAAAGATTTCTCATACCAGTCCCATGACTGACCTGTAGTTTGTTTCACTTGTAAACTTGGGTGCTCATATTTTCCACACGGGCAGTCGAGTAACTTATTTTGCAAATATATTAAGCAGGATTCTGGATCGAAGCTTAAAGTTATGTCCAGAGCATTGATAGTCTTCCGCTGTGTTAGTTCCGTTGCAGTGTATTACATTTATTGTAAATTAATCTTTCACTGTACTATATTCGATGTACTATGATATTCTGTACTCTGATGTAACATTATTACGATGTTAATAAAAGTCTGTTGTTATTTGTTCTGATGTGTTGTATGCCCAAAGTTAGTGTATCCGCTAATTTCCCACGAGTGGATTTTTCGGGTCATTACACATAATGATGTATATGGAGCAATGAATACATAAACTAGAGGTACGTTTTTTACTTCATTATATTTACTAATGATATCAGTAGATAAAGATATGTGTATCTTATGAAACACATATCAGAATCCTTTGAAAAGTTCAAAGAGTTCAAAGTGGAGATAGAAACCAATTTTAATAGAAAATAAGTACATTTCGAACAGATTGAAAAGGAATATTTAAGCCAACTATTTAATGACTATCGAGATGAGTTTGAAATTGATTCACGACTCACTCCGCCTAGAACACCATATTGAAATGGTGTGTCTGAAAGGAGTAATCACACCTTATAAGATACAGTACGACCAAGATAAGTCATATAGATCTTCCAATTAATTAAATTTAGAACAATTGCATTTAATCCTACTAAAACGAATTTGAAGACGCCATACAAGATATGGACCAGGAAACGTCCTAGTATGTCTGATGGAAAGATTTAGGATGGAAGGCGTTTATTAAACGTTCTTTCTCTGATAAGATCGGACCCAAATCAGATAACTATATTGTGGAATGTTCAAAAGAAACAAATGGAGATTATTTCTATAAATCCTCTGAGAATAAAATGTTTAATACTCCAATTGGTATCCCTTTTAAAGGAGAGACAGTTTCTTAGATACCAAAGGGAATGAGATTGTATCACCCCGCGAGTTCTATAACATTAAGCTTCACAAATTAAAATGTAATTAATTCTAAATGAAAGAATTAAGGGAAATGGGTTACGCCATTGCGTTCGTCTCGGAATTCTGCTTGAGATAGAGTCCGAGTTTGCGTGAATCGGACTCCATATGAAGAAGTTATGACCTTCGGAAGTTTCGGAATAAAATTTAAATTCAAACAGCTCAGTTTTAAATTCGAAATTCGAAAAAAAACAGGTTCAAACTGGGCTGGGCGGGAAAATTCCTGCCCAGAGACCAGGTCAACCATGGTGTCGACCTGGCCTCCCCAGGTCGACCATGGTGTCGACCTGGCCACCCCAGGTCGACCATAGTGTCGACCTGGGTGTCGACCTGCCAGTCAACCTACCTGGTTGACCTGGCTGGCTAGGTCTGGCTCGAATTTTTGTGGCTCGGTGTGTCACTAGGGCTGACATGTCACCACTTGATTGGCTCTTTGAACTTTGTATGGTCTAGATTCCTCCTGTCTTCATCTGACGGCTCAAAACAATTTAAAAATCTATAAATACACCCTAAGTCTCAACTGAAAATTCACATAAAAAAATAAGATGGGAGTCGTCATGCTGCCAGGAAGGAATTAAGCATAGCCGTCAAGAGACAAAATCTTAGAGACGAATCAAATTAAGAAGAAGATTAAAGTTTAATCAAATAAATCAACGCAACGTTAGTCTACCCAAAGGAGCGCATCTCAATTTCAGAATTCAGAATCCAGAATTCAGTATTCTGCATTCGTTGTAAGTATAGTGACCTTTCAGAATATGAATAAAAACTGTGATGTGATTCGATGTAAATGAAAATAGAATTGTGTTATTGTATGAATATGATATAAATTCTATGTATTGTAATGATTCTGTCATGACTTGTGTATTGATATTTGTGGCCTAAATTGATTTATACTAGCCTATTGGACATTTGTATATGAAAGTAATAGCAATAGCAAGTTGTGGCAAAAACTAGAAATTGATCCCTTTATGTATATGTCGATGGCATGGACTATGTATACTCCCTTAATCTAAGTTAGAATTTATGTAAACATGTTCTAGATTTGAGATCCTTTTTAGGCCTACATGACCCAAAACCTATGATATCATTCTTATGTTAATTTGTAAGTATAATTGGATCTATGTTAAGTATCGTTTGGGTTTCATAAACTATGCAAGTTCATGTTGAAATAGGCTACGTGATTAGATGTTATAATTGGACATTTTGGTGAATATACAACATGCTAGTTTTGTGGTTGACATTATGCCAAGTTAAACATGTTTAAACACAAGTTTGTATAAGCATAAATTATGCCATTTCATATGTCACCTACTCAGTTATACTTTGATTTGACTGCAAGTTCACATGACCCATATTATATGTTAGTTGAATCGCTAAATTGCAAGTTCATGCGCCACACACCTTTATGTATTACATGTTCTTAATTTCCCCTTTTTCTCACGTTTATAAGGTTAGGCTGAATTATGACAAGCCCAACACATGTTATAATGTTGCGAACGTACTAACGGGGGTAATAACGTTGGGTGTAATACATGAAAATATATGTTGGCATGGTTTCCCCATGCCAACGACAATGACATTTAAGCGGTATGAATTGATATACCCAAGGATAAAAGATATGACATTTACATATATAATTGAGAAATAATAAAATATGTAAATTTAGAAAACACGATATGCTTAACCCGAGGTTAGATTGAGTTGTGATGTAAACCTGCCTAGATCCGCCCGGCTGTCTAGTAGTCACAACAATACCTATCCAATGTGGGTGGTTAAGCATTGAGCCCAATAATGACCCGAGGTTAGACTGAGCTACGGTGTAAACCTGCCCGGAACCGACCGACACATCCAGTAACCGTAGCAATACCTGTCTAATGTGAGTGGTCTAGTGCTCTAAGAGGCTAAGGACAGATGGTAGGGTTAAGTCAACTATAACACTTAACCAAATTCAACATGTTAACAAGAATGGATGGGTGGGGTTAGGTAAATACAGACACTTAACCACTTAACATGTTTGACTAGAAAATCCTGGTAACGAGGGACCCATTTCAGCAGTAACCCAAGTTAGGTATCATGGTACCCTGAAACTAGGCAGGGTGGGGCACGATTACTGGGCTGATTGTAAGCGGTCAAAGCGACGGCGGTGGGTGCAACAGTGTAGGTTCTAACGGGGTGCGGGCGTGCACACACTCCAGAGCAGGATAACAGGGCACTGGGGGCACCAGTAGTATAACCTATGCCTTCTAGAATTTGTGTCGGGGCCGCCACCATGGGTCTTGATACACCCCATGGTGGGACCAGCATAGGTATCTACAATTCTTGGGGGCCGTATGACACATGTTTACGCGAGTAGGAGCCAATCTTTAAATAAAAATGGGGATCACTTCACCCTCAGCATGGGGTGCCAGTTAAATTAAGCTCAAGCAGGTGCAGAGATATAGTATGGGTGCGATAGTACATTCGACACTTCCTTAGCTTGTCGCACTTTCCTGTTTTCAGTTTATATCTATCATGCCCTTTTCTTATTCACATACTAAAGAGTTACTAGATTTACTCAGGCTTTATGTTTGACTCTATTTTCTTTTCGTCTTCTTTTCTTTCGTCGCCCCCCAGGTCCACAGGGAGGAAACAACTCAGCTCAATTAGACTCTTTACAAGCTCCAAGAACGTAGATGTATGATTTGGATCTCTTTTGCTCGGATTATGGCTTTGGATATCACTATGGTGATTTTTGTCACTTTATTTATGTTTTATGCTTCTTTAATAATCAAGACAGTAATGAGGTTGTAATGTTGGAAGTATTTTGAGATAATTATGGAATGTTTTGTTTGAACACGTATTGATGAAATAAAAGTCTGTTTGGTTTCTGCTGTTTAAAATATGTGTATTTATATCTGTCTTGAGTTTATCTGTGGCTTTTACTTATAAACCTCCACCAAAGTTAAGGCATTCCCTTTGTGAGTGACCTTAATGGAGGTGGGGTGTTTCACTTGGTTTCATAACATAGGTTTACCAGGCAAGATAAAAGTTTTTGAAATTGTTTTCAAAAAGAAAGTTTAAAGAAGCATTTTTCAAGAAAAAGTGTTATATTTTAAAAGACATAATCCCCCAAAGCCATATGCACTATCTCTCTCTATCCTTCGTTTTGAATCTTTCCTTTCTGTTTCAGCATGTCTGGAGACCTTAACCTTCCTGAAGGAGTACCGATACCCGGCTGGTTTAGGAGGTATTTAGAAGCGAGGGCCAATGGCGAGGGCCCAGCAGACATCCCTCCTCCAGTGGCCGCAGTTCCTCCTCCTCCTCCTCGTGGAAATGCCTTCGCAAAAACATGCAGAGACTTCTAGGCAATGGGTGGAAAAGTCTTTTATGGGACAGAATCCTTTGTAGGAGCAAGAAACTGGCTAAAGGAGACTGAGGATCTGTTTGTCATCTTCGGAGTTGATGACAGGCAAAAGATACAGCTAGCAGTATGGTTACTTAAAGATGAAGCTTCCTATTGGTGGGAAATTACCAATGCTCAGAGGGCGGTGGAAACATGGGAAGACTTTAGGACAAGGTTTGAGATGAAATTCCTCTCCCAAGCTAAAAGAAGCCTGCAAATGGAGAAGTTTCTAACTCTGAAACAGGGAAGTATGACAATCAGGGAGTATGTTAATCAGTTTAATCAGCTGGCCAGATTTTGGCTAGACTTAGTAAACACCCAACACAAGAAGGCACTTCGCTTCATCAAGGGTTTGAATGAGCCTCTACACAGCCTTGCCATGACCCATGTATCCACGGGAGAGACTTATGAAAGCTTGGTGGACATGGCGTTGCTACACGAGGAAGACCACAGCAAGAAAGAAACTAAGGTGGAAGAGAAGAAAGAGGGTCTACAAACAAAGAAAATAGACTTCATGAAAGGAGGGAAGAACAATAAGCCCCGTGAGAAGAGAAGGTGCAATTTCTGTGGCATTGTGGGACATATATCAAAAGACTGCCGAAAAAGGAAGGCGAAGATGGGTGGTTTCTTCCATTGTGGAGAAACTGGACACCAAGCTAAGGACTGCCCAAGGAAGAAAGGGCAGGGACAGAAAGCCGGATCCACTTCAGGGGGTCAGGTTCATGCGCTAGTGGCACCTCAGCAGGAACGAGGTAGTAATATTTCTGTAGAAAGTGTAGTTTGTCTTTATGATCATCCAGTTCGTACACTTTTTGACTCTGGCGCATCACACTCTTTTATTTCATCTGCCTTAGTAGAATCTCTGCATCTAGACACTAGTATGGTAGAAGACCCCTTAGTAGTTTCAAATCCAATTGGGGGCTCCGCTTACTTGTTAATGGTTTGTTTGGATTTTAAAATCTCTATTCTCAGCGTTGAGTTTAGTTGTGATGCCTTTGTTTTGGGCTTCTCGGGATATGGTTTGATCTTAGGCATGGACTGGTTATCCAGTAATAGTGCCATTCTTGATAGTGAGAAAAGAGTAGTTAGACTCTTGACTCGGCTTGGTAACACTCTAGAAATTTCTTGTAATCCCTTGAATGCTATTATGCTTAGTTATCTAGAGTCGCTTGATGCTTCTGATGAGAATTTGCAATCAGTTAGAATAGTCCAGGAATATCCAGATGTCTTTGAGGAGGTGAAAGGCTTACCTCTGAGGCAAGAAATAGACTTCCGCATATATCTTGTGGATAATGCAAAGCCTGTAGCTTTACCTGTCAGACACATGGCTCCAAAGGAGAGAAAGGAGCTCAGTAAGCAGGTTAAAGAACATCTCGAAAAGGGGTTCATTAGACGGAGCATTTCAGAATGGGGTGCTCCAGTGGTGTTCGCAACCAAAACAGATGGTTCGCTTCGCCTTTGCGTCGACTATAGGGAGTTAAACAAATTGACCAAGAAAAATAGGCACCCTCTTCCTCGAATCGACGATTTGTTTGATCAGCTTGTAGGAGCGTCGGACTTCTCCCAACTTGATCTGGCAACTGGGTTCCATCAGCTAAGAGTAGCTGAAGATAACATTGATAAGACGACGTTCAGAACCCTAGACGGTTTCTTCGAGTGCCTTGTCATGCCTTTCGGCTTGACAAATGCACCCGCTTATTTCGTAGACCTAATGAGCAGGGTGTTCAGAGAATTCCTCAACAAATTTGTGGTTGTCTTCGTAGATGATATCTTAATATTTTCAAAGAATGAGGAAGAGCATGCTCAGCATCTGAAAGAAATCATGGAAACTCTCTGTTCACATCAGCTAAAAGCCAAATTCTCCAAGTGCCACTTTTGGAGAAAGGAGGTAAGATTTCTGGGGCATATAGTCTCCAAAGAGGGGTTGGCTGTGGACATGAGTGGCCAGAGGTTCTAAATAAGATTCCAGGAATCCAAATTTGGGTCCCTGAATATTGCGCGAAAGTGGTGGCAGTACAAGATTGGAAGACACCAAGAAATGCAACCGAAGTTCGAAGCTTTCTTGGGCTTGCCGGGTTTCACCGAAAGTTTATTAGGGATTTCGCAAAAATCTCAGCCCCCTCACAAGGCTAACAAAGAAGAATCTGGAATTCACTTGGGATTTGGATTGCGAGTTTGCTTTCCAATGATTAAAAAAGGCTCTCACAACAGCCCCAGTTCTGACCTTGCCGGATGGAAGCAAAATATTCACAGTATACACGGATGCATGTGGAACGGGACTAGGCGCTGTTCTAATGCAAGAAGGAAGGGTAGTAGCTTATGGCGGAAGACAATTGAAAGTTCATGAAAAGAACTACCCAACCCACGATCTTGAGTTAGCCGCCATCGTCTTTGCACTGAAGTCTTGGCGCCATTATCTCTTAGGTGAGAAGTTCGAATTATACACTGACCATAAATCGTTGAAATATCTCTTCTCGCAGAAGGATCTTAACTTGAGGCAGCAAAGATGGATGGAGTTTCTTGCCTCGTATGACTTTGAAATTTCCTATACTCCCGGAAAAGGCAACGCGGTAGCAGACGCGTTGAGCTGAAAGAAACTGACCTTAAGCCCGCTCTTTGTGGAAAGGCAAAGCTTGGAGTATATAGCCAGTTTTAACTTTAGGCCCTCCTTAGATTTTGTACCGGGTTTGTTAGCATCTCTCGAAGCACGCCCTACTCTCTTGGACTCAATAGGGGTTGCACAACGTGAAGACCCTCAGCTTGTTGATGTGATTGATAAACTTATTAGGGGTGAGACTGCTAGTCATCTCAGTAGGTACGCCATCGATGATAAGCGTTGGCTGAGGCAAGATGGAAGATTATGCGTCCCACAAGCAAAGGAGTTGACAAAGAAGGTTCTCGAGGAAGCGCATCATTCCAAGATGAATATACACCCTGGCGGTGATAAGATGTACAAGGATATAAAAAGGACTTTTTTTTGGAGTGGCATGAAGTAAGACGTGGCAGATTTCGTTTCTAAGTGCATGACCTGCCAACAGGTCAAGGCGGAACAGAAGAAGCCTGGATGACTACTTCATCCTTTAGAGGTCCTACAGTGGAAGTGGGATAGCATTTCAATGGACTTCATTGATGGACTGCCTAGGTCGAGAAGAGGCAACACTAGCATTTGGGTAATAGTGGATATGCTTACTAAAAGCGCCCACTTTATACCTATCAAGAGTAGAAGGATTGCCGCATCTCTAGCATCTCTTTATCTCAAGGAAATAGTTCGACTCCATGGGATACCCTCCAGCATTGTTAGTGACCGAGACCCTATCTTCACAAGTGAGTTTTGGCGGAGTCTGCAAGAAGCTGTAGGCACACAGTTATGTTTGAGCACGGCCTATCACCCCCAAACCGATGGCCAGACGGAAAGGGTGAATAGAGTTTTGGAGGATCTTTTAAGACTTTGCGTTCTTGACTTTGGAGGGACATGGGAGGATCACCTTCCTTTAGTAGAATTTGCCTACAACAACAGCTACCAACCTACCATAGGAATGGCACCCTTCGAAGCCTTGTATGGAAGACCGTGCAAATCACCAACTTGTTGGTGGGAGTCTACAGATAAGCTTATACTTGGGCCAGACATGATTCGAGAGACTTCAGAGAATGTGGACTTGATACGTAGGAGAATGAAGACATCCCAAGACAAACAAAAATCCTAGACCGACAAAAGAAGGACCGACCTTGAGTTTGAGGTTGGGGACAGGGTTTTCCTTAAGGTATCTCCTTTATGGAACGTCGTTCGCTTTGGATCCACAAGAAAGTTAGCACCAAGATTTGTAGGACCGTTCCCTATCATCGAGAAGGTTGGGAAGATGGCCTATAGATTAGAGCTACCCGAGAGACTAGCCGGAGTTCACAACGTCTTTCATGTTTCTCACCTCCGAAAGTGTTTGCATGAGTCTGCGGAAGTGGTGGAACCTAGCATTCTAGAAGAAGCCGAAGTGGAACGTGAAGCAACTGTGAGGAAAGTTCCAACCCGCATCTTAGGAACTGAAGTGAAAAAGCTACGCAACTGCGAAGTCAAACTCGTTAAAGTTCAGTGGAGCGATGCCGAGGAAGACGCGACTTGGGAAACTGAGGACAGAATACGCGCTGCCTACCCTCTTCTTTTTGAGGGTACATCTTTGATCTCTCTTTTTCCTTAAGTTATGCTTTATCTATCTTTTTAGGTATATCTCGTCAGTCCTTTTCCTAACTCCTTAGGTAGAAAACAAATGGATGCAAACATGTATTTGAAAACATGTTATGGATGATGGCTGCAAATGGTTGCTAGTGATTGCTAGTGGTTGCTCGTGGATGCATATACACACACACACCCTAGGTTATAGATCGACTCAGTCACTTCATATTTCATACACATATATGTATTCTCATTTGTATATGATTGAAACTTGATATGTTGTCATATGGTCGTCGCATTTGTATGAATAGTTGTGCACTCATGTAGAATTATGAGTAGGAAAAATTTGCATACATAATGGATTCATGACACTTACATGATTCGCATTAAGGAGGTCAACTGAATCAGCAGACCACCTGATTTCTGCATTAGATAAGGACATGTACACACACTATGCATATGATCATGAAGCATTAGAAGTCTTTTAAGGACAGTGGACGCCTGTGTTTATTGGTTGAGTAGATGGACTGTTGGATGGTAGGATATACATTCTTCCTTACTTGAAGATTTCGGGGACGAAATCCTTTAAAGGGGGGAGAATGTAACACCCCGTGAATTCTATAACATTAAGCTTCACAAATTGAAGTGTAATTAATTCTAAATGAAATAATTAAGGGAAATAGGTTACGCCATTGCGTTCGTCTCGGAATTCTGCTTGAGATAGAGTCCGAGTTTGCGTGAATCGGACTCCATATGAAGAAGTTATGACCTTCGAAAGTTTCGGAATAAAATTTAAATTCAAACAGCTCAGTTTCAAATTCGAAATTCAAAAAAAAAAACAGGTTCAAACTGGGCTGGGCGGGAAAATTCCCGCCTAGAGACCACGTCGACCATAGGGTCGACCATGGTGTCGACCTGGCCTCTCCAGGTCGACCATGGTGTCGACCTACCTGGTCGACCTGGCTGGCTAGGTCTGGCTCTGGCTCGAATTTCTGTGGCTCAGTGTATCATTAGGGCTAACATGTCACCTCTTGATTGGCTCTTTGAACTTTGTATGGTCTAGAATCCTCCTGTCTTCATCTGACGGCTCAAAACAATTTAAAAATCTATAAATACACCCTAAGTCTCAACTGAAAATTCACATAAAAAAATAAGATGGGAGTCGTCATGCTGCCAGGAAGAAATTAAGCATAGCCGTCAAGAGAAAAAATATTAGAGACGAATCAAATTAAGAAGAAGATTAAAGTTTAATCAAATAAATCAACGCAACGTTAGTCTACCCAAAGGAGCGCATCTCAATTTCAGAATTCAGAATCCAGAATTCAGTATTCTGCATTCGTTGTAAGTATAGTGACCTTTCAGAATATGAATAAAAACTGTGATGTGATTCGATGTAAATGAAAATAGATTTGTGTTATTGTATGAATATGATATAAATTCTATGTATTGTAATGATTCTGTCATGACTTGTGTATTGATATTTGTGGCCTAAATTGATTTATACTAGCCTATTGGACATTTGTATATGAAAGTAATAGCAATAGCAAGTTGTGGCAAAAACTAGAAATTGATCCCTTTATGTATATGTCGATGGCATGGACTATGTATACTCCCTTAATCTAAGTTAGAATTTATGTAAACATGTTCTAGATTTGAGATCCTTTTTAGGCCTACATGACCCAAAACCTATGATATCATTCTTATGTTAATTTGTAAGTATAATTGGATCTATGTTAAGTATCGTTTGGGTTTCATAAACTATGCAAGTTCATGTTGAAATAGGCTACGTGATTAGATGTTATAATTGGACATTTTGGTGAATATACAACATGCTAGTTTTGTGGTTGACATTATGCCAAGTTAAACATGTTTAAACACAAGTTTGTATTAGCATAAATTATGCCATTTCATATGTCACCTACTCAGTTATACTTTGATTTGACTGCAAGTTCACATGACCCATATTATATGTTAGTTGAATCGCTAAATTGCAAGTTCATGCGCCACACACCTTTATGTATTACATGTTCTTGATTTCCCCTTTTTCTCACGTTTATAAGGTTGGGCTGAATTATGACAAGCCCAACACATGTTATAATGTTGCGAACGTACAAACGGGGGTAATAACGTTGGGTGTAATACATGAAAATATATGTTGGCATGGTTGCCCCATGCCAACGACAATGACATTTAAGCGGTATGAATTGATATACCCAAGGATAAAAGATATGACATTTACATATATAATTGAGAAATAATAAAATATGTAAATTTAGAAAACACGATATGCTTAACCCGAGGTTAGATTGAGTTGTGATGTAAACCTGCCTAGATCCGCCCGGCTGTCTAGTAGTCACAACAATACCTATCCAATGTGGGTGGTTAAGCATTGAGCCCAATAATGACCCGAGGTTAGACTGAGCTACGGTGTAAACCTGCCCGGAACCGACCGGCACATCCAGTAACCGTAGCAATACCTGTCTAATGTGAGTGGTCTAGTGCTCTAAGAGGCTAAGGACAGATGGTAGGGTTAAGTCAACTATAACACTTAACCAAATTCAACATGTTAACAAGAATGGATGGGTGGGGTTAGGTAAATACAGACACTTAACCACTTAACATGTTTGACTAGAAAATCCTGGTAACGAGGGACCCGTTTCAGCAGTAACCCAAGTTAGGTATCATGGTACCCTGAAACTAGGCAGGGTGGGGCATGATTACTGGGCTGATTGTAAGCGGTGAAAGCGATGGCGGTGGGTACAACAGTGTAGGTTCTAACGGGGTGCGGGCGTGCACACACTCCAGAACAGACAAACAGGGCACTGGGGGCACCAGTAGTATAACCTATGCCTTCTAGAATTTGTGTCGGGGCCGCCACCATGGGTCTTGATACACCCCATGGTGGGAGCAGCATAGGTATCTACAATTCTTGAGGGTCGTATGACACATGTTTACGCGAGTAGGAGCCGATCTTTAAATAAAAATGGGGATCACTTCACCCTCAGCATGGGGTGCCAGTTAAAGTAAGCTCAAGCAGGTGCAGAGATATAGTATGGGTGCGATAGTACATTCGACACTTCCTTAGCTTGTGACACTTTCCTGTTTTCAGTTTATATCTATCATGCCCTTTTCTTATTCACATACTGAAGAGTTACTAGATTTACTCAGGCTTTATGTCTGACTCTATTTTCTTTTCGTCTTCTTTTCTTTCGTCCCCCCCAGGTCCACAGGGAGGAAACAACTCAGCTCAGTCAGACTCTTTACAAGCTCCAAGAACGTAGATGTATGATTTGGATCTCTTTTGCTCGGATTATGGCTTTGGATATCACTATGGGGATTTTTGTCACCTTATTTATGTTTTATGCTTCTTTAATAATCAAGACAGTAATGAGGTTGTAATGTTGGAAGTATTTTGAGACAATTATGGAATGTTTTGTTTGAACACGTATTGATGAAATAAAAGTCTGTTTGGTTTCTGCTGTTTAAAATATGTGTATTTATATCTGTCTTGAGTTTATCTGTGGCTTTTACTTATAAACCTCCACCAAAGTTAAGGCATTCCCTTTGTGAGTGGCCTTAATGGAGGTGGGGTGTTTCAGAGATAGAATTCGAAATGTCTTAAAAACCACAAAATATTATTGAATCTTGCATAAACCAAAACTTGAGTGGGAGTATCACAGTAATTCTAATGTTATATTGATAACAAATTAATTATTGTAAATTATGTTAGTTTTAAAACAAGAAATAAATTAGTTTTAAAACAAGAAATAAATACTGATTCTAAGAAAGAAAATGTTTGGATTAAGAAGTTCATGATTGAACTTAATTCATTGTTGATCCAATGATGTACATTGCGATAACAATATGGCTGTTGCTCAGGCCTAAAACATTAAACTCGTTATCGATCCAAACATATATTTAAGAAATATAGTTCCTATATGAAGTTGTTCACAGAGGAAATGAACATATATGCAAAGTTACAAACGTTGTAATGTTGCAGACCTACTGAATTAAACTCTATCGTAGCAGAAGTTTAATAGTCACACTAGTTTCATGAGTATACGATACGTGAATGATTGGCTCTAGTGCAAGTGGGAGTTTGTTAGAGTTTATGCCCTAGAGGAAATCCATTTAATGAGACTGATAGCACTGTTGATGTTATTATTCTATTTGAAATAAAATAAAATTCTATTATATTATATTTACTGCATAATATAAATGTTAATATATTAGAAGTCCTCAGACTTATAATACGGAATTATACAGTTCAAGTAAGTGACTTGAACATGAGATTATATAATATACTGAGTATTATAATTCTTAAATGTCCCTAATCAAGTTTTATTGTTTATATAAAGGACAACAATAAAAACGTTGAGACTAGTATGTTGATTGACCAATGATCACATCTCATTGATCATTAATATACGTGATATTAATGTCAAAACATAAATACGTATTAGAGAATATCGTATTGGACTGACCCACTATGAGATAACTACATGGAATATAATTAACAGTATCATAAGTTATTCTCATAGTGACAGTGGTGTAATGGTCCTCAGACCTGAAATCATTATAATTTTATTCAAGGGTATTTGTGTTTTGATATCATCTAAAGTTATTCGTAACAGAGTAACGATAACGGTGATTATCCGATACATCTCGAATCGAATGAAAATTATGAATGATCTAGATGGAATTTAACCCTATAATTTATTCGTTTTGATATCCATGGGCTCTTGATTGGGTGAGAATGTGAAATGCATGGCCTTGCTCAAATATTGATTTGTTTTAAACAGTCTGCTCATCGATTGAGATAAACGGATTAAACTATAAAGAGGATATATGATCCATGTCTCAAGTTTAATCTTGGATATATTGGTTAAAAGGATTATATTACATTGATAAACTGGTCGCAAAAAGCTTGTATCGAATCGATGATCTGTTATAACTTGGATAGCAGCGACGTATTGCTAGATGCCAATCACTTGTTTTATTATTTTAAATACGATTTAAAATCATTGCCAACGTTATAATAACCTATAGGGTTACACACTTAAAACATTGTAAGGGGGAGGCTGTTTTGATTTTGGATAAAATAAAATATCAACTGCTGATATTTTTGGTTGAAAAGGTATAAGGAATTGTTCCTTATTTTAATGTGTACGTGTATTTATTAAAAGGGTTTTCTTCTTTTATATAAGGCACGGTCATTCATTAATTCGAACCGACCCTTTTTTTAGAAAAAGAAAAACCCTAGATCAAAATAGGAATGGCGGCTAGCACCGCTGGCCTCGCATTATTCTTCGATCTGTTCTATGATAGAAGATGGTGTTCGCGTGGATACATATGGAGGCTCGCTGATTTGGGAGCTCGGATTCGTATCAATCAAGGTTCGATCATTTTCGAGGATTCTACAGTAACAGGTAAAACCCTAATCGATTTAGTTTTGATTCGTATTTCTTGCATAGATCCATAATTTAATTTGTTAAGCTGTTAGAATTAGGGTTTCGATTAGATCGCGTCAAACCCAACAGGTTTCACATTCACGCTTGAGTTTTTCCATTCTGTGAACAATACAAAAGCAGTTCTTTATGTTATTGTCGATTAATGTCTTATTTTATGACTGTATAAATTATTCTTCAACATATTAATCCATAGTTAAGGGTAATAATATTGTACAAAGTATTTATTATTGGAGATTGTATCCTATACGTATTGACATCTTCTCGATGCTATGTATTTATCTAATATGATTGAATCTATAAAGTTGGATCAATTTGCTTCTTAGTTTTTACATACCATGATTTGTCTTATTACATCTATTTTTGCATTTTTTATCTTTTTTAATTAAATATTTATAATGTTAATGGTATGTTTGAGCTAATATTTGTTTGATTTGTCCTCTAAATTTTTTAATTTAATAATCATTTAGAGCTAAGAAAAAGCTTGTTATTTAGAGTATGCTAATCATTCTTGATATAAGACATATATATATATATATATATATATATATATATATATATATATATAAACACACATAAGCACTTCTGAGCAACTCATATTAGTACGTAGATATCAAGTATTTTGTATCAAATTGGCTTACGTGTACAAATATTAATGTAACTATATTTGCACTTTTATAACTATTTCCTCTTTTTCAAATCAATGCATTAGATTTTCCATAAAATTTATGTCTAAGAATAATTTTTTTGAATAGTATACAACTTGACGGCCGATTTTCCCACATTGTGCAATAATACTAGCAATAATAATAACTAGTATAACCATGAAGAAACAACCGTTTGATTGCATAGTTCAAAAAGAAAAAAATCAATCTTAGTTTGACATCAAATAATAACGTGATAGAGAATGTTCAAAATTAGAGAGATCGAAGGAGAAAAAATTGGAGAGAATCAAATGAATTTGAATGAAGAGATTTAAAGAGACATGTTATAGACATATTCCATGTTTTTTTAGCTTCGAAAAAATTGATTTTGACTAAGTGATAGTAAGCAAACCTTCCTAACGGTCGGTTTGATTAATCCGTGAATTGTGTACATAGGAATATGTCAAAAAATTTAATGCATGTCAATGCATATATTTTAATATGAAGAATGTCATATTATACACCATGTTTTATACATGGCTATAAAAAAATCGCCAAATTATTTTAAAAGAGTGTTGCTTTATACCGTTATAATATCTAGTCTAGAACATACCATCACGTTTTGAATATGTACTACTCGATGTACACAATCACCGAGTAATCTTATAATATAGGCAAAATTAATTCCTTTTCTAAATGCAAGAAAAAAAATCATGTCATGAACCAAGAAACCAATGACATAAACGTAGTAAGTTTAAAGCACATACACTTTTTTAGAATCTTTTGCTTTTGAGTCAAACCAACCGATTTTTGTAGTGGTCCATCCACTTAATCATATTCTTATATTGTATACATGTAAGTTATATTTGTTCATAAAGACCAAGCTTAGTACTATAAAAATGGGATTTTCTATATCTGAATTAAATTTGTTAAAAGTTTTCAACATGTTTTTGTTTCTGCACTTTTCTCTTCTACAATTTGAGCAAAAAAAAGAAGGATTTGATATTCCACCATGGTAAGTGTTAGCACCAATATATTTGTATTATAGTGGTTTATGGACAAATAGATAGAAATGTTAGAATTTCAATGTACTTTAACAATATTCTGTCATGAAATCCTAGATCCAAATATGTAACATATGTTGATTTAATTGAGAAAAAACTAGATGAAAGATAAATAAATAAGCATAAGCGTACCAAAATCCACGGTTAATTATTATAGTACCAGATTCATTGGTTGTTGTTAATGAGAAGATGAACTTGGTTTGGTCTTCTAGATTGACACCAACCCTAAATTTGAAATCGGCTCTCTATAGAAGATGTCAGAGGGTTGCTAAGACTTTTGTATTCTAAGGACAACAACCCTTTATTTATAACGTGAGCATTTTATAATTTGGCTCTTCAACAATTTAAAATGTCCCGATATCCACACATTTAGTTCATGATAATTTAAACCTTAAGCCTTTGAACTTCAATATAAATTAGATCACTTCAATTATACTTTACAATAAAATAGCATAACACGTTTTATTCTACATATATGACCCAAATTGTGAAATAATCCAACAATCCCCTCTTGGGACACATTTGTAATAACCTTAAAAAATGTATCTAACTTTATGAGCTTCAAAATTTGCTACTTATAGCATATGGTGTATTTGAAACAATATCGTTCATTAATAAGGTTGATGTAGAATCAAAGCGGGATTCGTTATGTTTATGGTAACAAAAACATCAATGATCACATATATCAATATAGTTAAATGATCAATCTTAGATGTGTAACATGGAAATTACATGAAATATGATTGTACATGTCTATTTCCATTTGGCCCTACTTTAGTGAGATCAAAACGTTCAATATCTGAACATCCTAGAGTGCAAAACAAAAATTTATTATTTTGTTTCTAATTAGAAAAAAAGCTATACATACATACATACAGCAGCATTCAATGGCACCCTAAACAGTGCAGCACCCCTTTGTCCCCCTGATTTCCTCCATCCATTTATATTAATTTAAGTTAGTGGGAAGAGAAAGAGTAAGTGGAAGGAGAATGGATGGTGGAAATCAGTTGGCCAATGGGGTGCTGTAGTATTTGGAGTGTCATTGAATTCTGCTCATAAATACATATACATATACATTTTTTTTTTGAAAATTACATCTACATATACACACACACATGCGCGCACATATATCCTTACATAACTGTTCTACCATTTGAGCTACATGCTCATGAAAGACTTTAGGTGACAATTCTTTTGCATGAGGATTCGCTACAACGGAGTTTTTCATAATATGCTTTATGATTACAATATATTTTGCACTCGTTCTTTATTGGAATATAATACATTCTTTATTGTCTTACTTAATTAGACTTTCAATTCAATATCAATAACCCATAGTGATGTGACAAAATTATACATTTTTTCATAATTGAATGTTGTAATGAACCGACTTTCGAACACTTCGGAAGTGGAGTCATTATTAAGAAAAAAAAGAAGAAAAAGATGGAAAGATAGAATTAAACAAAATCAGAATCTTACAGCGGAGCTGGATAAAATACAAAACACCCATAATTTATAGGTATCTTAATAATTATACATTAGAGTTATCTAGAATACAGCTATTACATACATATGGTCTCATGACCTATCCATTTTACTCACCATAATATAGCATAGGTTTTACATAGATATACTAGCATGATCGTTATTCTAGGGACCTCCTTCCATACTTCTCCGGTGGGTAGTGATTCAGTGCCTGGTTCACTTGACCACAATTAATAATTATTATGAGTACTCAAGGGTTTAGGAAAAACAACAAAAAAAATAAACTTTGGGTCAGACATAAGGCTAGTTTAAGTAAACAATTTTATTTCAAAAATAGTTGAGAAATCAAGAATGTCTTATAAAACTATTCTACACATAGATAACTTGTTTAAATTTTAGAAATATTTTTAAAAGAAAGGAATTCTCGTAAGATCGACCACACATAAACATGGTACATATTTTTATCTTATGACAGTGAAATCACCTTTTTATATCAAATCCTATGATATTATAATAATGTCTATCAACCCACAAATAAAATAGAAATATAGCCGAAAAGCTTGCATCTCACTTTTCGACATAGTTGGTTTACATCTAAAACCGTACCGCTCGTATTGGAGTTTTGTTTTCAAACATGACTAAGATATGGAACCACCTTCCGATTAGTGTTCTCCAGAAATGAAACACTAGGGTTCAACAATAACATCTTGCAATCCGGCTACACAGAACCCGCTACTCATTCAACTTGAGTGTACTGAGTATATCATCACCACGGTTGGTAGCTAATCAACTGTACTTATTCTGAAGCATACAAAAAGGGACAATTGATTTCTCTAGATCAGGCGATGATATACCCTAATGGGAATGACCCACATAGGCTTGCTACCTGCCCGATTTTAGTCATTTACTGATTGATGAGGCTTAAGGCTACGATTACCTTTTGGAAATTCATTTTCACTTTGAATGTCACATTGCTAGATCCGTCCATCACTATTGATTGGTACAAAAATACTCTGGGTGTTATGCTAAAAGAAGTTGCCTTCTCTACCACCATTCTCAGTATATTTGTAAAAATCAACGTACGTGATTATTGGAAATACACTGTCAGACATTCATCCATACAAGTTCGTTTTGGGATTGAACGAAACCGAAGGCACTAACTATACTACATACACTTTGGAATCACCCTCACGATTAGTAGTAGTAGCCCTTGCTTTTCAGCGTCTTCAACTTGAATTCAATTTAATCGAATGCCTGAGTCGAAACAAAGTGGTACTCAGATTTCATATCGAAAACTGATCCCGGTCTCTTTGAATCAATGAACGTTAATATCATTTTAGGCCAAGTTGTATTTTAAAGGAATAAAAATATAATTATCTGATATTAAAATTCATTTCATATTTAATGACCCGTCCACCTAAATTATGTACTTGTACAAATCTCATTTCTGATTTTAGAATAGTGATCAATATAGATGATTTAATTTCATGCCAAGAATCCATCATCATAGTATAACTATTTTAACAAAAATAGTTCTTAAATGTTTGGTATTGGCTTACAAAATTTGCAAAATTAAGGAAATAAATTATATTGTTATATTGGCTAATTTGGTTATCAAAATTAGTGACTAAGTGTATTAGCAAACAACTAGCTTTTGTAATGATAATTTAATTATTGACGATATTTTTCGTCAACGCTGGGGATAAGTCTAAGGAAATGGAACTAAGGGAAAAATAAGATTATTCAGTTCCTACAAGCTTGAGTTAGTTCACTGTTTCCTAGATATTAATGTCTCAAGCTCGAAGATTAGTTACTCTTCCCTCAAGGGGTGAGTATCACGCTTCTGTAACTCAAAGACCAATAATTACCTTGGGATATAAGGGTCACCTAAGCACAACACAAGTTAGGAAGCTAAACATCTTGTGAAAAGGTTACTTAATGGTTTAAGGTTCAAGGACAAGGCTTGCGTACGAAGCTCTTGCTGGAAGGAATGCATAAGGGAGTTAGGAAGCTAAGTGACTTGTAGAAGGGTATTTTGGTAATCCGGTAGCATAGTAGAACACCTTCAGAAGCATAATAAAGAAAAATATAATATGTGGGTATAGTAAGCATACTCAATTTATAGTGGTTCGGTTCGGATTGAACCTATGTCCACTTTAAGGGCTTTGATGATTTTATTATATAGGAGGTTACATAAAAAAAATCCTCAAATTGATTTACAACTTACGGTTTGCTCTTCTAGAGATGAGAGGAAGAATGTGGAATGAAAAAGTCCTTCAAAATGAGACCCCAAGGGTCTTATTTATAGGCAAATCGGGCCCCCTTCTATTGTGAGCCCAATAGAAGCCTCTTTCGGATGTTGGACTAAGGCTTCGGCCGCTCTTATGGCTTTCGGTTCCGACAGGAAGGTTTTGGTCTCCTTTCCTCTTTTCGAATGTCTTCATTGATGTCTTTTTGCCCTCATAATATCAATTTTGAACTTCCGGGAGTGGTTCTGCGGACAGGCCTTTGGTAGCTTGGGTCTCGGAACATGTTGGTGGCTCTCGGCTTCGGGACCACTGGTCTCGGTCCACACTCATATCTTCCAGCCTTAGCCTTGGGTCTTCGTGTTGTTTTGACCTTGTCCTTTGGATGCTTACGCTTCGACAGTCGTTACCCCTTCCGAGATTAGCACTGAGCAAGTCATTGCGAAAGGCGTTCCTTGCCAAAGGATTTGATTCACTTCCGGTAGTTTTCTGAAGTAGCTTTCGGTTTTCCGGAGGGATGCTCCCGGTGAATTTCTTGTTGACAGCTAAAGTTGCCACTTGGTGATCATCAAGCTTAGGTCTCGGCTGATGGCTTCCAGAAGATATCTTCATGTTTTGGTTTCTTTCCCTTGACGCCTTCATCTCCTTCCTCTTCCCGGCAACCCTTGGTCCCGTTCTATATGCCTTCCGACAACCTCTTGTCACCTGCTTCCGGTATTATGTGGAATGTTTTTCGGGGTCGTTCCTCTGTATCTCATTAAATGGCAGGGTTGCCCTTCCGGAGCCTTCTCTTTCATATTGGCTCTAAGCTCCCTCCTATTCTGTCCTCTTGGAGTCTTCATTACTACTTTCAACCTTCTGCTATCGGTGTTGAATCGTCATGGTTATGCTCTGAATCTTCCTGGCTGTTGGTATCTGCTTTTGGCTTGTTGCTAACTCCCGGATTTTGCTTTCGGTAGCTCCCTAGATCTTCCCTTTTCTTTATGATCCTTATTTTGCTGTCAGGGGCCCTTTTGTTTATAACGACCCATCTTTTTGCCCGATTCTCGTCGGTAATTAAACCAACTTAAATCGTTCACAAAGACGAATTGTTATAGGTACATACATACATTGAACAAAATAACAGAACCTTTATTTCATAAGTCAATATTACATTAGAGCTACATGGAATATCAGAGTTACACATATAAACACAGCAGAAGAAAACATATAAATATACTCTCAACGGAAGAACAAAACATGGCGGAAGTTTTAACTCTAGCGTGGACTCCAACTCAGAAGGGCTCCGAACTCGCTCCAACGAATAACTGCAAAACTAAACTACTAGTTGCCCGTGTAAAATTAATGGGCACCCAGAGTTTAGGAAGGAACACTAAACTCCAGGTTAATCATGGGACTGGTGTGAGAACATAAAGCAGATTTTTTTTTAGGATATATTTTAAAGTTGGGGAAATTCACTGGACCACGTCGCTAACGCGGAACGGGTTTATTCCATGTGAACACCCATGCATATGAATACGCAATGACTTTCGAAAAATGAAGCTATCATAAGCTCGTCCCACATCACACAATGCAAGCGCACACCAGATCGGCGAGTTTTATCTTATGATAACCAAACATACTTTCATACGTGAAAAATCCTCTTTTAACGTTATTATTATATAGTGTGAAAAACCATTTTCGCAAATAAATGTATTAATCCTAGACGGCATAATACCCCATCCTATTATGTCGCCATATATATACAATCAAAATCTGTATGGCTCGTATTGGAGATTGGGATTCCAACTTGATGATTCCTGGCACGAAAGATTAATCAGGCATACGAAGCGAAGTGTAACACGGCTTTTTTGTAACACCCCGTAATTTTATAACATTAAAATTCACAAATTAAAGTATACTTAATTTTTAGAAGAAGAATTAAGTGAAATGGGTTGCGCTATTATGTTCTTTTCAAAATTTTGGGTCAAGATAGACATTTGGTTTGCATAAAATGGATACCTTATGAAGATGGTATTAAGCCTCGAAGTTTGTATGCATATAAGAAATATATATATATATATATATATATAGATATATATAAAAATTAAATAAATAAATATACAAAAAAGTTCAAAACAGCGAATCGGAAGGGGGAATAACCGAACCGACCCATTTTTGAGGTCGACCCGAGCCATGCTGGGTCGACTATGGGTTGATTCAGGGTGTTTGGCTGTCAACCCGTGGGCCGATTCGCTCTAAGGCAGATGTGGCATCTGATTGGTTCTCATGGTTCAGGGTTAATCTAATGGTCCTAAAACACTCTCTACAACTATATAAGGACCCTAAACCTAAACCCTAATTCATTAACAAAGAGGAATGGTGCCTCCATGCTCCTAAAACCTAAAGTGACCTAGCCTCCACCCTAATCAATCAATTCAAAAGAGAAGACAAATATAACAAATCAATGCCTACATCAACAGAAAGCTAAATCAACTCCAGAAAATCAGATCCCAGAATCGTTCTTCTCTTTCTTAAACCACGATTTGTGAGTACAGTTATTTTCAGATATGAAATTTAATTATGATCTTGACATGGGTATAAATCTGAATTGGAGATCAATCTTATTCTTGTTTATCATATCTGTTTTTCTATGTAGATCCATCTTATTCTTATTTATCAGATCTGTTTTTCTATATAGATCTTTCTTATTGTAACTATTCTGTATCTCTTCCTTCCTTCTGTTCTATAGCCAGGCTACTACGAGCCTGAGCCAAATATCATAAGAGATTGACACGCGAACGCTAAATTTGGGGAAAATATTGAATGATGCATAATTGGACATAATTGATTTATGACTAAATTAAGAACACAACATAAGTTGTAATTTAAGATCAAGATCTAGGCATACTATATATGACGGTTTATGATTTGGAAGAAGGAGAATTAATGTATGACAACATATGACTTGTAATTTGGGGACATAATGCATGTTATAATTCAAGATCTGATTTTGAGGACATAATACATGTTGTAATTTAAGAGCTAGATTTGGGGCATATTTTATATGACGATCTATGACGTGGAAGAAAAAGGATATGTGACTTAGGCCTGAAAAACCAATATTAAAATAGGGATAACTATTAATGTGAATACGCCTAATTCAGATTTTTGGATATTTGACATATGCGGTAATCAACGGCTATAAATTGGCATAATTCATATTGTATATCATGATTTGGGGCTTTTAGAGAATATTCTGTATTGTGGAAAAACTAACTAAATTTGGGCATATGTTATGTTGAGAATTATGACCATAATTTGGGCATGTAAAATGAGGCTTAATTTATGATTATGCAAGATATGTTAATAGAACTTTAGGATATGTTTAAATCTATTAAATTGCCCAATCCGCTAGATCTATTGGAATTGAATACGGTGATTTGGGTACGTAATATGTAAGCTCGATCTAAAATTGAGAAAAACATGTTAATGGAACTTTGAATAATCTGCTGTAACTTGTAAAGAAGTTAATTTGTTGAATTGGCATAATTAATCTGATATTGGCATAATCTGTGAATGAAAACTTTAGCTACAAATAAGAATGCTGAGACACGAGGTTAGATTCAGTTTGCAGTGGAAGCCTGCCCGGACCCAACCGGCTTAACCAGCAACCGCAAATTGTCAGTCTAATGTGAGAGGTCATAGGCATAAGGATGCTTAGACACGAGGTTAGGTCTGGCTTGTGGCATAAGTCTGCCCGGAACCGCCCGGCACATCCAGCGGCCACAAGCTACCGACCTAATGTGAGAGGTCTGTGCATTAATATTTAATTAATGCAAATCTAAGATAAATAAGATGCCTAAAACGTATTGGGTGGATAGGGTTAAAACAACTGGACTGATGAATCTAATAAATCCGTTTCGTGAATCTGTAGGCCCAATACAAAGTTAGGTAAAACAATCTGTAAGTCTGTTAATCTGTATATCTGATCCTTAGTCTGAGAACTTGTTAATCTGTACATCTGATCCGTTAGTCTGAAAACCTGTTAACTTGTATGTCTGATCTAAAAACTAATTAATCTGAACTTTGTACATCTGAAATCCGTAAACAAGTTAATATGAAATCTGTTAGTTTGGGGACACAAGGTTAGGAGGGATAATTACTTGTGTCATCTGTTGTTTGGGACCCATATTAGTCAGTAACCCATTCTGGTATCAAAACTATGACCCAACACTAAGAGGGTTCCAGGCACGCTTACTGAAGTAATTGTAGGAGGTTCACTCTGATAATGGCGAGGGGTGTTGATGGTGCATTCCAACCGGGTCATGTGCGTGCATGGATCCGGTCTGCTCTGAGGATGTAAGACACCGTGACATCTGTAAATAGGTCTGTGTCTATAGGTTGCCACTTTAGGGAGTGATACACCCTTCTGTGGGTCCGACACAGGGTATTTATGTATTTGGGAGCCGATCGCTTAGGGTAGAATTTAGGGTACACTTAGTTCTGTCTGTTTCTGTTGGGGTACCGTCTGTTTCTATTGGGGTGGTAACACCTATCTGTTTCTGTGTGGTACCGTCTGTTGGGGTGGTAAAGGACCATTACTAGTGTACACCTAACTCTAATATTCTGTTTCCGTAGGGATTATTTTGTTTCTATCTCTGATTTCGTTCCTGATTCTGTTTATGTACCGTCTGTCTCTGTTCGGGTGGTAAAGGCCCATTTTCTAGCATCGTGTTTCTTAAGAGATCATTCTGTTTTCTGTTTATATGATAGGACAACACCTAATTCTGTTATACTAGTATTAGTGCAGAGAAGTGAAAACTAAGTAAGGAGCTTAGCTTAGCCTATATCATTCTACTTCTTCTGTTAACCTGCTACTCCTGTTACGGCTATCTCTCATCCAGTTTTATTTACATGTCACGATACTGTTATCTGTTTATATGCTGAAAGTCACTGGACTCACCAGACATATGTCTGACCTAGTTTGTTTCACCTCTTTTCTTCCGTTCCCCCCCCTCCCACCCCAAGGTACTCAGGTTGGAACGTAAGAGCTTGACTTAGATTTCTCTCTGCTTGAAGTGCTAGAGTGCTTGAAGTATTGCTTGGCTTTGATTCTACCTATTTATGGCATTTTCTGTTGGGGATTATGGCTTTAAAATTACGTACTCTAAAGGCTTTTGTACAAGACTGATATTTATGTACTTGAAATCCGATATTGTGGTTTTGAAAGATGTAACCAAACCTATTTCTGTTTTCTGTTGTAATAAAGTTATAAAATTTTCAAGTACTACTTTATCTGTCTTGTAATTTTTTTTTCTGTTTACTTATAACGTTCCACCGAAGTTAAGGCATTCCCTTTGAGAGTGACCTTAATGGAAGTGGGGTGTTACATTTTTCGTCCATCTCGGACACCAACAACAAATCGCAGGGTAGATCAACGGTTTTCATCCAGACACGGACCCCCGAACGTACCCTATTTCCCAATTTCATAAGTGGTTTCCTACTGGTGCAGCTTCATCATCAATCATATATAAGTATACTACCTAACCACCGGTTTCTCATCAATCCGGGGTGTGAGGTTTAATGTCGATGTCACGTCATACACAAAGCATGCCTAGAGAGGCAATGCCATGATCATACAAGCTCATTTCATATCTTAAGTATGTCACATTGTCCACTCACAACATGACCACTGATTTCCATCCATACATAACCACTTTGAGCTCGTACGTCACACACCAGATACATATCAACGGAAATCAGTGTTATGTCGTCAATCACAATGTCAGACACACAATCCATACAAGTCCAATCTAGTTCTGAATGGGACAAAATCCGAAAATCTCTGAATATACTCATATCTCATGCCACTTATAACCTCGAATCAGGTGTATGACCCAATTCGAGACATCGGAAATCAATCCGAACAAATTCAAAGATTCCCAATCTTCGTTCGTCGATTCCAAGTTTCGAATTCGCTCCATGCGTCGTATTATTACTTGGAATGGTTTTCAGACTTAAATCCGATCCCGGTCTTTCCAAGTAATAAGTGTATTCTAAACAATAGTTATGGACCACACAAGGTTACAATTCAATCTCCTTCCAGTCGTTATCCATTCATTTCTAAATCAAGATTGAATTGATCATAAATTTCGTTACCATCTTAACTCTTCCTTTTTAAATCAAATATTCATTTTTCCAACCATATCATCAAAACAGAACCCTTCAATCCTTATGTTCAAAACATAATTCATTGATTTCATAAGTCGTTAAATTTTCCTAAATCTTTACTTGGATTACAAAGACATTTACGATAATCCAAACACTTCATATTCAAACATAAGTTTTAATGGAGTTAAATCGACTTATATTTGATCTCAATTCCATATACAAATATTTAACCCCTTAAAAATCTTTCCATACCACTTGCAATCGTTTTAACCATTTGAAAATAATAGTTCACGTTTTATAAACTCCAAACCAACTTACCTTTGGAAAATGCGAGAATAACATTTGGAAACGTTACAAAAAGCGCTGCAATAGCCGTTTAAATCAAGTAGATTCCAAATCATCCTAAAATTTAAATATTTCAAATTCAAATCACTTTAAATTAATAAAGTAAAATTTATCATAATTTTTCTCAAATTTTAAAACTTGTTTCGTTTGAATTCCGTTACGGTCGCCGAACTACACTTACAGCGACCTTTCCTAAATTTGTTTTGGACATAACTTGAAAATCATACGCTGCAATTGAAAATTCTCTTTCTATTCAAAAACTTCTAATATTTGAAAATCAACGTTTCTTATTTCAAGTCAAACCGATTTAAAACCAGCAAGTTATAATCATTTAAAATTGAAATCGATATTTACGAACTGTCGTGCAGCACCGCGTTATAAATCGATTTAAATATAATTTGTTCAAATCCCTTTAGAATTGAATTTAAAATTCAAAATACTTAATTTTAAAACCGATTATTAAGTTTAATCCAAAATCATTTCATAACTCCAAATCTTAATTTAAATTTAAATAAGTTGTAAACCATAGGAATTCGAAAACCCTTTTAATTTTGAAATTTAACTTTAATATTCATGAATGGTCACTATGCGACACTTATAAGTTAAAATTCAAATTTGTTTCTAAGTTTAAATAATTTCAAATTTAAATTTCAAATTATATTTTTAATTAACCGTTCCATCTGTCGGACCAGTTAGGGATAGCCAGGGAAAGCTGGAAAGTGGATTTCCAAACCCCAAGCCAAGACACTATCCTCTCTGTCATCCTAGAACGGTCTAGTATAAATTATTATAAAATCTATGTTTCCATTTTCAAGTCTCTTTCTGAATTATCCGGGCTTAAAATAATATTTTAATTATTGAAAATCAATTTTCATTTATATGGAAGGAAAAATTGAATCGATCCTCTGTATAATTCGATTGCCATGGTGTTGTGTGTGCATCATGCAAACATGATAACTCAACATATAAGTTAGATGATCATGAATTATAATCATCACCAATAAACAAACAATTCAGCTATGCACAAGCATTATTGTCAATAACGTTTTTCAGTGTTCAGAGTGTTATCTAATTACATGCACATCATTCACACAAGAATATCCATATCCAACCAATAACCTATCACAACTCATTGTCTAATCATACTAATTAAAATAAATGATTAAATCAGTGTTCTCACCGAAGCAGCTCCACGACTCCATAACCAAGATGGATAAGCCCACGAACACTGACACCGCTACTCGTATCGCTTCCGATCCAGATCCATTAGCAGCTAGAGGTCTTTTAAAATCCAAAAGCCCAGCCCAATTGCACAAGCTCCAAAACTTGGCCCTAAGCCTTGCACCGATCCAGCCCGTACCCCTTTCTTCCTCTCCACCTTTCTTCTTACTGTTGCGTCCTCTTGCTCAAGCTTGTAACCCATCAGACCGTGAATCCCGTGCATGTGCACACGTCACATTCTCCACCAAACTCAAATCCAAGCTCATCAACAAATCGCTCTTCATGTCCACACTCGTCTACACAATACTGCCCAAAGCCCGGCGCCTCCATTCGAAATCCGACTATGAACCGGACGTTGCCGAGACCTGCTGCTGCCAACAATCACGTGAAGGTATCGACATCTTTTATCACTGAAATCCACCAAAACATACCGCATCGAAGCTCTCTCCAATCTGGACACCAAGGCACTCTCCGTTTTCCCTATCGTCGCATGATTCTCCGATTAAACCCAAACCTAATTTTCAGCTTCCAAAATCGTCGACACGGAATCGTCTCAAATTCGCACTAAAAATACTACATCACTTTCTGATCGCAACGGCGCTAACGGCGTCGATTAACTCTCTCTGGATTGGGAGAAATGATTTTCCGATGTTTTCTACTCAAAATTTCATTTTGCTATAAATTAAGGATTTCTCTTCCGTTTGTTGATGAAATCTGGATTTTTCAATTTCTAAAAATCAGAAATGACGATCCGAACAACTTTTGTGTAGATTATTTTGGCTGAAAATGAATGGATTGGGAGATTGGGATTTTTGAGTGAGAGGAATACATTATTTTCAATTACTGGACTTGCAAAATAGGAAGAGGAAGATGGATGCATCATAAGATACAAATAGCTTTAACTTTCCAGGAAAGAAAACGATGCTTTATCTTCTATTATTTTAAATTTCTTGTCACTTTGATCTAAGCCACTTGGTATATCAGGCCCATGCAAGAAGACATCTATTTTAATTAAAAAAATGACCAATGCATGCTTAACAAAACAACATTTTATTTATTTATAAAAACTATATTTTTTGTAATATCTTTCTAACACCCATATATCTAACCAATTTGCACCGCTTATAAGTGTAACCGCCTTATTACCTAAGATTTATCAAAAATGCAAATTCATTTCGTTTATCAAACATAACTTATAAAAATGAGATTTTTGCGCAACAAATCTTTATGGAAATCTATATATTCTATAAAATAAATAATATTATCATTTATTAATATTTAAAATATTTATTACCTAGTACCATTTAAAAATATTTATTTCGATAAAATCTTAAATGATCTTAAAATAAGTTATTCATAACCAAATAAATCAAAACAAAATATATATTCAAACACACACATATGTAGTATTTAAAAACAAAATTTGTATTCGAACCTTATTAAATTCACTTGATGTTCACAAAAACTGAAATTATATCATATATTAATCATTGAAAAATCTTGGATTGTTACAATCTCCCCCACTTAAGACTTTTCATCCTCGAAAAGGAGAGTTCGTAAAATTATACATAAGTAAAATAAATCTTACCTATAAATTTCAATTTTTGAAAACTCAAGATGATCTCTCGGACTTGGAATCCCATTTTCCATTTCAAACCATTGAAATACGCTAATTCCTCTCATATAGAAAATCATACTTCCCTTCGGGATTTCCAAAACCAATTTGCTTCCAAAATTTCAAGTGTGCTATGACGAAATATATATGTTATTAGTTTGAGAAGTTCATCCTCATGATAGGGCAACTGAGTATCACCCATCGCACGAAATCCAATCTTTCATCCCAACCCAGTTTTAGTCATGGTTAGTCGAACAAACCAAATCATTTCATATCCCGAAGTTGTAAATCATTTCATAATCATAATTTACAAATACTTATTGTTTTCTAAATATTTCAAAATATTGGGATACTAATCGTCGAAATTTCTTTTATTTACAAGTCATTCATCATGTCAAAATAATTGGAAAATTCGCTCAATCGAGGATAAAATTTCAACTTCAACATACAAAATTATGTTCCAACATTTTGAAATCAAAGCTCTTACTCAAATGTTTCAAATTTTCTAAATCAAACCTTTAAGGATCACATTCATAAATTTCAATTCATTTTTTTTAAACATCTAATTACCTACATACGTTAATGTTCATATAACCATACAATTTTCCCTTTTTAACTTCCTTTATCTCAAATTCTAAATTGTTTCCAAGGTTTCATGTAAATCTTCATACGTTTTATGATTGAATTTCATATTCTAGTTGTCTTATTCACATACTCGAATAAACCCTTTCTTTCTAAGTTCATTTGAAATCCAAAATATATGATTTTCTTCTTCCTTCAAATATAGAAGCTTATTTGGGACAATTTCTTTGCTCAACCAGTTGGAAAAAATCATTTCCATCACGCTTCTGCTAGGCTACTCTAATTCAACATATTCCAAACGAGTATTGTTTCAAGCATTTATTCAAACATTTGAGGTAAATTTTTGAAATCAACTAATATTAATCCAAATTCCTTGCATAAGTTAGACTCTTTACTTTAATGCTTTCAATTGCTATGCAACGTTCATATATACATATTTCATTAACATAATATTTGGATAGCCCACCATTATCTAGTTTGAATTTAAACTTGGCTTCGTTTGACAAATCAAATTGCGTGCTCAAGTCGAGTTATAGATAAGAGTTCAATATCGGAATGAGGGTTCGAATCAAATTACTTGACCAAGTTCATAAAAAAGAGAGTATGAATGATGCTTTTCAAGAACAAACGGTTCAGAAATGGAACTAGCGTAGATTAAGATAGAAAAATCGAGTGCACCTAACGATATGATTGTGGATAATTCAATTAAGATAAATCTCACTTTAATATTTCCTTTGCGTCATCAACGATTGCTTGTTAAATAATTTCCAGTTGACTTATTCATGCTGTCTCAATAGGGAAGAGTGGTTTTCTCCCCCACTTAGATTTTTAGCTATATTTAATCATCTTTTTAAACAATTTCATATTTAAGTCAAATTACCTTAAATTTCTCAAAGAGTTTGCTTTGTTAAAACATACTGTAAACAAAATAGTTTAACTTTCATATTATCATTTACAATTCGTGTTAGGTATCAATTTTGATATGTTGCTTATATTAACTTATTTAACATCCATCGAGAAGTATGCTATCTTCTCTGGTTACAACTTATTTGTTTCCAAAATTCATGTTCAAACGTTCATTCTGATTTAATCAATTATTCTTGTCAGATTAGGATATGGGTAAATTATCTTTCTTACGTGTATTTTCAACCATTCATGTCCCAGTTCTTTAAGTAAGATTTACTTCTAAAAAATCTTTTAATTATTCAAGTACTTATGTTTATCACATTCAAAGTTAAAGGGTTCAAGGTCTAGAAGTACTTTAAGCTAATCTCAGTTTTTTTTTTCCTTTCAAAACATTAGTTCTGTTTTCCAAATTAAATTCCTATATTAATTTACTAAACCATTTTTGAAGGTTTATTCATTAAAATACTTAGTTATATGATTTTAAGTATCCCTCGACGCTTAAATCGGAATTATATAGTCATCCCACCTTCGAATATTGAAAATAAATATCAGCGATGCCGCGCTCATCCCAGAATTTATTTTCAAGCGACTAGAGTCTGATTTTACATCTATCTAGTATATACTAGACTTCGTATATATGTTAGCTAGGCATATATTCAAAATCCCTATATACTCGATAATCCAATCGCAACATCGAATAAAATACTCGAAACCCTTATCTTTAATTATATTTCAGAATAGTTACACTTTCCGAACGATTTACTTAGTTCAAAATACTTTATATTTCCAAAATACGCTCTCTTGAAATAATATCCCAAAATCTCGTTCTAGGGCATTTCTAACCCTATCTCCAATGAGATATTATAACTCTGATGAGTCATATCTTTTGTTCAAAATATGCCGTACCTCATAGCTTTGTATAACCAAAGCTCTAATACCAACTATAACGACCCATCTTTTTGCCCGATTCTCGCCAGTAATTAAAACAACTTAAATCGTTCACAAAGACGAATTGTTATGGGTACATACATACATTGAATAAAATAACAGAACCTTTATTTATAATTCAATATTTCATCAGACCTACATGGAATATCAGAGTTATAAATATATATACAGCGGAAGAAAACATATAAATATACTCTCAGCGGAAGAACAAAATACGGCGGAAGCTTCAACTCTAGCGTGGACTCCAACTCAGAAGCGCTCCGAACTCGCTCCAACGAATAACTGCAAAACTAAACTACTAGCCGCCTGTGTAAAATTAATGGGCATCCAGACTTTAGGAAGGAACAATAAACTCCAAGTCAGTCATAGGACTGGTATGAGAACATAAAGCAGTTGTATGTTTTTAAGAAAAATTTTAAAGTTGGGGAAATTCACCGGACCACGCCGCTAACGCGGAACGGGTTTACTCCATGTGAACACCCGTGCATATAAATACGCAATGACATTCGAAAAATAAAGCTATCATAAGCTCGTCCCACATCACACAATGCAAGCGCAAACCAGATGTACGAGTTTTATTTTATGATAACCAAACATGCTTTCATACGTGAAAAATCCTCTTTTAACGTTATTATTTTATAGTGTGAAAAAACATTTTCGCAAATAAATTTATTAATACTAGACGACATAATACCCCATCCTATTATGTCACCATATATATACAATCAAAATCCGTATGGCTCGTATTGGAGATTGGGATTCCAACTTGATGATTCCTGGCACGAAATCAATCAGGGATACAAAGCGAAGTGTAACACGGCTTTTTCGTCCATCTCGAACACCAACAACAAATCGCAGGGTAGATCAACGATTTTCGTCCAGACACGGACCCCTCGAACATACCCCATTTCCCCAAGTTCATAAGTGGTTTCCTACTGCTGCAGCTTCATCATCAATCATATATAAGTATACAACCTAACTGCTAGTTTCTCATCAATCCGGGGTGTGAGGTTTGTCGATGTCACGTCATACAAAAAACATGCCTAGATTGGCAATGCCATGATCATACAAGCTCATTTCATATCTTATGTACGTCACAATGTCCACTCACAACATGACCACGGATTTCCATCCATACATAACCACTTCGAGCTAGTGTTATGCCGTCAATCACAATGTCAGACACACAATCCATACAAGTCCATTCTAGGTCTGAACGGAAAAAAAATCCAAAAATCTTCGAATATACTCAGATCTCATGCCACTTATAACCTCGAATCAGGTGTATGGCCCGATTCAAGACATCGTGTAATGACACGAATTTCGCTCGGACCTAATCGATCGCTAAATCGACCAAGACCGTTCGAATCCCGCATGCGCTAACTCTAGGCATACAACACATCTAAACAAATAACAGAAGACTTTTATAGATATCATAATAATGTTACATCAGAGTACAGAATATATCAGAGTACATCGAAAATTAATACTACAATGGAAGACTAATTTACAATAATTTTAATACAATGCAGCGGAACGAATAAACTAACACAGCGGAAGACTATCAATGCTCTGGACATAGCTTTAAGCTTCGATCCATAATCCTGCTCAATAATATCTGCAAAATAAGCTACTCGACTGCCCATGTGGAAAATAAGGGCACCCGAGTTTGCAAGTGAAACAAACTACGAGTCAGTCATGGGACTGTTATGAGAAATCTTACTTAACTTATCTTACAATAAGGCTAATCACAGGACCACGCCGCTAATGCGGAACGGGTTTGCTCCATTGGATTGCCAGTGCATAAATTAAATAAATCTTTTAAAAACAACGTAATGCTTTTTAGAAAAATGAAATCATTATAAGACTCAAGTCCCATAACACAATGCAACGCAAACTGGAGGATAGATTTTTACTGTAACACCCTGTATTTTCTATTAACGTTATAGTAACGAATTAAACAATACTTAATTTCAAATGTGAGAATTAAGGGAAACGGGTTACGCAATTGCGTTCATCTTGGAATTCTGCTGAGATAGAGTCCGAGTTTGCATGAATTGGACTTCGTATGAAGAAGTTATGGCCTTCAGAAGTTTCAGAAATTCAAATAAATTCAAACAGCTCGAAACCGGATTCAAAACGGAAGTCAGAAGCGGGTTGGGCAGGAAAATTCCCGCCCAGGACCCAGGTCGACCAGGGGGTCGACCCTAGTGTCGACCTCCCCACTGCAGGTCGACCTGCCCCCCCCCCCCCCGCCAGATCTGAATTTTGACGATTTATGACTTGTTGCTGAGTCACTAGGGTTTCTGGATAGTTCAGATCTAGTCTGAATGGTTGTGGTTAATTGTAGGTTCATCCGACGGCTCTAATTAAATTGAAATTATATATAAACAACCTAATACTCAACCGAAAATCACACAAAAATAATCTTGGAACTGTCATGCCGTCCATAGAGAACTTGGAGTCGCCGTCACCGCTTTCAATTCAAAGACGAGATAAAAGCCTTCATCAAAATCAAATTAAAACTAATCTAATTCAATGATCTACATCAAAGGCGAGCATTTCAACTTCAGAATTCAGATTCCAGAAATCAAGAATTCCTTTTAGTTTGTAAGTTGGTTATTACGTAGATTTAAACGTTATTTTAAATGAAATCATGACATGTTGTAACTCGAATATAGAATGATGCTTGTGTATAAGATAAATAAAGTATGATTCTCATTTATCTTAAATTATCGTTGCGATTGATCATGCCTATATGTTTGTGGTGATGAACGTACCATATTGTATGTTATTGGAATCTATTATGATTGTGTAATGAACTTATTATGCCAACTTAGTAATGAACATGTCATGTTATAATTTGGTGATTACTTGCAAGTTTATGATCTAAATCACATGCCTATATGTTACATCAACATTTATGTATATTTAGAACTATGTAGTTGAACCTATTTATGCTGCTAGATTGGGATTAGTGGCCCTCTTATGTTTTAACACGCATAGGTTATCATGCTAAGTTGTGATTTAAATATGTTTATAGTAGCTTTCTTATGTTTTTACATACATAAGTTAATATGCTAAGTTGTGGTTTAAAAGTGTGTTTATATGTTAAACCTCCATGTTAGACCTATATCAAGTTTACATGATAATTAGATCCAACTTAGTAACAAGTTCACCCTTACCTGTTTAATTAAGTTAGTGATGCTTCTATGCCAAGTTACACATGACAAGTTAAAAGCATGTTATTGTATGCATGTTTCATGTCCCTTGTTTGTTACCCTTTTTGTTTATGGGTTTGGGCTAATTTACTATCCCAACATTTTATGTAATTTATGCGAACTTACCATGGGGGTAGCATTGGGAAAAACATGAAAATTTCATGGCATAGATTGGTTCATGAAATGGTATAGTTGGTATACCATTTATTACGAGCATAATCAAAAGGATAATTATGGCATGATTAAATTAAGATTAATTTACATATAAAATTAGACATATATAGAAAATATGTGAATTTAGAAAAGACGAATATGCCTAACCCGAGGTTAGACTGAGTTGTGGTGTAAAACTACCCGGAACCGACCGGCACATCCAGTGACCACAACAAACCTGTCTAATGTGGGTGGTTAGTGCAACAAGCCCAAAAAGGACCCGAGGTTAGACTGAGTTGTGGTGTAAAACTGCCCGGAACCAACTGGCACATCCAGTGACCACAACAAGACCTGTCTAATGTGAGTGGTTGGTGCTTTAATGAATAAATTAAAGCTAAGTCAAGATTGGTAGGGTTAAGTCAATTAAGGAAACACTTAACTGATTCAACATGTTAACTAAACTGATGGGTCGGGTTAGGTAAACTTGGACACTTAACCAAATAAACATGTTGATTAGAAAACCCTAGTAATGGGGACCTATTTCAGCAGTAACCCACATAGATGTATCATGGTACCCTGAACTAGGCAAAGTGGGACACGATTATTGGGCTGATTGTAAGCGGTCAAAAACGTCAGCGGTTGGTGCGTCAGTGTAGGTTCCGATGGAGTACGGGCTTGCACGTACTCCGGAGTGGAAAAAGCAGGCACTGGGCATTAGTAGTATACACTGTGCATCTTGAATCGTGTCTAGTTGCCACCAGAGGGACTGATACACCCCATGGTGGGACCAGCACAGGTATCTACAGTCAAGCGGGGTCGAATGACACAGGACATGAATGCATGCGACTAGGAACCGATCAATAAGGGGATCGTTCGTTATGAACACGTGAGGCTGGTTGAACCATTGGTTAGTAGGTGCAGAGACTATAGTAATGGGTGCGATCACATGTTCATCTTATCTTATATTAGGGTGTTGTCCTATGTTCTGTTATTGCTGTCATGATCCCTTTCCTTGTTTAAATACTAGTAATCACTGAACTTACCAGACTTATTGTCTGGCCTATTTTCTTTCGTCCTCTTTTCTTCCGTTTCCCCCCAGGTCCACAGGGAGGGAATACTCCAGCTTAGTCAGACTCTTTGCAAGCTTCAAGAAAGTAGATGTATGATTGGGACTCTCTTACCTTGGCTATGGCTTTTGGACACTACACTTGGGGATTTATGCAGTTTTATTTATGGTTTATGCTTCTTTATTAAATAATCAAGACAGAAATTATGATGTAATGTTTTTGGAAGTTATTTTGAGCCAATTTGCTATAATGTTTTTGTATTGAACCACGTATGCAATAAATGTTTGCTTTACGCTGCTTATATTTATCTGTCTTGTAAATTCTTCTGTGTCCTGTACCAATAACCATCCACCAAAGTTAAGGCATTCCCTTTGTGAGTGACCTTCACGGAGGTGGGTTGTTTCACTTGGTATCAGGGCAAAGGTTTACCAGATCAGATAAGAGTTTTTGAAAACTATTTTCAAAAGAAATATAAAGAAGCATTTTATAAGAAAAAGTGTTATTTTATTTTAAAGGCATAATCCCCCAAAGCCATATGCCCTATCTTTCTATCCTTTGTTTTGAATCTTTTCTTTTTCATTTCAGCATGTCTGGGAATCTTAACTTTCCAGAGGGTGTGCCGATACCTAGTTGGTTCAGGAGGTACTTAGAGGCTAGGGCCAACGATGCGGGCCCGCAAATATTCCTACTCCTCCAGCTGCAGCGGTTCCTCCTCCTCCTCGTGCAAATGCTTTCTCAAAGATTTGTAGAGACTTTAGGGCCATGGGTGGAAAGTATTTCAAGCAAACTGAATCATTCGTAGAAGCAAGGAACTGGCTCAAAGAAACTGAGGATCCATTCATTATCTTCGAGGTGGACGATAGGCAGAAGATACAGTTGGCTGTATGGTTGCTCAAAGACGAAGCTTCCTATTGGTGGGAAGTCACTAACGATGAAAGATCAGTTGAAACATGGATGGATTTCAGAATAAGGTTTGAGATGAAATTCCTCTCACAATCTGAACGAAGCTTACAAGTGGAGAAGTTCTTACCTCTTAAGCAAGGAAATATGACGGTCAAGGAGTACGTCAATTAATTCAATCAGCTGGCCCGATTTGGACTAGACTTAGTGAATACTACTCATAAGAAGGCTCTCTGTTTTGTCAAGGGATTGAATGAGCCACTTCACAGCTTGGCTATGACCCATGTACCTATGGGGGATACTTACGAGAGGTTAGTGGACATGGCACTCTTACATGAGGAAGACAAGGGCAAGAAAGAGGCAAAAGTGGAAGTGCCTCAAGATAAGAAGGTGGAGGGGTCACAGAACAAGAAGGCTGATTCAAAGAAAGGCGGGAAGAAAAACAAACCCCGTGACAAGAGAAAGTGTAATTTTTGTGGCATTCCTGGACATCTGGTCAAAGACTGCAGGAAGAAGAAAAGGAAGATGGGTGGTTGTTTCCATTGTGGAGAAACATGACACATGGCTAAGGACTACCCAAGGAAGCAAGGGCAAAGAGCCGGACCTTCTTCTGGAGGACAAGTTCACGCTCTCACGGCACCTCCGCAAGAACGAGGTAGAAATATTTCTGTCGAAAGTTTAGTCTATCTTTTTGATCATCCTGTTCGCACACTATTTGATTCTGGCGCATCGCACTCATTTGTATCTGCTGCTTTAGTTGAATCTCTGCATTTAGACACTAGTTTAGTAGAGGATCCCTTGCTTGTTTCAAATCCAATTGGGGGCTCAACTTATTTGTCAATGATTTGTTTGGATTTGAAAATTTCTATACTAAGTGTGGGGTTTAGATGCAATGCCTATGTTTTGGGCTTCACGGGCTATGGTTTGATTCTAGGCGTGGACCGGCTATCCAGTAATGGTGTCGTCCTCGATTGTGAAAAGAGAGTGGTTAGACTCATGACTCGCCTCGGTAACACTCTCGAAATCTCTTGTAATCCCATGAATTCTGTTATGCTAAGTTATCTAGAATCTCTTGATGCATCTGTTGAGAACTTGCAGTCTGTAAAGGTAGTCCGTGAATACTCGGATGTGTTTGAAGAGGTAAAGGGCTTACCTCCGAAGCGGGAGATAGACTTCCGCATATACCTCGTTGACAATGCAAAACTCGTTGCCTTACCTGTTAGGCACATGGCTCCAAGGGAATGGAAAGAGCTCAGCAAGCAAGTTAAGGAGCTCCTAGAAAAGGGGTTTATAAGGGGGAGTATTTCTAAATAGGGTGCTCCAGTAGTGTTCGCAACTAAAGTGGACGGTTCACTTCGCCTCTGCGTTGATTATAGGGAGCTAAACAAGCTGACCAAGAAGAATAGGCACCCACTCCCAAGAATAGATGATTTGTTCTATCAGCTTGTAGGTGCATCGGTTTTCTCCCAATTAGATTTAGCTACCGGGTTTCATCAGCTAAGAGTGGCTGAAGACAGCATTGATAAGACCGAGTTCAGAACTCCGGATGGTTTCTTCGAGTGGCTTGTCATGCCTTTCGGCTTGACAAATGCACCTTCTTACTTCGTTGATTTTATGAGCAGAGTGTTCAGGGAGTTCCTCAATAAGTTTGTGGTGGTCTTCGTGGATGATATTTTGTTCTTCTCAAAGAGTGAGGAAGAGCATGCTCAGCACTTATGGGAAGTCATGGATACTCTCTATGCACATCAGTTGAAAGCCTAATTCTCCAAATGCCATTTCTAGAGAGAAGAAGTTAGGTTCCTTGGACATGTGGTGTCCAAAGAGGGGTTAGCTGTGGACCCCGCAACAGTGGTTGTTGTGCAAGATTGGAAGGTTCCGCGGAACGCAACCGAAGTCCGAAGCTTTCTCGGGCTGGCAGGCTTTTATCGAAAATTCATCAAAGATTTTGCGAAAATCTCAGCCCCACTTACAAGGTTGACAAAGAAGAACCTAGTTTTCGCTTGGGATTTGGATTGCGATATTGCTTTCCAATGTTTGAAAAGGGCTCTGACAACAGCCCCAGTTCTGACATTGCCTGATGGAAGCAAGATGTTTACAGTATACACAGATGCATGCGGCACAGGACTAGGAGCTGTTCTGATGCAAAAAGGGAAGGTAGTGGCTTATGGTGGAAGTTTGAGTGGTTTACTGACCATAAATCGTTGAAATACCTTTACTCCAGAAAGAACTCAACTTGAGGCAGCAAAGATGGATGGAGTTTCTTGCCTCGTATGATTTTGAGATTTCCTACACTCCTGGCAAGGGCAATGCAGTAGCAGACTCCTCGAGTAGAAAGAAACTGACCTTAAGCCCTCTCTTTGTAGAAAGGAAAAGCTTGGAGTACATAGCCAACTTTGACTTTAGGCCCTCCTCTGAATTTGTACCTGGCCTATTAGCAACATTGGAAGTGCGGCCTACGCTTTTGGACTCAATAGGGACCGCGCAATGTGAAGACCCTCAGCTAGTTGATATAATAGATAAGCTGATTAGGGGTGAGACTTCGAGTCACCTCAATAGATACTCCATCGATGATAAGGGATGGTTGAGACGGGATGGAAGACTATGCGTCCCACAAGTAAGGGATTTGGTGAAGAAGGTTCTCGAAGAGGCACACCATTCCAAGTTGACCATACACCCCGATGGAGACAAAATGTACAAAGACATAAAAAGGGTTTTCTTTTGGAGTGGCATGAAAAGAGATGTAGCTGAATTCGTCTCCAAGTGCATGATATGCCAGCAAGTCAAGGCAGAACAGAAGAAGCCTGGAGGTTTGCTTCATCCTCTAGAGGTCCCACAGTGGAAATGGGATAGCATTTCAATGGACTTTGTTGATGGGTTGGCTAGGTCAAGGAGGGGCAATACCAGTATTTGGGTAATAGTGGACAGGCTCACAAAAAGCACCCACTTTATACCCGTCAAGAGTAGAAGGACTGCCTCATCTCTAGCATCCATATATCTTAATGAGATAGTTAGACTCCATGGGATACCCTCCAGCATAGTGAGTGATCGAGATCCTATCTTCACGAGCGAATTTTGGAAGATTTTACAAGAGGCTGTAGGCACACAACTATGTTTAAGCACGGCCTATAACCCCCAAACTGATGGTCAGATGGAAAGGGTGAACAGAGTACTAGAAGACCTCTTGAGACTGTGCATTCTTGACTTTGGAGGTACATGGGAAGATCATTTACCTTTGGTGGAGTTCGCTTACAACAATAGTTACCAAGCCACCATAGGCATGGCACCCTTCGAAGCTTTATATGGAAGACCGTGTCGGTCACCAACTTGCTGGTGGGAGTCCACAGACAAGCTCATACTTGGACCAGACATGATTAGAGAAACTTTAGAGAAAGTGGACTTGATACGAAGAAGAATGAAGACTGCCCAAGATAGACAGAAGTCCTACGCAGACAAAAGAAGAACCGACCTTGAGTTCAAAGTTGGAGACAAGGTGTTCCTTAAAGTATCTCCTTTGAGAAACGTCGTTCGCTTTGGATCCGCAGGAAAGTTAGCACCAAGATTTATGGGGCCATTTCCTATCATTGAGAAGATTGGGAAGATGGCTTATAGGGTACAGCTGCCCGAAAGATTGGCTGGGATTCATAATGTCTTTCATGTCTCTCACCTGCGGAAGTGCTTACATGAGTCTGCGGAAGTGGTGGAACCAAGCATGCTAGAGGAAGTAGAAGTTGAACGTGAAGCAACTGTGAGGAGAGTTCCAACCCGTATCTTGGGAACAGAAGTCAAAAATCTACGCAACCGTGAAGTCAAGCTTGTCAAAGTTTAGTGGAGCGACGCCGAGGAAGACGCGACTTGGGAAACTGAGGACAGATTACGTGCAGCCTACCCGTTTCTTTTTTAGGGTACATCTTTGACCTCTTTTTCCTTAAGTTTATGCTTGTATCTATCTTTTTAGGTATATCTCCTCGACCTTATCCTTATCCTTAGGTAGAAACCTATTTGGATGTAAACATGTAATTGAAACATGTTATGGTTGATGGTTGCAAGTGGATTGCTAGTGGTTGCTCGTGGATGCATATACACAAACATTAGGTATTAGATCGGCTTAGTCACTTTCATATTGCATATGCATATATGTATTTGTATATGGATTGAAACTTGATGTGTTATCATATGGACGTTGCATTTGTATGAGTGATGTGCACTCATGTAGGAAATTTTGAGTAGGAAAAATTGCATACATAATGGACTCATGGCACTAACATAATTTGAATTAAGGAGGTCAACTGAATTAGTAGACCGCCTGATTTTGCATTAGATAAGGACATGTACACACACTTTGCATATGATCATGAAGCATTAGAAGTCTTTTAAGGACAATTGACGCCTATGTTTGATGGTTGAGTAGATGGGTAATTGGATGGTAGGATATAAGTTCCTCTCTACTTGAAAATTTCGGGGACGAAATCCTAAAAGGAGGGGAGAATGTAACACCCCGTATTTTCTGTTAACGTTATAGTAACAAATTAAACAATACTTAATTTCAAATGTGAGAATTAAGGGAAACGGGTTACGCCATTGCGTTCGTCTCGGAATTCTACTTGAGATAGAGTCCGAGTTTGCGTGAATTGGACTTCGTATGAAGAAGTTATGGCCTTCAGAAGTTTCAGAAATTCAAATAAATTCAAACAGCTCGAAACCGGATTCAAAATTCAAAACAGAAGTTAGAAGCGGGCTGGGCGGGAAAATTCCCGCCCAGGACCCAAGTCGACCCTAGTGTCGACCTCCCCCTACAGGTTGACCTGGGGGTCGACCCCCCCCCCCCGGCCAGATCTGAATTTTGACGACTTATGACTTCTTGCTGAGTCACTAGGGTTACTGGATGGTTCTGATCTGGTCTGAATCATTGTGGTTAACTCTAACTTCATCCGACGGCTCTAATTAAATTGAAATTCTATATAAACAACCTAATACTCAACCTAAAATCACACAAAAATAATCTTGGAACCGTCATGCCGTCAATAGAGAACTTGGAGTAGCCGTCACTGCTTTCAATTCAAAGACGAGATAAAAGCCAACATCAAAATCAAATTAAAACTAATCTAATTCAACGATCTACATCAAAGGCGAGCATTTCAACTTCAGAATTCAGATTCCATAAATCAAGAATTCCTTTTAGTTTGTAAGTTGGTTATTACGTAGATTTAAACGTTCTTTTAAATGAAATCATGACATGTTGTAACTCGAATATAGAATGATGCTTGTGTATAAGATAAATAAAGTATGATTCTCATTTATCTTAAATTATCGTTGCGATTGATCATACCTATATGTTTGTGGTGATGAATGTACCATATTGTATGTTATTGGAATCTATTATGATTGGGTAATGAACTTATTACGCCAACTTAGTGATGAACATGTCATGTTATAATTTGGTGATTACTTGCAAGTTTATGATCTAAATCACAGGCCTACATGTTAGATCAACATTTATGTATATTTAGAACTATGTTAAGTTGAACCTATTTTTGTTGCTAGATTGGATTTGTGGCCCTCTTATGTTTTAACACACATAGGTTATCATGCTAAGTTGTGATTTAAATATGTTTATAGTAGCTTTCTTATGTTTTCACATACATAAGTTAATATGCTAAGTTGTGGTTTAAAAGTGTGTTTATATGTTAAACCTCCATGTTAGACCTATATCAAGTTTACATGATAATTGGATCCAACTTAGTCACAAGTTCACCCTTACCTGTTTAATTAAGTTAGTGATGCTTCTATGCCAAGTTACACATGATAAGTTAAAAGTATGTTATTGTATGCTTATTTCATGTCCCTTGTTTGTTACCCTTTTTGTTTATGGGTTTGGGCTAATTTACTAGCCCAACATTTTATGCAATTTATGCGAATTTACCACGGGGGTAGCGTTGGGAAAATCATGAAAATTTCATGGCATAGATTGGTTCATGAAACGGTATATTTGGTATAACATTTATTATGAGCATAATCAGAAGGAAATTATGGCATGATTAAATTAAGATTAATTTACATATAAAATTAGACATATATAGCAAATATGTGAATTTAGAAAAGACGAATATGTCTAACCTGAGGTTAGACTGAGTTGTGGTGTAAAATTGCCCGGAACCGACCGGCACATCCAGTGACCACAACAAGACCTGTCTAATGTGGGTGGTTAGTGCATCAAGCCCAAAAAGGACACGAGGTTAGACTGAATTGTGGTGTAAAACTGCTCGGAACCAACCGGCACATCCAGTGACCACAACAAGACCTGTCTAATGTGAGTGGTTGGTGCTTTAATGAATAAATTAAAGTTAAGTCATGATTAGTAGGGTTAAGTCAATTAAAGAAACACTTAACCGATTCAACATGTTAACTAAACTGATGGGTGGGGTTAGGTAAACTTGGACACTTAACCAAATAAACATGTTGATTAGAAAACCCTAGTATCGGGGACCTATTTCAGCAGTAACCCACATAGATGTATCATGGTACCCTGAACTAGGCAGGGTGGGGCACGATTATTGGGCTGATTATAAGCGGTCAAAAACGTCGGCGGTTGGTGCGTCAGTGTAGGTTCCGACGGAGGACGGGCGCGCACGTACTCCGGAGTGGAAAAAGCAGGCACTGGGCATTAGTAGTATACACTGTGCATCTTGAATCGTGTCAGTTACCACCAGAGGCACTGATACACCCCATGGTGGAACCGGCACAGGTATCTACAGTCAAGCGGGGCCGAATGACACAGGATATGAATGCATGTGAGTAGGACCCGATCATTAAGGTGATCGTTCGTTATGAACACGTGAGGCTGGTTGAACCAATGGTTAGTAGGTGCAAAAACTATAGTAATGGGTATGATGACATGTTCATCTTATCTTATATTAGGGTGTTGTCCTATGTTCTGTTATTACTGTCATGATCTCTTTCCTTGTTTAAATACCTGTAATCACCGAACTTACCAGACTTATTGTCTGACCTATTTTCTTTCGTCCTCTTTACTTCCGTCCCCCCCCCCCCCTAGGTCCACAGGGAGGGAATACTCCAGCTTAGTCAGACTCTTTGCAAGCTTCAAGAAAGTAGGTGCATGATTGGGACTCTCTTACCTTGGCTATGGCTTTTGGACACTACACTTGGGGATTTATGCACTTTTATTTATGGTTTATGCTTCTTTATTAAATAATCAAGACAGAAATTATGATGTAATGTTTTTGGAAGTTATTTTGAGACAATTTGCTGTAATGCTTTTGTATTGAACCACGTATGCAATAAATGTTTTCTTTCCGCTGCTTATATTTATCTGTCATGTAAATTTTTCTGTGTCCTGTACCTATAACCCTCCACCAAAGTTAAGGCATTCCCTTTTTGAGTGACCTTAACGTAGGTGGGGTGTTTCATTTACCTTATAATGCCAAACATGCTTGATACGTATGAAATAATATTTAATATTATTATTAGTGACTAGTCAGTTTAATATATTTTCAAAGTAAATGTATCAATCCTAGACGGCATAGCTACCGTATACTATATCGTCATATATAGGTTTACAATCAAAACCGTAATGTCGTATTGGAAATTGGGTTTCCATCATGAGTCAAGGCTAGGGATGATCTCCTTACCGATTCGAGACACTCTAGCAAATGTCTCAGGGTCCCCCGCAGTGAACCCTTGGATCCTGCAGGGCCGGTCCACAAATATACCTTAGTGGATTGGCAATTCCTGAACACACGTTCCTCGGTCCTATTGGACCTAACAATTGGCCATTATCGACCAATATATCTGAGGCGTCTCATTCCATCATCCACATAAGTAAAAATGTCTAGGCTCCATACCATGACACCACTTCTAGCTAGAAAGAAACGTGTGCACTCCCTGCGTTCCCTTATCCCGTTTTTGACTCATACCGGGGTGAAGCTCGCGAAGTAACGCTATACACAAAGCTATGCCTAAAAAGGTCGTGCTTTGATCATCAACCTCAAGGCTCTGCTTTTCAACAAAAGCCTTGATCATTTGCATCTTGGCACGCCACATTGACATTCCACGCCATGCGACCAATAACTATCAATATATAACCTCTAAGCTCATGCGTATCAGAGAAGGGTGTTAAGCAAGGGAATAAATTCTCCGCCACCAAATAGATATATATTAAATAGAAATCAATTTAGATGGAATGAAATCCAATGTCAGACACACATCCATTTACAAGTCCGTTCTAGGTCTGAACGAAACCGGAGACACCTTATTCCTCGTCCCGTATGTGCAATACGGGAGAGAGGTGCTCGCTTAACTGGACAATCAACAAGTACATCCGGACAACTACCACTGTAACCCTTTCCTGGGAGCAAATCAGTCCAGGACATCAGTAGTCATCCATTCGATGTGAAGATCGTCGGTCTTCAATCACTGTCTTTAATGTCTTCGAATTTAGATCATCGTATAATTATTTGAAATGAGATTGAGCTCGGTCTTTTCAAATAATTCTCGAATATATATAATTTAAAATCATTTCAAATCGTTAATATTATTTTATAACGATTTATCGCTATTTTTATTTATATAAAAGTAGTCCAATTCAATTTAACGACGCTTCGGGTCAATAGGCGGCCCTAGCGCTGTTTTTACCCAAATTTGATTTATACATTTTTCGAAATCTAACCATTGGATTTTAACAAATTTTATATCGTTGGAAAAATCTTTCTAAAGCGGACCTAATAGTTTCAGTTTTGGGAAAATCCGACGGTCGGATCTTTCGGTATAATCGTTTAAAGTTACGATTCCGAAACGCGAACTACCGCTCGCGATTCGTTTAATTTTAATTTATATTTATATATATATAATTATATATATAAATCACTCGACGATTTCACTAACATGTTTAACATGTCAAATAAAAGTATGTTTTAATTTGCATGACCATTTCTACATGTTTATAATGTCAAATAAAATGTAATTTATTTACATGACATTTTTGCTAGTGACAAATAAAAAGATAATTTTTATTTGTATTTCTATTTTTAACTTTAACAAATAAAAAGAAATATTTTATATGTATAAGTTTCAATGTATGTTTTGACAATAAAAATGATTCTTAAATTTGCATACAAATTCTAATGTATGTTGTGACAATAAAAATGATTATTTATCTTACATACAAATTCTAATGTATGTTTTGACAATAAAAATGATACTTAAATTTGCATACAAATTTTATTGTATGTTTTGACAATAAAAATGATTCTTTATCTAACATTCAAATTCTAATGTATGTTGTGACAATAAAAATGATTCTTTATCTTACATACAAATTCTAATGTATGTTGTGACAATAAAAATGATTCTTTAATTTACATACAAATTCTAATGTATGTTGTGATAATAAAAATAATTAAAATGGTATTTTCATTTTTGTTGACAATTCTATTTCAACAAAATGATTACAAGTGATAATTTCATTTCGTTAACAATTCTAGTTCAACAAAATGATTAAAAAGTGATAATTTCATTTATGTTGACAATTCTAGTTTAACAAATTGAATAAAAGTAATTATTTCATTTTGTTAACAATTCTAGTTTAACAAAACGATTAAAAATGGTCTTTTCATTTTGTTGACAATTCTATTTCAACAAAATTAATATTTTTGACTTACCTCAAATCTATTTAACAAAAATGTAATTTTTTCTTAACTCAAATCTATTTTGACAAAAATGTATAACTTTGTTTCAACTATCTATTTTGACAAAAATGTTCAATTGTTTCAACAATCTATTTTGACAAAAATGTATATTTTTGTTTCAACAATCTATTTTGACAAAAAAAATGTATATTTTTATTTCAACTAAACTATTTTGACAAAAATGAGAATTTTGTTTCAACTAAAACTATTTTGACAAAAATGACAATTTAATCCAATTATTATATTTGGACAAAAATGATAATTCTAATTCAACTATTCTAATTTGTCAAAAATGACAATTTTAATTCAATTATTCTAATTTGTTAATTTAACAATTCTAATTTATCAATAATGACAATTATAATTTAACAATTCTAATTTTTCAACAATGACAATTATAATTTAACAATTCTAATTTGTCAAAAATGACAATTATAATTTAAGAATTCTAATTTGTCAAAAATGACAATTATAATTTAACACTTCTAATTTGTCAAAATGACAATTATAATTTAACAATTCTAATTTGTCAAAAATGACAATTATAATTTAACACTTCTAATTTTTCAAAAATGACATTTATAATTAAACAATTCTAATTTGTCAAAAATGATAATTTTAACAATTCTAATTTGTCAACAATGACAATTATAATTTAACAATTCTAATTTGTCAAAAATGACAATTATAATTTAACAATTCTAGTTTGTCAAAAATGACAATTATAATTTAACAATTCTAATTTGTCAAAAATGACAATTATAATTCAACAATTCTAATTTGTCAACAATGACAATTATAATTTAACAATTCTAATTTGTCAACAATGATAATTATAATTTAACAATTCTAATTGGTCAAAAATGACAATTATAATTTAACAATTCTAATTTGTCAAAAATGACAGTTATAATTTAACAATTCTATTTTGTTCAACACAACAATCATCGAATCGATAGATCTAATTAACAATATCAATTCCAGATCAAATCGACAATCAATAGAATTTAACAGCGTATGGGTAATACCACAATCATGATTAATTAATTCTAGTTATATATATATACATAAAAAAAGAATTTCTCACAGTGTTTTCGAATTTGGATTTGTCTGAATTTCCAACATGCTCCCTTTAAGCTCTAGTCAGTTCCATCTCGAAGATCTCACTTTCACGATTCAAATGCTTCTGACATTATCGATTTCTGTGTTCGTATCAAAAAGTTATGATAGTTCGAACTTTAGTTACATAATTTGAAATAATTATTAAATAATTAAATTAATTTACTTTTCCTTAATCTTTAATTACTTTATCTCTAAACCGTCGTCTTCCTCGTGCCAAAAGTTGGAACCCTCGCCTCAAATTCATCCACCGCCGCACCAATTTCTGGTCATAGGAGGACCATCCACCACCTCCTCGAGAAGCGCGCCAGTCTCCTCTCTCCGACGCTCCATAAATGGTGCAACTCACGCCTCCGTCGCCCCCACAAATTGAACCCAAAGTCGCGCCCTACCAGCATCAATTTCCCACAACTCGTGTTATAAAAATTGATCAAATCCGTATCATTTTGAAGAGCTTGAGGAGTACTTCGATTTGTGTTTTGGAATCAAGGCTAATTCGAAAGGAATTGATAATTATTGAGGGGTGAAAATGGGAGGATATCAGCCATTGATAAAAGAGGATGGCGGCTGTCATATGAGAATTAGGGTTTTGGTTTAATTTTAGGGTATTTATAAATTTATTTAATTCTTTTTTTAATAAAATTAATTACCACTTAAATTTATTTAGAGATGAAACTTCCCATTTACTTTCGTTTAATGTAATCAATCAATGAGGGGGAGATAAAAAAAGTCTCATTTCCTTTCTTTAAATTATTTAATTAACAAGGAGAATATTATTTGCATAGAGAGAGAAACCTTTCGTTTATTGGTTTATTATCAATTTGATTTAACAAACATGTGACATAGTTGCGAGTACAAACAAATGTATGATAATATAATATTTTTTTAAGTGCAACATGTGGTACGTGCTATAAAGTGATAGAAAGGTATAGACATATAATTTGAATCAGTAGATGGTCAATTACATAAAATAAAATGAGAAATAAATAAAAGTTAACATATATGATTAATTGGATTTCTCATTAGGATGCAACATATCAATGAAATCAACAAACATCATGATACAAGTGTATATATATATATAGCCAATGTTTAAAGCATGTGTTTATTTTTTTTCCTCTTTTAAATTTTAAAGAAAAGAAATTATTTCGTATTATCAAGATTTGAAATAAATATTAAATTTTATATGAAAACATGAATGTAGATTTAACTATATATATGTATATGAGTTAAATTCAATCAAAACTCCCTAATAACACAAATCGCATAATTACAACAATCAGTTTTAAAATATATGTGTGTTGACAAAATCCCTTTTATAAAATCCAAATATCTAATTGAAAATATTATGTATATATATAAACTTTCAAGTCTAATGTTACACTTAGTTATGAAAGATAAAACATGGACTAACAATCTAACATTTAACTAATTGAGTATAAAGTTCAAATAAACCTTTAAGATATAATTTAATCCATTAACATGAACATAGAATATTAGATCTAAAAGTTAGACTCCAGATTAAATTTATAAAACCAATGATCTAAAATGAATCATTGTACTAGAAATTATATAGATTTAGTTTTAATTTAACAAAATGAAGAAAACAATATGTTACTTGAACAAGAAAACTATTAGATCCAAACAATTACATTTATATTGAATATTTAGAAACAAATCTGTATTTGAACATTTTAAAGAACAACAAAAATTCAATTATTTGATTCATCAAATAAAAAAACAATCAACTATTCAACAAACAACGTCATCTTCATTAGCAGTCATCAGTTTGAACATGACAATGATGCGTACATACAAATTAGGATAACCATATTACTTTTCAACAATACTTTAATGTTAGCTAGTCCAAATGTATAAACAATTTAATAATTTCAATTATTATCAATCACAATTTAACAAATTATAAATTGTTGTTTATCACAAATAAAATTTTAAATCGTTCATTAATAACATCATAATTTTATTTAGAAGCCTTTTTAAATTCAATAATTTAATTTAAAAATGGAACTTTTAAATTCTGGCGCATTTTCTAACAAAATTTCCTTAAAATAAATTTTTAAATAATTTCTAGTTTTCCGGGTTGTTACACATCGGAAATCAATTTGAACAAATTCAAAGATTCCCAGTCTTCATTCGTCGATTCCAAGTTTCGAATTCGCTCCATGCATCGTATTATTACTTGGAATGGTTTTCGGACTTAAATCTGATCCCGGTATTTCCTAGTAATAAGTGTATTCTTAAAACAATAGTTATGGACCACGCAGGGTTACAATTCAATCTCCTTCCATTCATTTCTAAATCAAGGTTGGATTGATCATAAATTTCGTTACCGTCTTAACTCTTCCTTTTTAAATCAAATACTCATTTTTTCAACCATATCATCAAAACATAACCCTTCGATCCTTATGTTCAAAATATAATTCATTGATTTCATATGTTGTTAAATTTTCCCAAATCTTTACTTGGATTACAAATGCATTTACGATAATCCAAACACTTCATATTCAAACATAAGTTTTAATGGAGTTAAATCGACTTATATTTGATCTCAATTCCATATACAAATATTTGACCACTTAAACATCTTTCAAACCATTTGCAATCCTTTTAACCATTTGAAAATAATGGTTCACGTTTTATAAACTCCAAACCAATTTACCTTTGGAAAATGCGAGAATAACGTTTGGAAACGTTACAAAAAGCGCTGCAATAGTCGTTTAAATCAAGTTGATTCCAAATCATTCCAAAATTTAGATATTTCAAATTCAAATCACTTTAAATTAATAAAGTAAAATTTATCATAATTTTTCTCAAATTTTAAAACTTGTTTCGTTTGAGTTCCGTTACGGTCGCCGAACTGCACTTACAGCGACCTTTCCCAAATTTGATTTGGACATAATTTGAAAATCGTACGCTGCAATTGAAAATTCTTTTTCTATTCAAAAACTTCTAATATTTGAAAATCAACATTTCTTATTTCAAGTCAAACCGATTTCAAACCAGCAAGTTATAACCATTTAAAATTGAAATCGATATTTACGAATTGTCGCGTAGCAACGCATTATAAATCGATTTAAATATAATTCGTTCAAGTCCCTTTAGAATTGAATTTAAAATTCAAAATACTTAATTTTGAAACCAATTATTAAGTTTAATCCAAAATCATTTCATAATTCCAAATCTTAATTTTAATTTAAATAAGTTGTAAACCATAGCAATTCGAAAACCCTTTTAATTTTGATATTTAAATTTAATATTCATGAATGGTCACTATGCGACACTTATAAGTTAAAATTCAAATTTGTTTCTAAGTTTAAATAATTTCAGATATAAATTTCAAATTATATTTTTAATTAACCGTTCCGTTCGTCGGACCAGTTAGGGATAGCCAGGGAGAGCAGGAAACTGGATTTCCAAACCCAAGCCTAGACACTATCCTCTCTGTCATCCTAGAACGGTCTAGTATAAATTATTATAAAATCTATGTTTCCATTTTCAAATCTCTTTCCGAATTATCCGGGCTTCAAATAATATTTTAATTATTGAAAATCAATTTTCATTTATATGGAAGGAAAAATTGAATCGATCCTTTGTATAATTCGACAACCATGGTGTTGTGCGTGCATCATGCAAACATAATAACTCAACATATAAGTTAGATGATCATGAATTATAATCATCACCAATAAACAAATAATTCAGCTGTGCACAAGCGTTATTGTCAATAACGCTTTTAAGTGTTCAGAGTGTTATCTAATTACATGCACATTCATTCACACAAGAACATCCATATCCAACCAATAATCTATCACAACTCATTGTTTAATCATACTAATTAAAATAAATGATTAAATAAGTGTTATCACCGAAGCAGCTCCATGACTCCATAACCAAGACGGACAAGCCCACGAACACTGACACCGCTACTCGTATCGCTTCCGGTCCAGATCCATTAGCAGCTAGAGATCTTTTAAAATCCAAAAGCCCAGCCCAATTGCACAAGCTCTAAAAACCGGCCCAAAGCCATGCACCGATCCAGCCCGTACCCCTTTCTTCCTCTCCTCCTTTCTTCTTACTGTTGTGTCCTCTTGCTCAAGCCTGGAACCCATCAGACCATGAATCCCGTGCATGTGCACACGTCACATTCTCCACCAAACTCAAATCCGAGCTCACCAACAAATCGCTCTTCGCGTCAACCATCGTCTACACAATATTTCCCAAAGCCCGGCGCCTCCATTCGAAATCCGGCTATGACTCCAACGTTGCCGAGACCTGCTGCTACCAACAATCACGTGAAGACATCGACATCTTTTATCACCGAAATCCACCAAAACATACCGCATCGAAGCTCTCTCCAATGTCGACTTCAAGGCACTCTCTGTTTTCCCTGTCGTCGCATGATTCTCCGATTAAACCCAAACCTAATTTTCAGCTTCCAAAATCATCAACATGGAATCATCTCAAATTCGCACTAAAAATACTACATCACTTGCTGATCGCAACGGCGCTGATGGCGTCGATTAACTCTATCCGAATTAGGAGAAATGATTTTCTGAAGTTTTCTACTCAAAATTTCATTCTGCTGTAAATTAAGGATTTCTCTTCCGTTTGTTGATGAAATCCGGATCCGTCAATTTTTAAAAATTAGAAATGACGATCTGAACAATTTTTGTGTAGATTATTTTGGCTGAAAATGAATGGATTGGGAGATTGGGATTTTTGAGTGAGAGGAAGACATTATTTTCACTTACTAGACTTGCAAAATAGGAAGAGGAAGATAGATCCATCATGAGATACAGCTAGCTTTTACTTCCCAGGAAAGAAAACGATGCTTTATCTTCTATTAATTTAAATTTCTTGTCACTTTGATCTAAGCCACTTGGCATACCAAGCCCATGCAAGAAGACATCTATTTTAATTAAAAAAATGACTAATGCAGGCTTAACAAAACAACACTTTATTTATTTATAAAAATTATATTTTTTGTAACATCTTTCTAGCACCCATATATGTAACTAATTTGCACTGCTTATAAGTGTAACCACCTTATTACTTAAGATTTATCAAAATGCAAATTCATATCGTTTATCAAATATAACTTATAAAAATGAGATTTTTGCTACACAACAAATCTTTATGGAAATCTATATATTTTATAAACTAAATAATATTATCATTTATTAATATTTAAAATATTTATTACTTATTACCATTTAAAAATATTTATTTCGATAAAATTTTAAATGATCTTAAAATAAGTTATTCATATCCAAATAAATCAAAACAAAATATTTATTCAAACACACACATATATAGTATTTAAAAAAAAAATTGTATTCGAACCTTATTAAATTCATTTGATGTACACAAAAATTGAAATTATATCATATATTAGTCATTGAAAAATCTTGGATCGTTACATTGTTCCTCCGGCTCTGATACTTTCGCTTCTTTATATTTTGCCAGCGCGAATTTTGGTGTTAACATTAATCTACACATAAGTATTAATTAACCAAACAATTGAATAATTTTTATCATTAATTCACACCTATTTCTTAAGTCAATTTCATGTAAATAGTTTAAGTTCATAAATAAACTTTTCAAGCCCAATTCGGTCTAACTTGCGCACAACACTCCTATACCTCAATTATTACTCGTAAAACTCTTAGGCAAATTCCTCTTTTTTTATATATAAAATGGTGTTCTAAATTTCAAAGGAAATTAAAATTTGTATTTATTTATTATTTTATTTATTTTTCTTTCCATCTTCGGCTCAACCAGCCTAGTAACTAAACGCAACAACTCCCCAGGCTCTTATTCGCTGCTCCCTACAATCTTCGAGGTAAAATTTCATCACTGTGATGTAAAAAGTATTTAGCTTCAAAGAAATTTAAGGTTAAAACAATACATTGTCCTTTCTTTTTTTGTATCAGCCCAGCCCGGCCCAGTTTCATGCAACCCATCCCTATGTCAGAAAACTGCTTCGCAAGTCCCATGTTCCAGATCTCCCCATCCAGGTATTTGTGTGACTAAAAAAATACTAATGAATCAATTCTCATGCATCAACATGATGCATACACATTACACTCTTGGCCTCAGACCCTTATTCCTCCTACTTTTTTCTTCTTTTTCTCATATTTCTTATTTTCCTCAACCTAGTGCACTGCGTACACCGTGCACATGCACGACCGCCCCGCTAATAAGTCAACCACCTTGTCCACCACCACAAATGTAACGTCGTTAACTACAACAGATTCTCACATTAAATCTTCTCATATGCTTTCAAAACAAAATTCGAAGCTTCAACGGAAACTCCACCATAAACGATTCCACCAAATCACCATGCACCGCCACTTCATCAGTTCAGTCATCACCAAACTCTGGTCAAACCTAGCCGACATCTCCCTCCTTCAAACCCCCAGGTGCAAACGCCCAGTTGTGAGAGTCGATGGCGCAACTCAACACCCAACTTGTAATGTCCCGTATTTTTATGGTATAATAATTTAATTTATTTAATTATTAAATATCGATTTAGCGATATCGATAACTTGAATTAAATAATATTTATATTTAATTAATGTTAGATCGAAATTTGGACCTAACACCCAAATTATTATAAACAGTAGAGAATTTCGAATGAAGAACTAGGAAAAAGAAAATAACACTCAGAATTTATAGTGGTTCGGCGTTAACGAGCCTACGTCCACTTTATATATTATTGATTATGCTTTATAAGCTAATACAACAATGATTTCTCTCAATATTTCAGTGGTTTGACAACAATGGCGGATTCAGTACTCACTATTGCCAAAAAGATCCCGAAAAATGCCAAGCTCTGGGCTATTTATAGCTGAATTTGCCAAACGGATCGCGGACACGTGGCACGAATCCCGAGATCATCGGATCGCATCGCCTCCGTTGAAGAAACAGTCAAACTAGCCGTTGTGGACAGGTGTCGGGAATCGCTTGAAACTCGGATCGTGCTGATGGGGAGAATTGGCTCGGATAACGGTTGGGGACACGTGTCGCCAGATCCGTGCGATTCGGATCGCTGAAGACTAGCTCTCGCTTGAACAAGTCAGAGGGTTCGCCATGCACCAGCAGATCGGATCGGTTCGCTGGGGATAACAACGCGAGTTTGGATCGGATCGCCCAGTTGTATCGTTCGCTAATGAGGAGGGGCGAATCGATCTTGGGCGAGACGATGATACGCGAATCGATCTTGGGCGAGACGATGATGCGCGATTCATTCCTCCATGTTCTTAGATGCTGTGGTTTCCTGCTTTCCTCTTACGAATGATCCTGGGTGGCTTGGTCAAAAAACGAGCCAACATTTTGCCCCCTCGAAGTATGTTTTATCGATGATGGAACATGCTTCGAAGATTCACATTTTCCTTCTCCTATAGGGACGTAAATCAACAGTCACATTGGTTCAAATCGACGCATGTATGAATCGGATCGCCGCAGGTCGACACGGTCCGATTTGGTCATCTGCTCGTCTCGTGCTGAGTACCTAGGCCTTTGTGCGAAACGGGGCGTATTTTCCTTCGGGCCGTGTCGGGCTTTGGGTTTGGTGGGCCATCGTTTCAATGTGGTCCGTGGGCCTCTAGGCGATTCCATCTATGGATCGTGGCCTGCATGGTGCTTGGCGGACCGAATAAGACAAAGAAGGGGAGACAAACGGTCACCCTCTTTGCCTATATAAGCCGACCCCTCCCCTCTCATTCTCCTTCTTCTTTCTTTCCTACCGAATCGTCTCGCCTACATTATCAAGGAACGAATCCAAATCTTTTGACCCTTCGTAAATCCAAGCATTCTTTCAATCTTTGAAAAGGTAACTCCACTAAAAGCATTCTTATCTGTGAACGCCACTTTTCCACGAATTTCCTTGACTGGAAACGATGAGAATTCGTGCTTTTCTGACGAAATCATCAAAACGCCATGGCCAAGCGACGTAGTGCTCGGAGTTCGAAGAAGGAAAGGAGAGGAGGGAAACGGAGGAGGAAGAAGAAGAAGACAGAAGGCCGCTTCGTTTCGTGGTCGAAGATGGAAGACGAACGTGGGTGGCGAGACGACAGATCGAGGCGGCAACGAAGGGACGGATCGTGGGAGTCGCCACGGTTCAGGAAGGGGCGATCCCTTCATCCGGCGATTCGATGGGGAGGCGATTCCTATGCTCCGCGAGTCGAAAGGGGGCGATCCCTATGCTTCGCGATCCGTCCTACAGCTAACGATACAAAGAAATTTCAGACTTTAATCAACGTCCTGTCACCATAAAACTTTTGAACAGTTAGGCTAGAACCGCGACGTTGGACTTTCTGGACTAAATGACCTCATGATTTGACTGCATATGATGACTAACGACTTCTGATAACCTTGACTGCTTTCATGCTTTATTATTGTTTTTGTTAATACTGCGCACACACGAGCACACACACCGGCACTTGCACACACGGGGGACGGGTAGTGTTAATCTTATTGTTCATATTTTCTCGTCCCAGCAGCAATGTCGAACGATAACTCTTCTCCAAAATCCGTAGCAGAAGCAGAATCCGAGACTCCTGAACAGTACAATCCCGAAATTCCTCCAATCAATCCGGGAGGTGAAGATTCTGGATCTGAGTATGAAGCCACAGAATCAGATCCGACAGAGAGTACTTCATCCAGTAACGACTCCGAGTTTGACGAGCGAGCTCCGGACGAAATCCCAGGCGCAGTCGGGATAGATAAATTCTCTGATTCTTTAGCGTCGAAGCTTGACGAGATAAAACTCAAGAGAATCTGCTTAAGACACGGCATTCCTTGGGACGATGTCTTGACGCCTGGAAGCGAGGACAGACCCCATCTAGCACCGGAAGGGTACATGTCGATCAGCCGAACAATGTGTCTAGTAGGAGCTATTCCTCCGTTTCCTCCGATTGCCATTGAAACTCTAAGACGACTAGGCATTGCTCCAATGCAGCTTCATCCGAACGCCTACGCGTCTCTATACTCTTTATATGTTGCTTATGCGGAGATCTTGCATGCCGAGCTTAAATTCAGAGATCTGGTGTTCTTCTTTCTCTTCAAGCACCGTTCTTCTGCAACTCCAAACTTTTCCTTTTTTGAATCAGTAGCGAACAGGAAAGTTCTGTACGACGGATACATCAACATCGGGGATCCTAAGTCCGACTGGTTTTACATAAGGAAACAGGCTGGATGCTCACGGAGATGGCTCAAATCAAGTAAACTTCGATCACCCAGTCGAATATCTTGCTTAAGGAGTCTAGGTATTAACATTTTTCCGCTTTCTTCTTTGTCTTAAACAGATCATGTCTTCCCGAAAACAGAGGGTGCACTATACAACAATCGGCTGTCCGTTCTTTTGCAAAGCAAATCCGACTTTTTAAGGATTAAGAAATGCATTACTGATGACAATCTCCATAAGCATCGTCTCCTGGATAGAAGATTTGGACTTGGGACCGGCGGCAAACCTTATAAATATGTGCCCCCAACGGAAGAAGAGGGAACTTCACAAGCGGTGGAAACAACCAAACTTCACAAGAGTCCTTCTCCGATAGTCATCCAAGATGACGAAGAGTTGAACATATACAGAGGGGATGAGGCCCACGGTGATATGTCGAAGGAAATCCCTACCTCTGCTCCAATGGAAACTGCTACTGCCGACGATTTGACAGAAGAGCAGTTATTTGACGAACTGAATAAAATCCCTCTACCCGATATTGAATATACAGAAAAAGACTTCGGCGAGGAGCCTTTCTTTTCTGCTCCCGAAGAGGCGATTGCTTCAACAATGGAACAGGAAACGGGTCAGATGAGCCTGTCTCCAGGCCCGGGTCTGTTTGGGGGAATTATATGGGATGCACACCTCACACACACTACCTGACCTTGCACTATTATATCGTGTATATTCAAAGTTATAATATGCTCTTTTCTCTTTTTGCAGGAACGATGTCGCGCAGGAAATCTTATTCGTACCGTTCTCTTCGCGAAGGCACCCCCAGCCTTCGTTCGGGTACTGAGCGCCCTCGCGGTCCTCCTCATAGGCCGAGCTCTTCGCAACCTCGATCTCCTCCCAAATCAACCTCTACCAGGCCTTCGAGTCATCCGACAATTCCGACCGGGGGAAAGACACTTCCAAAAGAGTTGACTCCTCCAAAGAGTGCGCCTTCCCACAGCCGGTCGTCCAAAAGGCGTCACGAATCCAAAGATGGGGACAGAGATTCATCCAAAGAAACTGAGCAAGAGAGAAGTGACATTGTCCCCACCAGCCAACCAGAGTTAGCTGCCCCCGGTTCACGGGATTACGTCCACGGTCCCGAGATCCGAGGTAGGCTGGAAAAGCTACGGGAACAATTTCCAGGAATGTTCTTTGATAGGATGGTCTTTGTTCCTGCCTTGGAACCGGTCCCTAAAAATTGGGATGATGAAGTTATCGGGCGCATCCAGCACGCAGCCATACAATACGAGATGATGAAAAAACACGCATTCAATCTATCGGAAGTCGTCCGAAAACTCGAAGTAGAAGCACATAGGTCTAAAGCAAAACTTGAAAACAACGAGAGGGCTAGGACAAAATTGGTGAAGGACCTGGAAGACGCTCAAGCCCAGCTCGCTTTGGCACAGAGAAACGCTGCAAACTATAAGACTGAATTGGAAAATGCCAAGCAGCGCTTTCATTCAGAACTGGATTCCAATAGCCAAGAAAAGATGGCTTTAAAGAAAGAGGTTGAAGACCTCAGAATGGCCAACATCGAGTTGGTAGCGGCACAAGGTCGTTTTGAAACTGAGAAAGCTGCTTGGGAGGCGGAAAAAGCGAGTCTAAAGGAAAGTTTGGCTCTGGCAGAGGCGGAAAAAGCGATCTTGAATGACCAGGTCGCAGACGCGGAGAGACGGGCAGCTCTTGCCGAAAAGAACGTTGATAGCGCCATTGAAATGGCCACTGCCTCCAACAACAAACTCCTTGAAAGAGAGAAAGAAATCGAGGGGTTTGAGGAGATGATTTTTGATTTTCTTGACCAGGTTCTCAAAACTCGCAATATCTCATGGATCCCGGATTATAACGTTACTTTGGCCAACTTATGGGATGCCATCGTAGAGGGCGAAAAACACAGACTGGGTGTCGAAGAAATCAACGAGGATGAATTGATGAAGAGCATCCTAAGAGACAACGAGCCCGAGGACCTGGCAGAGGGTCGTCGCCTAATCCTGGCGGAAATGGAGAAGGAGAGAACCATGGCTAAAGGTAAAAGCAAAATCGACGAAGGTTCCAGCTCCGCCGCGAAGTCTAAAACCTCCGGAGTTGAAGAGTACCACCCTGATGATCCACTAATCCCTTTGGATCTAACTCCCGTGGTTGTTGGAGTATCTGGAACCACTCACGAAGGAGCATCCGCAGAAGGTATCTCTCTCTTTTCCCCGCAATTTGTTAAAGCAATTACGAATTGCCGTCGTCTGGCAGAACAACCAATTGAGTTAGTAATGTGTGTCTCTCGTAATGCAGGTGGTGAGCCCATTGACAAGGGCGCTGAAAAAGAGGGAGAAGTGGAGAAGGAGGCTGTCCTGCCGGGTGCTGGTGTTGATGTTTCAGAGCGGGTTGAGGTCACAACAGTAGAGGGAAGCATCCCGGCAGCTTGTTCCGATGTACCCAAGGATGCTGAGACTATTGAAGCTCTAAAAGACATGGATGGTCGTCATGTGGATGACGAAGAGGACATTACCGGCACCAAAAAGGCCGATGATGATGATGATGAGGAAACCCTGGCCAGCCGAAAAGCCAGACAAGAGAAAGAGTTGGCTTCAAAGAAGGTGGGAGACGAGGCTTTGGACGTAGTTCCTCTCGCAGAATTTAATCCCAAAACTGGGATGATTGTGAAAATCCCGTCCAAGTCCATCAGCCGACAGCTTCACTTCGCAAACCCCGATGACTTCCCGGCTGCCCTCTCCAGTAGAAGCAAGAGAAAAGAGGTGGGAGAGGAGGCCTCAGAGGAGTCGGACGTTCCCCTTGTAGACAAGCGAAAAAGGAAGAAGGGAGATCCATCTGAAGCCGACAAGGAGAGGCTGGAGAGGCAGAAGCAAGAGAAGAAATCAAAGCATAAATAGGATGCTTGTAGTTTATTGGCATTTTGTCTTTAGGTTTTCCACTGACCAGGAAGTGTAATTGTGAGACTGGTCCTCACTTTTGTTTCTAGACCGTTTTCACTTTGTTGATTTGCAGTACATAAACAAAGATTTGTTTCTCCTCGCATCATTACGTACCTGTATTCATAGAAATTTTCCACGTTTAGTCGTTAACCAACTTTTAATAATTATAAGTCAGTCAATCAACAGGAAGAAAAATGCTCATGCCATGTTACACTGTTATATCATAGTTTAGTGTTTGCATATGTGTGCCTGGTGCCCCCCCAATCAGTTGTTACCGTGGCACCTGGCTGGGGTTTACTAGGAATCAATTAATACTAATAGCAAATTGTCCCCTATTTCTGGGTACGGGGGTATAAGAGATCCCATGGGATATCAATAGTTCAGTCGACCCTCGTTCCTTTAGCAGGGAATAAGTTCTTTCTCAGCGCTCAATCGGATACGCTTTTATACTCTCTCTCTCTCTGGAGAGTTAGAGTTCGAGCTCAGCGATTCATTCGCTCCCCGGTCCTTCAGCGGGGAAGGAGCTATTTCTCAGCGCTCAATCGGAGACGCCTTTATACTCTCTCTCTCTCTCTGGAGAGTTAGAGTTCGAGCTCAGCGATTCATTCGCTCCCCGGTCCTTCAGCGGGGAAGGAGCTATTTCTCAGCGCTCAATCGGAGACGCCTTTATACTCTCTCTCTCTCTCTCTGGAGAGTTAGAGTTCGAGCTCAGCGATTCATTCGCTCCCCGATCCTTCAGCGGGGAAGGAGCTCTTTCTCAGCGCTCAATCAGAGACGCCTTTATACTCTCTCTCTCTCTCTGGAGAGTTAGAGTCACGGATTAAGTAGTCTGCAATCATGCATTCTCATCAAATTCATCCTTGGGGTATACTTTAACCCATACTCTGTGGATTAAAGCTAGTCGGACAAGCAGTTAGAGCTTTTGCCAAAACTTTGGGTCCCTCCGATTAGTCTACGGGATGAACTGTTGGCACCAGACTTCGGGTACCTGGATTATTCACATTGATTTTTCATAAAAATAAACATGCAAATAAATAAAGGTGCAGTTAAGGTAAATAACACACAGTATTTTTATAGTGGTTCGGTCGAATCATGACCTACGTCCACTTTATAATCTCTTGCTTTAAGAAATCAGACTATTCTAGGCAAGTCATGCCTTGTACATAGTTTTTTAACAAAGCAAAAGAATAGATTTGAAACTCTCATGTTAAATATGGCCGTAAATGTTGGGCATTCCACACTCTGGGGATTTCCTGTCCATCTACGGTTGCTAGCTTGAAGGTTCCATTATCAAGCTTGCGCAAAATGGAGTACGGTCCTTCCCACTTCGCTCCCATATGAGTTTGGGGTGGGAAGACACGTTTCAGAACCAAGTCTCCGGGTTCCCAGGTTCGGACTCGAACCTTTTTGTTGTAATATCGGGCGACCTGCTGTTTGCATCTCAAAGCACGCAGGTCTGATTCATCCCTCTTTTCTTCGATCATATCCAGGGACTCAAGGAGCAATTCATTATTGGTCATTGGATCATAATAAGTCACCCGATGAGAAGGTACCTTTATCTCAACCGGGATGACTGCTTCCGTTCCAAAAGCAAGAGAAAACGGGGTGTGTCCTGTTGCCGATTTATATGTCGTCCTGTAGGCCCATAGTGCCAAGGGTAATTCATCAGCCCACATGGCCCTAGCCTGCTTCATTCTTCTTTTCAGAATGGACTTGATTACTTTATTTGCGGCTTCGACTTGCCCGTTTGATTGTGGGTGTGCCACGGAGGTGTACCGATTCTCGATGTGGTATTTTTGGCAGAAGTTTCTGAATTCAGCACTATCAAACTGAGTCCCGTTGTCTGTTATCACAATCTTTGGAATCCCAAATCGACAGATGATGTTTCTTACAATGAAGTTGATCACTCGTTTAGTTGTGATTGTAGTTAGTGGTTCTGCCTCGACCCACTTAGTGAAATAATCTACAGCCACAATAGCGAACTTTGCTCCGCCCCTTGCTATGGGGAGGCTTCCTATGATATCAATTCCCCACATAGCAAAAGGCCATGGACTCATCATTGTTTTTAACTGACTTGGAGGCGCTCTAGGTATCTTTGAGAATCTCTGGCACGCATCGCATCGTCGTGCATATCTTACTGCATCCTTGTTTATGGTAGGCCAGAAATAACCATGCCGCAATACCTTTTTCGCCAAAGTTTGCCCTCCAGTGTGGTCGCCACATTCGCCTTCGTGTACTTCTTGCAGCACACGTTTGATGTCATCGTGGGCTATACACCGAAGGAGTGGCATTGAAAACCCTTGTCTATAAAGAACTCCGCCTTGCAGAACGTATCGGGCGGCTTTACGAATCACTTTACGCCTCTCGCTTTTCTTGGCCGGAAGCGCTCCCTCCATTAGGAAATTCTTTATGGGGGTCATCCAGGACTCCCTTTCTGGTTCCGTCTCTAGCACTAGGTCGATTTCCATCTGATCAATACTAGGGGACCGGAGTACTTCAACGGGGGCTAGCCCAATCACTTCAGGATCGTTAGAACTAGCCATCTTTGCCAACTTGTCTGCTTGCTGATTTTCTGACCGCGGAATATGAGATATGCTGTAGTGATCAAATTTATTCAGTAGTTCCTTGACTTTCTTTAGGTATAGAACCAACCTTGCATTTTTAGCTTGGAATCTTCCAGTGACTTGATTCACAACTAACTTGGAGTCGCAGAAGATGTTCAGCTTTGTGACTTCTAGTTCCTTCGCAATCTTCAGTCCGGCTATCAGAGCTTCATATTCGGAATCGTTGTTAGTGGCCTGAAACTCCATTCGGATGGCATAGGTTATCAATCGTTTCTCGGGAGTTTCAAGCACTATTCCAGCGCCGGATCTTTCGTCGTTCCTAGCGCCGTCAGTATACAATCCCCAGGCGTTAGGATCGAAAAGTAACTTTGAAGGTTCCACTTCTTCGTCTGCTATATCTTCTTCAGGAACAGTGAACTCTGCTATGAAGTCGGCTATCACTTGCCCTCGAATTGACCGTCTGGGCTGAAAGTTCAAGTCAAATTGACTTAACTCAATATTCCATTTGAGTAACCTTCCGGATGCCTCCGGTCTCTGCAAAACTTGCTTTAGTGGATGATCAGTGTATATTGTGATAGGATGTGCCTGAAAGTAGTGCCGAAGTTTTCGGGAGGCAATCAGCAAACTATAAGCCAGCTTCTCTATCCGTGGATAATTACGCTCTGCTGCTGTCAATTTCTTGCTCACATAATACACAGGTCTTTGGACCTTATCCTCTTCCCTTACCAACACTGAGCTGATCGCATGGGATGACACGGCCAAATACACGAATAAATCCTCGTGATCTATTGGTTTAGATAGAATGGGAGGTTTCTCCAAGTGCCTGAGCAAATTCTGAAACGCTTCTACGCAGTCAGGAGTCCATTTAAAGTGGCGTTTTCCTCGCTTTATTAATTCGAAGAATGGGATGCACTTGTCCGTAGCCCTGGAGATAAATCTGCTTAGTGCGGCCACTTTTCCAGCAAGGCTTTGCACATCCCTAATCTGCCTAGGTTCCTGAATATTCCTGATTGCCGCAATTTGGTCAGGATTAATCTCAATACCACGGGAACTGACAATGAATCCCAAGAATTTTCCAGAAGCAACCCCGAATGAACATTTGGTTGGATTGAGTTTCATTCCATACTTTCGTAGAATGCCGAACATCTCCGCCAAATCAGTGGTGTGTTGAGAAGATTGTTTGGACTTAACCAACATATCGTCGACGTATACTTCCATTGTTTTCCCGATCTGGTTATAGAACATCCTGTTGACCAAACGCTGATATGTAGCGCCCGCATTCTTCAAACCAAAGGGCATTACCACATAACAATATAATCCCAGATCAGTGATAAAACTAGTGTGCTCTTGATCTGGAACATGCATCAGAATTTGGTTGTATCCTGAATAAGCATCCATAAATGAGAGAAGTTCGTGACCTGCCGTCGAGTCTACCAACTGGTCAATTCGAGGTAATGGGAAACTATCTTTTGGACAAGCTTTGTTCAAATCCGAAAAGTCGATACACGTTCGCCACTTCCCGTTGGCCTTCTTTACCAGGACTGGGTTCGAAATCCAGTCTGGGTAGGTTGAATCTCTGATAAACCCGTTACTCTTTAGCTTTCCAACCTCTTCTTTCAAGGCAGCGGACCTCTCTGGGCCCAGCATTCGCCTTTTTTGCTTTACTGGAGGATGTTTAGGGTCAATGCTCAAAGAATGGCTCATGATTGATGGGGATATCCCGCACATGTCCGCGTGGGTCCAAGCAAATACATCCAGGTTGTTCTTTAAGAAATTCGTCAATTCTTCAGCAAGGTTCGGACTTAACTGGGATCCAATCTTAAGGACCTTCTCCGGGTCACGATCATCGATTGGTACATCCACAGTTGCCTCGTTAGGAGTCGCCATCCTACCCCCGGGCTCTTGATCCTCTCTGGGATCTATGTCCTCGGGCATCCCTCTGGGCAACTCTCCAACGATTGTCCTCTTTGGTTGCTATAAGGTCTCCGCCCCCGAAGGGGGAGAAGTGCCCTTAGTTTCGATATCCCCTCCATTGCGAAGTAACTTTAGTTCGGCAACATAACATGCTCGCGCAGCAACTTGATCCCCTCTGACAATACCAATGCCAGCTTCTGTGGGGAATTTCAATAGCAAGCACCAAGGGGTTATACAGGCTTTGAACTTTGCGAGGGCCGGTCGGCCCAAGAAGGCATTGTATGGCGATTCAACATCCAAAACCACAAAGGGAAGGATTCTCACTCTCTGGCGTTCTCCTTCCCCAAGTGTAACTGGCAACTCTACATAACCCATCGGAGCGGTGGATGCTCCGTTGAATCCACGGATCCATCCTTGGCAGGGCTTCAAATCTTTTATTTCAAGATTCATCTGGTCAAAGGCCTTTTTGAAGAGAATATTAACGGAACTCCCGTTGTCCACCAGAACCTTATGAACTGTGGCTGGCCCAATGGGTATTGTAATTACAAGTGGATCTTCAGTTGGAGCGTGGACTCCGATGCTTTCTCGTTCTCGGAAAACAACGTCATCAGTCATCATCTTCTGCTGCTTCACCGGGATACTGTCCTCGGGGTTGCCACATTCCCCTACCTCGAGGTGTTGTTTGGCCGCATTGACGTATTGATCTAACGCTTTGGAACTATGCCCAGCAAGATAGAGTCCTCCGATTACGGTATTGATAACAATATTCTTTCCTTTTTGCTGAGCAGTCGGCCTAGCAGCAAGCTGATTTTGATTCTGATTCGGGGCCTGCACTGCTTGCCCCCTGTCTCTAGGCGCTACTCTGTATTCATCTAGCTTCCCTTCTCGAAGCAGCCTTTCGACCACGTCCCTAAGGTGACGGCATTCATTCGTCGAATGGCCGTGAGTTTGATGAAAGAGACAAAACTTTCCTGTCTCACGCTCTTTTTCTGTCGATTCTCTAGGAGGTGGCCTCTTATTTTGGAGGACTTCGAACGCATCCACGAAAATATTCTCCAAAGTATCATTGATGGGTGTATAACTTTCAAAGGCCCTGGGACGAGTCCTTCTCTGGGAATCGTTCCCTCGGCCCCTCTTCCGGTTGTTGCTGTTATCATTGTTATTGTTGTTTCCCGGCTGACGACCGCCCTGGTTCTGATTTCCGACGTTAACTTCAACTTTTCCTGAGCTGTCTCCAGTCTGTTTGATGGCGACATTGCTCTGAATTTCCTCCTTATCAGTTGTTTTAACCTTTCGGTTTGCGTATACCTCTTCCCGGCGCAGATGTACATTGGCTTTCTCATAGAATAACTCTCTGGTGTGGGGTGGTTTGCCTGCCAAGTACCTCCCGAATTCAGTTTCCTTGTCCACTCCGTCAATCAGTGCTGCGACGATGGTCGGCTCATGAGGATCTTTAACCTCAGTGGCGGCTAAATTGAAACGATCCAGGTACATCTTTAGACTTTCGCCTGGTCGCTGTTTGACAAGGAATAAATCGATCACGCTTTTCGTCTTCTGTGCGTAGATACGGAATTGTTCTACGAACTTCTCGCTCAGTTCCCTGAAGCTAGAAATCGATCTTGCCGGCAGGCGAGTGAACCATAGCAAAGCCACGTCTTCCAGGAATATGGGAAACGCCTTACACTTAACCGCGTCAGAAGCGGCGGCAGCGGTCATCGACCAAGAGTACCTCATTAGGTGTTGAACAGGATCGGATCTTCCCGCATATCGATTCATTTGTGGCATGTTGAAGCGCCTTGGGAAAGTCGCATCCAAAATATCGTCAGTAAAGGGAGTATGACTGCGGTCAATCCCCCAATCTTCGTTCCGCTGTCCGCGGCTGTCGGCGAGAATCTGGTGAACCATTGCTGCAACATTTGCGCTGGTCAAAGGAGGTTCAGGGTCAGTGCCTCTAGCCCGACGAGGTTCTCTGATCTCTCTTCGGGAAGCAGCCACAAAATCCGGGGCTCGGACAGGGCTCCGCTGCCCCCTGTTATCATGAGTATGCATGCGGCGACGGGGCTGAGGTGGTCTGTTATGCACAGGACTATTCACATTACGGTTTGGGGACCCCGCCCCTAGTTCCTCTTCTTGCGAGGGCAGGGTTCCGAACCGAAGCTGTTCTATGTTTTCGGCTCTCTCATATGGTCGCCGCGGAGGTCTCGGCGATTCTTCAGACGAAGAAGAATATGCTGGGGTGAGTGGACGAACCGGTGATGTCCTTTGCCTTGCTAGCTCAACGAGTCTTCTATCCATAGCCATCAAATTTTGCCGCAGGACGGAACTCTCCTGCCTTTGTGCGGCCAACTCATCAAACAACCTATCCCACATTTCGGCGAAGCGAGAAAGATCCCCCTCAGTAACGGGAGCAGCGGGATCATATTGGTCATCATCAGTCTCTCTTATGCGCAACGAGCTCGAACCGGGTTGAGCAGAGGTTCCTGGACGATAAGAGCGGGTCATAGGTTCCTTCCCAGGTCGAGTTGCAGTCTGACCATCGGTACGGATATCTGCGGTTCGTGGAGGGCGATTCGCTGCGCCCCCCTGAGATCGACTCGTGGTCGTGGTACGCGGAGGCTGCGAGGTGTTGCCTCGGGATCGAGTGACGACCCCTTCAGTGGCACGGATCGTCTCGTTCTCATCGACTCGGAACGAGGTGTCTTCGTCGGATCGAATCGCCCCCTGCGCTCCGCGATCCAGAACTTCTTGGTTGCCCAGTTCGTGTACACTCTCCTCAATCGTTTCGTTGGTCTGCGAAGCTTTAGATCTTTTTCCAGCCATGATATCCGAATCGCTGGAATCCTCAAAGAAGCGAATAGTGAAACTTTAAGACTGAGCTCTCAATGAAAGCACCAAAAATGTTAGATCGAAATTTGGACCTAACACCCAAATTATTATAAACAGTAGAGAATTTCGAATGAAGAACTAGGAAAAAGAAAATAACACTCAGAATTTATAGTGGTTCGGCGTTAACGAGCCTACGTCCACTTTATATATTATTGATTATGCTTTATAAGCTAATACAACAATGATTTCTCTCAATATTTCAGTGGTTTGACAACAATGGCGGATTCAGTACTCACTATTGCCAAAAAGATCCCGAAAAATGCCAAGCTCTGGGCTATTTATAGCTGAATTTGCCAAACGGATCGCGGACACGTGGCACGAATCCCGAGATCATCGGATCGCATCGCCTCCGTTGAAGAAACAGTCAAACTAGCCGTTGTGGACAGGTGTCGTGAATCGCTTGAAACTCGGATCGTGCTGATGGGGAGAATTGGCTCGGATAACGGTTGGGGACACGTGTCGCCAGATCCGTCCGATTCGGATCGCTGAAGACTAGCTCTCGCTTGAACAAGTCAGAGGGTTCGCCATGCACCAGCAGATCGGATCGGTTCGCTGGGGATAACAACGCGAGTTTGGATCGGATCGCCCAGTTGTATCGTTCGCTAATGAGGAGGGGCGAATCGATCTTGGGCGAGACGATGATACGCGAATCGATCTTGGGCGAGACGATGATGCGCGATTCATTCCTCCATGTTCTTAGATGTTGTGGTTTCCTGCTTTCCTCTTACGAATGATCCTGGGTGGCTTGGTCAAAAAACGAGCCAACAATTAATATAAACAATAGAATAATATATCAATTTCCAGAATTGTCGGTAATAGTAGAATTCGCAATGTTGTGTGAATAAAATGATTTAACTAATTTAATCCTGTTTAGAATTGAATTATAATAACGATTCTGTTTAATAAACGGTGTTAGAACGTATAAATTATATTATAATTAAATATTGGTTTCAAATTTGGACAAATCCTTTTAGACGTAGTTATACTTTAATTTTTAGAATTATATTGTAATTTTTATTTTTGAAAAAAATAAGCACTTTTTATTTTAAATTATTTTACACCCTATACCAACATTTTGGGACTTCACAGAATAAGTTATCTTGTCTGTTTTATTACAGTTTTGAGATCGTGGCACATTGTCGGTCACAACGGCATTTTTAATCCAGTCTGTAGCACTCGTATATGGATATGATTTTACATAGCGGAATATATTAAACTTCTAAAAACTGAAAACAAATCCCATTTATAACCGGGAAGGGTAAAAAGTAAACAACAATACAAGAAATGTATGACTTGTATATCGTAAAGAGTAAAAAAAATATGGAGATGTATCATGGTTTGAATGTGACAAAGGATATGACTGAATATATCATGACATCTCCATTAATACACCAAATACTAAAGGTAATATAAATCTAATTTTACAATACCATGTATTATTAAAATAAGGTTGATATCTTTCATGTATATTTTTTTTCAATGATAAGTTTCTTTCAATTTTCTTGCATAACAATCTCAACGTATCAAAATTTCATACACTATGGCATCCCAACTACTTGTACGTATATAAAACAAAAAGGGATGGAAGTGCTGATGGCATGCATGTCTATCCTTGGCTATGGTATACATTAAAACAAATAAAAATCTAGATTCACTTTAAACTAGTTTCTACAGGATACATCAATTATTATGTATTAACATACCATTTTATACGAAAGGAGACCGCAATTGGATGATAATAGCATACTTAGGGGTTAAGTATACAATAGAAAAATATCTGCACATGTCTATGAAAAGGAGAGGAGTTTTGAATCATCTAATCAATGTACAGCGTCCCTGCAAGCCTATTACTTCATTGCTAAGAAAACAAAATACTACCTTATATAGGGGCACGCAACAGGGGATGTGACTACTGTACTTCATGCTTAGGAGCATAGCATTTGCACTCTATAAATATATTACACAGTATTACATTTTGCTTTCTTCTTGCTTGACTTTGAGCTCAACTGTTTTCCCGAAACTTCAAACTCAACAATTTAAACAAATAAGTACAATCCTCAACTAAAAACAAATAAGTAAATAAGCATAGTAGCGTGCGGAATCGATGGAGTACAAGGGAGTGCTGTCGGACGGAAGGTTCAGGTTTCATTCTGTGGCAAAGTATTGGGTGACTTGATGGTAGTGTTGTTCGCTGGTTTCATGTGGGGAGCCGGGGATGCGCTGTTCGACGTGGCAGTGGGATAATGACTTAGTCTGAAGTAAATGAAGCAGTTAGCTTGGCAAGGGGAGTAACAGGAAGATGGCGAAATATGGTACCATGAAGGAGCTCACGGTTGTAATGATAAGTGGAATGGTGAGTATATTTGAATTCCTGTAAACATGAGATGGACAGATGGAGTTTGTTTTCAACTTCGTGGTCATATATTGAGGGGACGTCAAGGAAAAACATGCAAGTAAGGAAGGGATAGAAATCAAAGGGATGTTGCGTGTGTCTTCGCTGAAGAGGATGGAGTATGAGGTCAGGGTAGGTTCACGGAGTATAGAGGAAACGGGATCGAGATTTAAGGGAAAGTTTGGTGAGGTCAATTCGGCAAACGATGATGTATTGGAGGATGTAATGGTGCTAAAGGTTTCAAAAATGGCATGGTGTTTTTTTCGCTGCTGGTAAAAGACAGGGAGGGAGAAGACGATATTGGGTGTGGGGGGGTTTAAAGGTGAATAGGCCTGTTGAAATGGTAAAAGCCCAATCTAATATTTAATTAAGTTTTTAATTAAAATATATTTGTGTATTAACTTTAAATAATCATATCTTTGTCATACAGGACCGAAATTCAGTGAAACAGGATCCAATTTGGATCGTACGGACGGCGGCTACACAATGGAACTGACCGGGAGTGAATTAGAGCTCGTTACAATTTATAGCGAAATAAATTGTATGAATCAACGGACAATCATCGTTATTTAACGATGATCGTCCAATGTGAGTATATCTCACTAATTTTTCATAGATATATTTTATAACGTATTTTTAGAACTGATAAATGATGGTTGATTGTCGTGTGTTGATGGTTGGATGATTTGTCTATTGATTGGTTGAAATTATAGATCTAGCGATATATATACAAATATATATATCGTTAATTAAATATTGATTCTGTTTAGCAGAAAATTTCATACTGAAATGAAATCGATGTTAAGTATATTATTTAACATCTGTGATGCAGGAAACAGGTTGGTGCGATCCAACTAGATTCCTCAATATTTATAATACTGTTCTTTTCATATATTGTAATATATGATGTGATATATAATCTGTTGTTGATTATGTGTGTTTGAATGATATCGATCTAAAATACCATATAAAATACAGGAATTTAAAAATGGAAATTTTCAAAGTGTATTTTGAAAATAAAATATTTATATAAAATCAATGGATTTTATATAAAAGGGAAATATTTGTAAAATATTTGCAAATAGAATTGAAAAAGGAAATATTTGTAAAACATTTACAAATAGAATTGAAAAGGAAATATTTGTAAAACATTTACAAATAGAATTGAAAAAGGAAATATTTCGAAAATAAATAGAATTATAGGAAAAGAATTATTGGGAAATAAATAGGATATTATAAAAGGAAGTATTTTATAAAATGAATAGAATTTTATAAAAAGGAAATATGTGAAAAATAAATATTAAATAGAAATCTATTTTAACAGATAAAATGGAGAAGATTAACTTATAAATAATGTTTTATAAATTAAGTAAAATATTTATCATTTGATAAATTGAAATTATAAGTCTGAATTTATATAGAGCAGTGAAAATCGGTCTTAACACCAATATTTGAAAACAGAATGTAAACGCAACATCTATAAAGGAAATTACAAAGGACCGAATGTAAATCATTCGAAGAGAGTTAATCGAATGTAAGTCATTCGAAGAGAGTTAATCGAATGTAAGTCATTCGAAGAGAGTTAATCGAATGTAAGTCATTCGAAGAGAGTTAATCGAATGTAAACCATTCGAAGAGAGTTAATCGAATGTATGTCATTCGAAGAGAGTTAATCGAATGTAAATCATTCAAAGAGAGATAATCGAATAAAGTTTATTCGAAAGAAGTAATCGAATATAGTTTATTCAAAATGAGTTAATAGAATATAGTTTATTCGAAAAGAGTTAATCGAATATAGTTTATTCGAAAGGAGTTAATCCAATAGAGTTAATTAAATAGAGTTAATCGATTAGAGTTAATCAAATAGAGCTAATCAATTAGAGTTAATCAAATAGAGTTAATCCAATGGAGTTAATTGAGTAGAGTTAATCGAATAGAGTTAATTGATTAGAGTTAATCGATTAGAGTTAATTGAATAGAGTTAATCGAATATAGATATTCGAAAGAGAGATTATCGAATATAGTTTATTCGGAGGAAAGAGTTATCGAATAAAGATTATTCGAAAGAGAGTTACGTAAGGAAGTTTATTAGAGGTTTAAAAGGTGAACCTTGTCTATTTCGAAGTTAGAAATGTTGTTCAGTTAAGGTCTGAGAGGTAGTTATACCCCAACTTGATTGGCTTCGTTTTTAACTAAGGAATGGTCAAGGTTCGATAGTGAAGGTCGGTTAAGTGAAATTAGTTAATCAGTGTAATGTTTTGAGTTGGCATAATGTAAATCCAATTGTAGGAGTTCTGGAAATGTTTTCCAAATAAGAATCATAAATGTTTACTAATATAGAAAATAAGAATTGGAAAGGTTTTTCAATGTTAATAACGTATGTTTTCTAAATTTAGAAAATAAGAAATGTTAACACGAAACGAAAAAAATGAATAAATTAATGAACTAAAGAGATAAATGTTAAATGATGATTGATCGATATAATTTCCATTTGGAAATAATATCGTTGTTTGCACATGTGTTTTCCTTTGATAGTTAACTCACCAACTATCGAAGTTTTTGACCATTTTCCGTCGTCAATACGGAGAGATGGGGATCAGATTCATTATCTGAAAACCACTCTGTATGGGCACTAGCATTGCGAATCAAATATGATGAAGATAATTGAAGATGGAGTTATGCAAGGGCTGTCCTGTTTACAGAATAGTGTCTTCGGTTTGTCCAGTCCCAGGACGACCTGTATGGAAGAATGTTTGATAGAGTGTATTTAATAGATCACGTAAGTTGATCTCTTCAAACGTATGTACGTTTGGTGGTGGAGGAATTCGTTTCTCTTAGCAGTATACCCGTTGTATTTTTGGGGAAAGCAATTTGTGATTTGGCGGGTATGACGATGTGACATTCAAAGTGAATAATTGTGTGATCTGTCAAAGATAAGCGTGGCCTCTAGTCTCTCAACCGGGAAATGACAAAAATCAGTCAGGCAGCATGGCTAAGTGGTTGGCTGCCAATTAGAGTGTATTTTCACCTATCTAGAGATATTAATTTCATTCTTTAATCTATTCGATGCAGTCCCATTCGGGAAACGGTTGCTGATCCTAACCGTTGGTGATATACATTCGATACACTCAAGCGAAATGAGTGGTCGGTCATGTGTGGCTCAGTTGCAAGATGTTCTTGTTGAACCCAGTGTATTCCTCTCTAGAGGTACACTATCGGAAGGTGGTTCCATACCTTGTCATAGTTGGTAATCCATTATCCAATAAGTGCTCGCGGTTTTGATTGTATACTATATATGTAGAACGTGAGATGAAAGTGTTTCTGCTAGATGATTATTTAGTTGTGGTTGATAGACATTATTATAATATCAAAAGAGTTTTGATATAAAGCTTATCGTTTCTTTCAAAAGGATTTTGAAAGTTAAATCAAATGTTTTGGATTCTCATAAGGGAAAAACCCGTTCCGTTATACGGCGTGGTCTTATTAGATATCGTTTAATTGCTCAAATTGTTTTAAACTGTTTTATTCGCACCAGTCCCATGACTGACCCAGTGTTTGTTTGTTTTATTTTTCCTAAACTCTTGGGTGCCCAATTTTGTACGGGCAGTCAAGTAGTCAGGATTTCACAGATATACTTGGAGAGCTTGGAGCAGGAGGCTTCAGGATTATATAGATATTGTTTATTCCGTTGTGTTGTAAGTGTTGTACTCTGATAATGTTACTGTATACATATACTGATTTTATTTCAAAGATATGTTATCTATTATATGGTGTTCATTCCGCTGTGAGATTCGTGTTACTCTGATGTCGCATGACCTTCTTCTTTTATTCTAAGTTTCTATCTTATCTATTCTCACCCTCTAATTTCGTTCATGGACTATCCGGTGTTTCCGATGCTTGAATAGTCGACATAGTGTTGTATGCCGATATCCAGGATCGCGAAAACCCGGGTCGTTACAGTGGTATCAGAGCTGAAGGTTAAGTAATTACCTTGGCTCTGTGGCGTGACTCAGTAGAGATAGGGTTAGCCATACCCTAGATTGAGTTTGAGTGTATATATATGAGCGCATATTTGTTATTCAATATAAAATTGTTTTATATTGTGGAGATCTATTGATTGAGTTATTTATGAGTTCTGGTCGATCAGTTTGATCCATTGTATCAGTAGGGGTTTATAAACACTTGAATACGATGGACCGATACAGTATGGTTTGAAAAGAGGGTAAATGAAATAATTTTATCCAAATTATATTTTGATATAAACAAAGTATAGATATTTGAAGTATTATAGTATATTGGATGTGTTGGTTGTGATTATAATCGAATAAGATTATAAAATGTGAAATGGTTATGTAAATAGCCAATCAGAATTCATATAAGTGAAATACGTGAAATAAGATGAATTAAATATGAATTTAAATCAGAATTGGAATTAAAACCCTGGAAGGTTATAAAGGTGTTTGTAAATGAATCTGGGTTAAATATATGTGAATTTTAAAATCGTGGAAGATTTTAAATTTGTTCAAGCATTGAAAAGGATATTTTGAAATGGTCAAAATGAAAGTGTTTAGAAATGATTTTGAAAGTGATATAATATTGAACTCACTTCGATCGCTGGAAAATAGATTCCGATGATGACAGCTGCATCATCGGTGTTCATTTTCGAGTTGCTAGGTGACGAATTACTACCAAAGATTTTGTTTTTAAATTGTTTTATGAAAAGCAAGTTGTTTTGAATCCTGAAAAAAGAATATCTGGTTTTAGAAAAGCTAAACTATTTAAAATACCCTGGGGAAGATTGTTTGAATTAAAAAAAAATTAGAATTTGTAAAAGCAAGTAGAAGTAGAAATTGAATTGAAACCAGTTAAATGAACAATGAATTGAGATAGAAAGTACCTAATCAGATTGGATTAGAGACAATCCGAAATGGAATTGGACTGGTATGTTAAGAGTTAAAATTGAAAATGGAATCTGAGTTTAGAACAGAATTTGCTTGTGTATAACCGAATGATTGGGATGACATTGGTATATGCAGAATTGGTAACACATGGAAAGGATATGTTGATATGCCCAACAAAATGGTACCAATTTATATTATATATGGGTTTGAGATTTTGATGAGCCGAATTGGCAAACCGCTTGGCTGTTTGGTTTTCTTTTTGGGTTGAAGAAGGCCTAGAGAGGCGAGTTGGAGTTTGAGCTATTGACCAGTACAAAGGAGTTGCTGGCGAAATTTTTCGAAAAGTTAAAGTGTTAGAAAATTTTCAGGATTTTTGAAAATTTTCGTTAGTAGGAATGAATAAATATTTAATTGAAATTAAATTGGTTCAGTTGAAACTGAAGTTAAGAAGTGAACAAATAAGTTCTAACCAATCATTAGGGTTTATTTCCTACCTTAGCAATTTCGAGGACGAAAATATTTTAAGGGGGGAAGAATGTAATGTCCCGTATTTTTACGGTATAATAATTTAATTTATTTAATTATTAAATATCGATTTGGAGATATTGATAACTTGAATAAAATAATATTTATATCTAATTAATATAAATAATAGAATAATATATCAATTTCCGGAATTGTCGGTAATAGTAGAATTCGCAATTTTGTGTGAATAAAATGATTTAACTAATTTAATCATGTTTAGAATTGAATTATAATAACGATTCTGTTTAATAAACGGCGTTAGAACGTATAAATTATATTATAACTAAATATTGGTTTCAAATTTGGACAAATCCTTTTAGACGTAGTTATACTTTAATTTTTAGAATTTTATTGTAATTTTTATTTTTGAAAAAAATAAGCACTTTTTATTTTAAAGTATTATACACCCTAAACCAACATTTTGGGACTTCTCAGAATAAGTTATCTTGTCTGTTTTATTACAGTTTTGAGATCGTGGCACATTGTTGGTCACAACGGCATTTTTAATCCCGTCTGTAGCACTCGTATATGGATATGATTTTACATAGCGGAATATATTAAATTTCTAAAAACTTAAAACAAATCCCATTTATAACCGGGAAGGGTAAAAAGTAAACAACAATACAAGAAATGTATGATTTGTATATCGTAAAGAGTAAACAAAAATACGGAGATGTATCATGGTTTGAATGTGACAAAGGATATGACTGAATATATCATGAAATCTCTATTAATACACCAAATACTAAAGGTAATACAAATCTAATTTTACAATACCATGTATTATTAAAATAAGGTTGATATCTTTCATGTATATTTTTTTTAAATGATAAGTTTCTTTCAATTTTCTTGCATAACAATCTCAACGTATCAAAATTTCATACACTATGGCATCCCAACTGCTTGTACGTATATAAAACAAAAAGGGATGGAAGTGATGATGGCATGCATGTCTGTCCTTGGCTATGGTATACGTTAAAACAAATAAAATTCTAGATTCACTTTAAACTAGTTTCTACAAGACACATCAACTAATATATATTAACATACCATTTTATACGAAAGGAGACCGGCAATTGGATGATAAAAGCAAACTTAGGGGTTAAGTATACAACAGAAAAATAGCTGCAAATGCCTATGAAAAGGAGAGGAGTTTCGAATCATCTAATCAATGTACAACGTCCCTGCAAGCCTATTACTTCATTGCTAAGAAAACAAGATACTACCTTATATAGGGACACGCAACAGGGGACGTGACTACTGTACTTCATGCTTAGGAGCAAAGCATTTGCACTCTATAAATACATTACCCAGTATTACATTTTTCTTTCTTCTTGCTTGACTTCGAGCTCAACTATTTTTCCGAAAATTCAAACTCAACAATTTAAACAAATACATATAGTCCTCAACTAAAAATAAATAAGTAAATAAGCACAGTAGCGTGCGGAATCGATGGAGTACAAGGGAGTGTTGTCGGACGGAAGGTTCAGGTTTCATTCTGTGGCAAAGTATTGGGTGACTTGATGGTAGTGTTGTTCGCTGGTTTCATGGGGGAAGCCAAGGATGTGTTGTTCGACGTGGCTGTGGGATAATGACTGAGACCGAAGTAAATGGAGCAGTTAGCTTGGCAAGGGGAGTAACAGGAAGATGGCGAAATGGGGTACCATGAAGGAGCTCACGATTGTAATGATAAGTGGAATGGTGAGTATATTTGAATTCTTGAACACGTGAGATGGACAGATGGAGTTTGTTTTCAACTTCATGGTCATATATTGAGGGGATGTCAGGGGAAAACACACAAGTAAGGAAGGGATAGAAATCAAAGGGATGTTGCGTGTGTCTTTGCTGAAGAGGATGGAGTATGTTGTCATGGAAGGTTCATAGAGTATAAAGGAAACGGGATCGAGATTTAAGGGAAAGTTTGGTGAGGTCAATTCGGCAAACGATGATGTATTGGAGGATGTAATGGTGCTAAAGTTTTCAAAAATGGCATGGTGTTTATTTTGCTGTTGGTAAAAGACAGGGAGGGAGAAGACGGTATTGGGTGTGGGCGGGTTTAAAGGTGAATGGGGCTGTTGAAATGGTAAAAGCCCAATCTAACATTTAATTAAGTTTTTAATTAAAATATATTTGTGTATTAACTTTAAATAATCATATCTTTGTCATACGGGATCAAAATTCAGTGAAACAAGATCTGTTGGGATCGTATGGACGGAGGCTACACACTGGAACTGATCGGGAATAAGTTGGAGCTCGTTACAATTTATAGCGAAATAAATTTATTGAATCAACTAACAATCATCGTTATTTAACGATGATCGTCCAATGTGAGTAAATCTCACTAATTTTACACAGTTATATTTTTATAACGTATTTTTAGAACTGGTAAATGATGGTTGATTGTTGTATGTTGACGGTTGGATTATTTGTCTATTGATTGGTTGAAATTATAGATCTAGCGATATATATACAAATATATATATCGTTAATTAAATATTGATTTTGGTTAGCAGAATATTTCATATTGAAATGAAATCGATGTTAATTATATTGTTTAACATTTGTGATGCAGGAAACAGGTTGGAGGGATCCAACTAGATTCCTCAATATTTATAATACTGTTCTTTTCATATATTGTAATATATGATGTGATATATAATCTGTTGTTGATTATTTGTGTTTGAGTGATATCGATCATTGTTATTTGGTACTTTATATACCATATAAAATATTGGAATTTAAAAATGGAAATTTTCAAAGTGTATTTTGAAAATAAAATATTTATACAAAATCAACGGATTTTATATAAAAGGGAAATATTTGTAAAACATTTACAAATAGAATTGAAAAAGGAAATATTTGTAAAACATTTACAAATAGAATTGAAAAGGAAATAATTGTAAAACATTTACAAATGGAATTGAAAAGGAAATATTTGTAGAACATTTACAAATAGAATTGAAAAGGAAATATTTGGAAAATAAATAGAATTATAGAAAAAGAATTATTGGGAAATAAATAGGATATTATAAAAGGAAGTATTTTATAAAATGAATAGAATTTTATAAAAAGGAAATATGTGAAAAATAAATATTAAATAGAAATTTGTTTTAACAGATAAAATGGAGAAGATTAATTTATAAATAATGTTTTATAAATTAAATAAAATATTTATCATTTGATAAATTGAAATTATAAGTCTGAATTTATATAGAGCAGTGAAAATCGGTCTTAACACCGATATTTGAAAATAATGTAAACGCAAAATCCATAAAGGAAATTACAAAGGAACGAATGTTAATCATTCGAAGAGAGTTAATCGAATGTAAGTCATTCGAACAGAGTTAATCGAATGTAAGTCATTCAAAGAGGGTTAATCGAATGTAAATCATTCGAAGAGAGTTAATCGAATGTAAGTCATTCGAAGAGAGTTGATAGAATGTAAATCATTGAAGAGAGATAATCGAATATAGTTTATTCGAAAGGAGTAATCAAATATAGTTTATTCGAAAGGAGTAATCGAATATAGTTTATTCGAAAGGAGTTAGTCGAATATAGTTTATTCGAAAAGAGTTAATCGAATATAGTTTATTCGAAAGGAGTTAATCCAATAGAGTTAATCGATTAGAGTTAATCAAATAGAGTTAATCGATTAGAGTTAATCAAATACAGTTAATCCAATGGAGTTAATTGAGTAGAGTTAATCGAATAGAGTTAATCGAATAGAGTTAATTGATTAGAGTTAATCGATTAGAGTTAATCGAATAGAGTTAATTGAATAGAGTTAATCGAATATAGTTATTCGAAAGAGAGATTATCGAATATGGTTTATTCGAAGGAAAGAGTTATCGAATAGAGATTATTTGAAAGAGAGTTACGTAAGGAAGTTTATTAGAGGTTTAAAAGGTGAACCTTGTCTATTTCGAAGTTAGAAATGTTGTTCGGTTAAGGTCTGAGAGGTAGTTATACCCCAACTTGATTGGCTTCGTTTTTAACTAAGGAATGGTTAAGGTTCGATAGTGAAGGTTGGTTAAGTGAAATTAGTTAATCAGTGTAAGGTTTTGAGTTGGCATAACGATGTTTTATTTAAACATCTATTTAAATCCAAATGTAGGAGTTTTGGAAATGTTTTCCAAAGAACAATCAGAAATGTTTTCTAATATAGAAAATAAGAAATGGAAAGGTTTTTTAATGTTAATAACGTATATTTTCTAAATTTATAAAATAAGACATGTTAACAGGAAATGAAAAAAATGAATAAATTAATGAACTAAAGAGATAAATGTTAAATCGTGATTGATCGATATAATTTCCATCTGGAAATAATATCTTTGTTTGCACATGTTTTTTTCTTTGATAGTTAACTCACCGATTATCGAAGTTTTTGACCATTTTCCGTCGTCAATACGGAGAGACGAGGATCAGATTCATTATCTGAAAACCACTCTGTATAGGCATTAGCGTTGCGAATCAAATATGATGAAGATAATTGAAGACGTAGTTATGCAAGGGCTGTCATGTTTACAGAATAGTGTCTTCGGTTTGTCCAGTCCCAGGACGACCTATATGGAAGAATGTTTGACAGAGTATATTCAATAGATAGTGTAAGTTGATCTCTTCAAACGTATGCACGTTTGGTGGCGGAGGAATTCGTTTCTCTTAGCTGTATACCCGTTGTATTTTTGGGGAAATCAATTTGTGATTTGGCAGGCATGACGATGTGACATTCAAAGTGAATAATTGTGTGATCTGTCAAAGATAAGCGTGGCCTCTAGCCTCACAACCGGGAAATGACAAAAATCGGGCAGGCAGCGTGGCTAAGTGGTTGGCTGCCAATTAGGGTGTATTATCACCTATCTAGAGATATTAATTTCATTCTTTAATCTATTCGATGCTATCCCATTCAGGAAACGGTTGCTGATCCCAACCGTTGATGATATACATTCGATACACACAAGCGAAAGGAGTGGTTGGTCATGTGTGGCCAGATTGCAAGATGTTCTGGTTGAACCCAGTGTATTCCTCTCTAGAGGTACACTATCGAAAGGTGGTTCCATACCTTGTCATAGTTGGTAATACATTATCCAATAACTGCTCGCGGTTTTGATTGTATATTATATATGTAGAATGTGAGATGAAAGCGTTTCTGCTAGATGATTATTTAGTTGTGGTTGATAGACATTATTATAATATCAAAAGAGTTTTGATATAAAGCTTATCGTTTCTTTCAAAAGGATTTTGAAAGTTAAATCAAATATTTTGGATTCTCATAAGGGAAAAACCCGTTCCATTATATGGCGTGGTCTTATGAGATATCGTTTAATTGCTCAAACTGTTTTAAACTGTTTTACTCACACCAGTCCCATGACTGACCCAGAGTTTGTTTTGTTTTCCCTAAACTCTTGGGTGCCCAATTTTGTATGGGCAGTCAAGTAGTCAGGATTTTACAGATATACTTGGAGAGCTTAGAGCAAGAGGCTTCAGGATTATATAGCTATTGTTTATTCCGCCGTGTTGTACTCTGATAATGTTACTGTATACATATACTGATTTTATTTCAAAGATATGTTATCTATTATATGTTGTTCGTTCCGCTGCGAGATTCTTGTTACTCTGGTGTTGTATGTTCTTCTTCTTTTATTCTAAGTTTCTATTGTAACGACCCGCATTCTCCGTATCGATGGATCGTAGAATATTTATTTCTTTCACATACGAAGTCGTATGGTCATGTAACTTTGGGAGACGACTATTGGGGTCATTTCCCATATTCATGATTTTTGTTGATTTTTAAATGACCATTTTGCCCCTAGTTGATCTTGTTTTGGCCATAACTTTTGATTGGAAAGGAGTTTGGAATTGGAACCACTTCCATTAGATTCGGATGATGGTTTGCATTTCCGTAGAGTGGTCATTTGTGAAAAACGGACTTACCGTTTGAGAGATATGGCTGAATTAAGGTTTAGAAGGTGAAAAACAGCTTAACCGGGCTTAATTGGGTAATTAACAGCTAGGCCCAAAGGGGGATTTCGAGATTTGGAGTATTTAAGGGTTGTTAGGGTTTAGAGAACACCCTTTTCTCTCTTGCTCAGCCGCCACTTTCATTCTTAGAACCCTAGTAATGGCCTCCAACATCTAAAACACCTCTAAATCACTTTATAAACAAGGATTTAGCCAAATCTACATCAAATCAAAGCAGATTAGTACAACAATCATGGTAGAACTGCTGTATAGCCTTGTGAATAGCGCCAAATAGAGAATCATTTCAGATTTGGTAATTCGTTTGTGGCTAAGGTGAGTGATTTGCATAGTTTCTCACTAATTATGGCTAATTAAGGGTAATTAGTGATAATTAGCGAATTTATACATGTTAAAAATCTGGAAAAATATTGATAAATTTTGAAATATTGTTTTAGGCCTCTGTTAGAAAATTTGGTTAATTTGGTTAAGTTTTACTAATCCTATCATTAGTTTTTCTTAAACATGCTTAAGGGAAAATATGGGATTTTGGCTATGTTTGCCCCGTTTTAACCTATCAAATTGTCGTTTTGATGTTAGTGGTCGATTCTATATGTTGTTATGACTGTATGGTATATTTTGTGATTGATTAGAAAAGATAGATTGGTCGAAAATGCCGTCGAATGGCGTAAAACAGTCGCTGGAAAGAAGTGCAGGAAATTAGCCGAACCGGATCAGATTGGAGGAGGGGAGCACGAACCGAACCGTGCAGCACCATGAAGCTCCGACCCGACCCGATCGTGGAGCACTACCCGATCTGAACTGCTCGTGGATGGTGCCACCGAACCGACCCGCTCACCTGGAGAGCCACACGATCCAAACCGCTCGCATCTGAAAATCTCCGACCCGACCCACTCGTGGCCTACACACCACGACCCGAACCGAAGTGTCAACCACGAACAAGAAGCTCCGCCCCGGATGGAAGCAAAGGCCTGGGAGGATGCACCCAACCCGATCCAGCTGGGGAACCACGACCCGATCCGACGGAGGGGGGCACGAACCGACCCGACGTGGGTGATCACGAACAGGACTACTTCAAGGAGCACGATCTGAAGCAAAGTAAAGTGAAGAACCGAACCGATCCGGAGAAGGCCAAAACCTGAGATGCAAAGGTAGTCCAAGTGGGAATTTTGTACTCATGATCCAGTTGGGAACCAACGAGTCAACTTCATGAGTTGGGCTTTGCCGCGGGACGTGTGCTAAGGGGTTATCGATGTCCATAGCTTCGATTCACCACCATGATGGATGTTAGGCTACGTATCAGTGCAGTGGGGTAGTTATTATTCCATGGGGAAGAGTGATCGTAGCATGGCTATGAGCCAGTGCAGTGGAGTTGTTATGACTTCATAGGGCAGAGTGGACACAGCAAAGACTAGTGGCTATGGATCAGTGCAGTGGTGTCATCATGACTCCATGGGGCAGAGTGATCGTAGCAAGGAATAGTGTGATCAAAGTGGTGGATGTCGTATGCTTTACGCACTGAGTGAGAGATGTGAGGATGGTTTCTATGTTTGATTGTTTGCTTTCACTATGACATGCACACCCCCACCCCCGTATTCTTTACACCATATGTTCATGGCACCTTAGAGTATTGAGTGGTATGTTGTGCTAACTCTTTGGTTGCAGGTCCAGGTTCAGGTATGGTTTAGTATACCTGTTATTGCTCTGTTTTGATGCTTATCGCTCATACCAGACTTTTGTTTGGCCCAGAGTTTTATGTCTCTTCTTATTACTCTGGGTGCTCTTAAACAGGCAGACTAGAGACAGGTTAGGTGGTATGCACGGGTAGTTGTACCGGAGATGAGCATGAGGCTCCCACGTATGATAAATATATATTCTCCCTGTGTCGCTGCTGGTCACTACTTTGGGCATTAGTAGTGTACCTTTCCTTTCTTTTGCTTTAGAGACAGTTTTAAAGTTGTAATAATGATGATGTGGAACATAAGCTGTAATTGGATTTTCCGCTGATATGATGTTTAATTTTTAGCTTATGCACTGTCTCACCTGTTTTATGTCAAAGTATGTTATTATTATATTTTATTCCATGTGCTGCGAGATATTCTACAGGTTCTTTGTTAGTTCACCAGTAAGTTCTCTTCTTTTCCCTTTCTTTGGCGACCGTCCCATGCTGGTTGGACATCGACACAGCGCACTTTCATGGGAAATGTCGGCTAGTGCGGGGTGGGCCGTCACATTTGGTATCAGAGCACTAGGTTGTGTAGTTAACCTAGGGAAAGACACCAGGGAGGGATAATACGTATATGAGAGCGCGTATTTGTGATTATTTTGGTTTTCAAAAGCTATATATATACTATTAGTATAGCTAAGGATGAAGTCGCACTGCACTGACACCACAAAGAGGATGGTTAATCGTTTCTCTTTACAGATTGAACGATGAGCCGATATACGAGGGGTGCTGGTAGAGGAGCCAACAATGGGAATGCTCCTGACATGAGGGTTATGTTTACTGACTTCATGAGAGAGATGCTTAGAAATGTGCAAGGAGTAGTTCCCAATGCTGCAAATGGTGGTGGTGCAGCGGTGCAGGCGCCTAGGGCCGATTTCGCCAAGCTATGCAAGGATTACACTAGTCTTGGTGGAAAGCCGTTCCATGGAACGGAATCAGCCATGGATGTTTAGGATTGGTTGGATAGCTGTGAGCGTATCTTCGAAGACTTGGGTATCGAGGATGCGATGAAGAGAAAGCTAGCATCCCGTCAGCTGCAAGGACGGGCGATGAATTGGTGGAATGCTATTAAGGCAGCCACCCCCGAGGATCATATTACTTGGGATCAATTTAAGATTCGCTTTAGCGACAAGTTTATTCCCGCTGCTCATAAGTCAGTATTGTTTAAGAGGTTCTTGGAGCTAAAGCAGAATGGTAGAGCTGTCTCGGAGTATATTGCTGAGTTCGATACTTTATCGAAGTATGGACTATCCCTCATTGACACTCCCGAGAAAAAGAATGAGAATTTCATAACAGGCTTGGATCAGTACTTGGGGGAAAGGCTTATTAACCACGTCGATGAGACGTTTTAATCGATTGTGGAGAAAGCTTTAAGATTGAAGAGTCTATACCCCAAGTCAAAGACTGAGGTTGCGTCTGCAGAAGTGCCAAAGCCGCAAGTAAGCGGTGGAGGCAAGAATGGTTCTCAGAATAAGAGAAAGCAGAATCAGACCAAGGATGGCTAGAAGAAAAAGAATAAGAAGGATGTTGAGTTCTTCAGCTGTGGTAAGAAGGACCACTATGCCAAGGAATGTCGGGCCAAGCCAGCGGATAGGAAGTGCTTCAACTGTGGCCAAGTAGGACATCACAAGGATAAGTGTCCGCAAACCCCTAAGGAAAAGCAGATTGTGAAAGCATATGCTATCAATGTTGTTCCTTCTTCGTCGAATGCCCCAACCGCGGCAGAGAAGGGAAAGAATGTCGTTATTCAAGGTATGCTTTCTGTTTATGATGTTCCTGTTCGAGTATTGTTTGATACCCGAGCTTCCCATTCCTTCATATCTAGTGACCTGGTAGATAGGTTGGGATTGGAACCCGAGATAGTCGATAGACCTTTAGCGGTGACGAACCCGATTGGTGGTTCAACTAGCCTTAGCATGATTTGTCGTAATGTGGTCTTATCGAGTCATGGATGCATGTTTGTTTGTGATTGCTTTGTTTTGGGCTTTACTGGGTTTGGCATTATTTTAGGAGTCGATTGGCTCTAAAGATACGGGGTGGTGGTAGACTGTGAGGGCTTTTTGGTGACAGTTAGAGAGGATGATGGGCGGAGGGTAGTGTTTGGTGGTCTACCTAATGATGGGGTAATGGCTAGTTTTCTAAATTCCCTCGACATCCCGCATGATGAGTTGTCAGATGTGCCCGTGGTTGGCCAGTATCCGGACGTCTTCGAGGAAGTGACCGGACTTCCACCACACCGAGAGATTGAGTTCCGTATTGACTTAGTGAAAGATGCCAGACCTATACTGATGCCACTTCGTCGTATGGCGCCAAGGGAGCAGCGAGAGCTCGGGGTACAAGTAAGCGATCTGTTGAAGAAGGGGTTTATCAGAAGAAGTGTTTCTGAGTGGGGAGCACCAGTTACGTTTGCTACCAAGGCAGATGGTTCCCTTCGATTGTGTGTGAACTACCGTGAATTGAATAAAGTGACGAGGAAGAATAAGTATCCTCTGCCGCGGATAGATGATTTGTTTGATCAGTTAAGTAGCGCGAGAGTGTTCTCCCAGTTGGATCTTACGACAGGTTTTCATCAGCTTAGAGTGGAAGCTGAGAGTATAGCTAAAACGGCATTTCGGACGCCGTCTGGTGTAATAACCCGGAAATCTGAGCCAATTTAAAATTTTTATTTTGGCAATTTTAATGAATTTTGATTATTTAAAATAATAACGACGAGAAATTTTTTTCGAATAGAATTAGAACGTATATATTTATATAGATCATCGTTAGAATATAAATATTTATTTTAAATTATAAAAGGAATTGAAAATGGCGCGGTAGTTCGATAATTCGATTTCAAATTTCAAATGAATGTACAGGATTCAAAATAAACCGGATTTTAGCGAAACCAAAAATATTAGAATCTTTTTAAATATATCTTTCCAACGAATCCGAAAAATTGAAATTTCATAGCGGGAATCAAAAGATATGTCCAGTTGAAAATTCAAAATAGTCGCTATGGAATTCTGGCCCTTAAATTTGTAATTTTGCAAACGACCTCGGTTTTCGACGAAACCACTTTTGTTGGATCCGTGATGTGAAGTTATTGCTAGGTTTCAAATTTCGTAATTTTCTGAATCAATATGTGATCGTGGCGAAAGAAAACGTGTTTTGACAGTTTAGTTGATTTTAATCGACTGGAAAATGGCCATTTTTCAAACGGTCTCGAAATTTGACGAAACTAGTTTTGTTAGGACCGTATCGTCAATACGAAGCTAGAAAATATTTTTTAGGAATTTTTAGAGTTCGTATGTGGCCCCGGTAAATTGAAATGCGCGTTCAAATTCAATATATAGAGTTATATGTTGATTTTGGCGAAAACTGATCGAAACGATCGAATCAGCCTACGATACATATCCCATTGTGTTTGGAATGAGGGTAATTAGCTAAGGACGATAGTCAGTGGGTTCGTTTTCGAGTTGAAAACAAAAGGTTACTTTTTGAAATTTTAAAATAATAAAATATATATTATTTATATAAACCCACTTCCCCCTTTAATCAAGTCAACCCCTCTCTCTCTAGATCGAAAAAAAGGGGGGCGACGGATCTCGTTCGAAGCGCCCACCTCCTCGCATCGCCGATCAACGCGCCCCCTCCCCCCCACCTTGCGCCGCCGGCCATCACCCTCTCCCCCTCCGATCCGTATCCCCGAACCTCCCTCCTCTTCCACGAATCCCCCAAAACCCCTGAAGCCCGTCGCTGTGGACCCCCCTTGCTCGGCCCCACGTCAACACCACAGTGGCCACCACCACTTGACTCCGACGCCATTCCCCCCTTCAATCCAACACAGTAAGTTTTCCCCCTCCCCTTTTCTTTCTTCATTTTATTAAAACTGAAAATTATTTATTTAGTTAAAACCGAAATTAGCATTGTTTTAGAAACTGACTTATTATATGAATAGCTTAAAAAAAAGAGAAGTGATTTTTATTGTAGAAAAGAAACGGTTTTTATCAAAGTAAAGTAAGGATTTTTATTTATTGATTAGCAAGGTAAAGTAATGATTTTTATGTATTCATTAGCAAAGTAAAGTAATGATTTTTATTTGTTCATTAGTAATAGAGAGAAATGGTTTTCATGTATATGGGTATGAAAGGAAAAAATGGATATATATATATATATATATATATATATATATATAACATGAAGTTTAGATTTTCATTTAAAATAAAGATTATATTTTGATAAAAAGAAAGGTTTGATTCTATAAAAAGAAAAGAACTTATTTTCATTTAAAGAAAGATTAGATTTTTAAAATATAAAAACATGATCTTTATTATGAAGTTAGAAAAATAAAAATACGATTTTTGTCATGTTGAAGGCGAAGTAAAAATATGATTTTTATTTAGATAACTTCGCTTTAAAACTGTGATTCTTATATAGGAAGTAGCAACGTGAAAATATGATTTTTGATTAGGTAGAAGAAATAAAAATATAATTTTTATATGATGTAGAGCATAAAAATATAATTTTTATAGATGCAGCGAAATAAAAATCTGATTTTTATTATATATATGTTGAGATAAAAATGGGATTTTTATAGCGATGATATGAAAATTCGATCTTTATATAAGAAGTAGAAATACAAAGATATAATTTTTATATAGAAAGAAGCGTTGTAAACATATAGGAAGTAGAAATAAAAATATGATTTTTATTTAATAAAATGAAGTGATAAAAATATAATTTTTATATATGAACAGCGTGAAAAGGACTGCACGGGAATTTCAAACAGATCCAGACGGTTCAGCAGTTCAAAAGTAAAGCATGGAGGAGTGGAACCCTCGGTGAGAACTCCTCACTTTTAATTTAATTTCTAGTTGAAATATATACTAGGGTGCAGACGGTGCTTAGCAGCACCCGACACCCGTCGTCCACAGACCATGGATGGCTTGTTTGTTTGATTGCTGTGTTGTGAAATTTGATTGTGTGAAGTGGAATGAAATAAAATATTTTATAGTGGGAAATATTTTATAGTTAAAAATATGATTTTAAACGTGTATATAAAATAAATATTTATAAACAAATTGGAGATTTGTTTATATACACTGATTTGATTGATATTGATTGGGACGATAAATTTTACACATCGCCCAACCGCACAAACAAAATACGTGTTTGTTGATTTGAAACCCCACACGGGTGTTGGGATAATATTGACGTACACGAATCCCAATTGTTTAGTAGTATGTCGACCGATTGGTTAACAGACTGTGTAAGCGTTAATTATTGATATTTAATGCTTATGCAGTTGTGTGGTGCACTCTGGATGATGGTTGATGATTTATCGTTGCTGTTATATACATGTGTTGTAGGGAATACATATAATAAACATTATATGGTAATTGATTGGGCCTCATTCCAATATAGAAAATAAATTCATGTGTTGAATAGAAAATAATTTCATGTGTTGAAATAAAATAATTTCATGTGTTGAATAAAAGCCGTGTTGATTAGATTGACGTCATTTTGACGTGAACGATATTTATATCGATTTTATTCACTTTTATAATGAATATAGAAAAGAAAGTGATTTCAAAATATAACGTTTTGAAAATATTACCATTTGTTTATCGATGATGTGGAATATTCAATTTTGATTCGAAATTGAATATGAAGTTGAAATCGTTTTGAAAACGAATTTAAAATGATTTATAAAATACGTTTTAAAAGGAAATCGACGAAATATAATATATATATATATATATATATATAATGGCCTGAATAGAACGCGCCGCGCCGCGGCAGTTCGCGAATTTCGACCATTAACTTCGAAGGGATATTACGGGAGATCCGACGGTTGGATTCTCCTAAAACCGGAACCGTTGGGTTCGTATCGAAAAGAGTTTCCTGATGAATATTAGAGATTTGAAATCTAACGGATGGATTTGGAATTATGTCCAAATAAAATTTGGAAAAGGTCGTTGTAAGTGCAGTTCGATGGCCGTTGATGGAAATCGACTGTACGGGCCTTGATAAAATTATTAAAAATAGTTATAATTTGTGTAAAATCATAAGGAATGATTTGTGAAGAACTGGGATGAAAACTCCAAATTTGAAAAGATAAAAATTTATTTTTATCGAAATGAACTAGTTTTGAACTAGAATAATAATTTATTTATTTTTAAATAAATAAATTGGATTTGAAATGGTTTTAAAGGTAACCAGAATTTCCAATAATTGAATTGGAATGGATTTGAATCGAAATTGTCTTTGTAATATTTCGATGTTGGATTTCGTGATGATACAGATATTGTTATGGAAATTTGAAAGATATATTTATATCGTTATTTCCAATACGATATTTGTTGGTCGTAGAATTTGATATTGAATATAAGCCGATATATTTTCTATTCAGAGCCTTGTATTTAATATCAAATGTGATTTGGGTTTGTCGTGAATGGTGTCTTCATTAACACTGTTCTTAAAACCCAGTTGATAAAAAGATTAAATCTTTTATTTAGATTTAATGAAGTGTACCAATTAATTGGTATTTAATTGGAATTGAATTTGAGTTGATTTTTGGGTTTATCGTGAACATTGTTTTAAATAACACTTGTTCTTTAACCCGATAATTAATGAATGTGATTTTGGGTTTTTCGTGGGCCGTGTTTTAGATGACATTGGTTCTTTAACCCAGTTAAAGACAGGATGTGATTTCCCAAGTTGAATAATCATTGATATTGATTTTTGGGAAGATTAAAACCAAGTGGAGTTTTAATGAATCTTTAATTAGATTGAAATAATCGAGAATGGAGTATCACCAGTTTTGCTCCAGGCGATAGTTAAATCTTTAATTAGATTTGAACGTGAAATGGTAATTGAATTTACCGATAACACCGTGGTGTTAGATATGAAGTATGACCAGTTTTACTTCATGGGATGAATAGGTTGGGATTGGGAAATAAAATAAATGATTACTTTGGTGTGGTTCGCTAATCCCGACTAGTTTGAATTGATATTCAAAAGAAGGTTAAAGAATAAATTTAAAGAATTTAACTTTGATAAAATTAATGGGAACCTTTCCCAAAGTATAAGAATATTTGAATAAAAGAATATTCTGAATTGGAATGAGGCATATGTTGCGTTTGTGTAACACTTGTTTATTATATACGCGAGTTATTCAGGAAGACCGGGTTTATCCCATTCTGAATAACTGATTCGACGTGGTGTCGAAGATGAAGACGGTGGTTGAAGACCGGAGGTCTTCACGTCATTTGGGTGATTACTGATGATCTTGATTGGGTCGTACACCCAAGAGGAGGGAATCAGTTAGTGATCGTCCAGACGTACTTGGAGATCGATGGATATGCGGGGTACTAGGTGCCTCCAGTTTCGTTCAGACCTAGAACGAACTTGTAAATGGACTGTGTGTCTGACATTGGATTTTATTCTGTGTGATTGATTTCTATTAAATATATATCTGTTTGGCGGCGGAGAATTTATTCTCTTGCTTAACGCCCTTCTCTGAGACGTACGAGCTCAGGGGTTATATATTGATGGATATCAAACGCATGGAGTGAATTGCCTGTGTGGCATGCCTAAGTGGCAATATGATCAAGGCTTCTGTTGAAAAGCAGAGTCTTGTGGTTGATGATCAAAGCACGGCCTGTGTGGCACAGCTTTGTGTAGCGTTAATTCGCGAGCCTCACACCCCGGTAGTAAACCAGAAACAGGAGAGGACCTCAGGGAGGACATGCGTTTCTTTCTAGTTAGAAGTGGCGTCAGTGGTTTTACACGCCCTGACGAGTTTGACTTATGTGGTTGTTGCTGTTGCGAGGCGCCTCGGATATATCGGTGACTGTGTGGAGCCGATGGAGCCATTTGGCTCATTTACGCCCCAAAGGGTGGGGAAACTCAGTGTTCGGGAATTTTAATCCACATCGGTGGACCGGCCCTGTCGCTCCAAGGGCTTGACTGAGTACTTGTCCTGAGGCTCGGGCTAGAGAGTCTCGAAATCGGTGAGGACTATCTTTTGCCTAAGTTCACAGATGGAAATCCAGCTTCCAATACGTGACTTTGCGGTTTTATTTGTAGAGCCTAGTATGGCGACATAGTGGGATGGGGCACTTATGCCGTCTATGATTGATACTTATGATTGAAATTGTTTTGACACTATACACTTATAGTAGTAATAAAAGATGAAATTTGGCGTATTAAGCATTCTTTGGCTATTATAAGGTAAAACCCTATCCTCCGGCTTGTGTTGCATTGTGTGATGGGACCTGGGTCTTATAATAGCTTCATTGTTCTTTATTTAGCATTGCGCTGTTGTTTTATGCACTGGTATTCTTGGTAGGAAACCCGTTCCGTGTTATATGGCGTGGTCCCTTGATTTACCTAACTTTAAAATGAAGATTAATAACTGTTTTAGTTCTCACACCAGTCACATGACTGACCTGGAGTTTATTGTTTTAACCTAAACTCTGGGTGCCTTATTTTCGACACGGGCAGCTAGTAGTTTATGTTTTGCAGATTTATATTCACAGGATCCTGGTTTACAGCGGGAATGATATCTGGAAAGCTTTATATCTGTATATCTCCTTCAGTTGTGTTTTGTATTATTTTCCGCTGCTATGTAATGTATTGTAATCTCTGATATTTTTCTGATGTATATTATTTTTTTATACTCTGTATATTCTTGTATTCTGATGAATTGTTGTAATTAACAATGAAATGTTCTTCTGTTTGCATTCTGGTTTGTCGTGTTCTCAAAACATTCAGGAGTTTCGAACGGTCTTGGTCGGTTTAGCGACTGATTCGGATCGAGCGAAATTCCCGATCGTCACATGTGGTATCAGAGCTTTGGTTTACAAAGCTCAGAGAACAATACACATTAGAACCATACGAAAGAATTCATCAGAGATTGGATTAGTAGTATCCAACGAGAATGACTCGTTAGAGATAGGATCAGTAGTATCCTAGAACGAGTGTGAAGAGTATTGTTTTTGAAATAAAAGTGAAAACAAATTTTGTTTTGAAAATTTAAATCAACTATTCGTATTTGATTATTTATTTTATATTGAATTTGGACAATGCAGTATATAAAGATTTTGCGTATACGTCTGGTCCGCGTGTATTCGAAGTTTTAATATACTGGATAGATATAGAATCGCACTCTAGTCGCCTGTGGATATTCTGATGGTGGTTCGAAACATCATCAGAATTTATGTTCGAGTGACGAAAGGGGGATATCTATATATTTCCATTAGACTGGTGTGAGAACCAAAACTAGATAGGGCTTATTGTTGTGATTTGGTACCAAAATGTGATTTTTTTTACTATATATCAAAGTTATGAATTTGAAAAGCTAATCAACTAATTGATTGCTGATTGTGTTATTTAATTATAGTTTGATTAATTAAAATATTGAACCTTTAGCCAAATTGTATCAAATAGTGAGTGTATTGAAAATTTGTCGCATTTGCATGCATATACGTGTACTTACATTGAACAGGTCATAGCAAGGAGGCCAGAGAAGAGGAATAAAATTGTTTGCCCGATAAATAGGTACATGTTTATTGTATTTCTTGGGTTTTGGATGATTTTGTGAGCCGATTGGCTAGCCGCTTGGCTTTTTCTTTTGGATTGAAGAAAGCCATGGGGGGCTATATGAAATATCCCGAAATCCCCGGTGCAGGGGAGGTTATGGCGAAATTTTTCGAAAATTTAGGGTGTTAGCCAAATTTTTGAAAAATTTGAAAAGTTCTTAGAAACTGAAAAGTTGAAGAACTTAAGCCGTAGAGAAAATAATGAAAGTTGAGTTGATTTGTGAAATAACTTTCGGCTTCGTTCCTTTTCGGGGATGAAAAGTTTTAAGTTGGGGAGATTGTAATAACCCGGAAATCTGAGCCAATTTAAAATTTTTATTTTGGCAATTTTAATGAATTTTGATTATATAAAATGAGTTATTTAAAATAATAACGACGAGAAATTTATTTCGAATAGAATTAGAACGTATATATTTATATAGATCATCGTTAGAAAATAAATATTTATTTTAAATTATAAAAGGAATTGAAAATGGCGCGGTAGTTCGATAATTCGATTTCAAAGTTCAAATGAATATACAGGATTCAAAATAAACCGGATTTTAGCGAAACCAAAAATATTAGAATCTATTTAAATATATCTTTTTAACGAATCCGAAAAATTGAAATTTCATAGCGTGAATCAAAAGATATGTCCAGTTGAAAATTCAGAATAGTCGCTATGGAATTCTAGCCCTTAAAAATGGGAATTTTGCAAACGACCTCGGTTTTCGACGAAACCACTTTTGTTGGATCCATGATGTCAAGTTATTGCTAGTTCCAAATTTCGTAATTTTCTGAATCAATTTGTGAGCGTGGCGAAAGAAAACGTGTTTTGACAGTTTTAGTTGATTTTAATCGACTGGAAAATGGTCATTTTTCAAACGGTCTCGGAATTTGACAAAACTAGTTTTGTTAGGACAGTATCGTCAATACGAAGCTAGAAAATATTTTTCAGGAATTTTTAGAGTTCGTATGTGGCCCCGGTAAATTGAAATGCGCGTTCAAATTCTATATATAGAGTTATATATTGATCTTGGCGAAAAATGATCGAAATGATTGAATCATCCTACGATACATATCCCATTGTGTTTGGAATGGGGGTAATTAGCTAGGGACGACAGTCGGTGGGTTCGATTTCGAGTTGAAAATAAAAAGTTGCTATTTGAAATTTTAAAATAATAAAATATATATTATTTATATAAACCCACTTCCCCCTTTAACCAAGTCAACCCCTCTCTCCCCAGATCGAAAAGAAAAAAAAAGGGCCGACGGATCCCGTTCGAAGCGCCCACCTCCTCGCGCCGCCGATCAACGCCCCCTCCCCCCCCCCCCCCACACCTTGCGCCGCCAGCCATCACCCTCTCCCCCTCCGATCCGTATCCCCGAACCTCCCTCCTCTTCCACGAATCCCCCAAAACCCCTGAACCGTCGCTGTGGACCCCCCTTGCTCTGCCCCACGTGAGCACCGCAGTGGCCACCACCACCTGACTCCGGCGCCATTCCCCCTTCAATCCAACACAGTAAGTTTTCCCCCTCCCCTTTTCTTTATTCATTTATTAAAACTGAAAATTATTTATTTAGTTAAAACCGAAATTAGCATTGTTTTAGAAACTGACTTATTATATGAATAGCTTAAAAAAAAGTGATTTTTATTGTAGAAAAGAAACGGTTTTTATCAAAGTAAAGTAAGGATTTTATTTGTTGATTAGCAAGGTAAAGTAATGATTTTTATGTATTCATTAGCGAAGTAAAGTAATGATTTTTATTTGTTCATTAGTAATAGAGAGAAATGGTTTTCATGTATATGGGTATGAAAGGAAAAACTGGATTTATATATATATATATATATATAGATATAGATATATATATATAGATATAACATGAAGTTTAGAATTTCATTTAAAATAAAGATTATATTTTGATAAAAAGAAAGGTTTGATTCTATAAAAAGAAAAGAACTTATTTTCATTTAAAGAAAGATTAGATTTTTAAAATATAAAAACACGACCTTTATTATGAAGTTAGAAAAATAAAAATACGATTTTTATCATGTTGAAGGCGAAGTAAAAATATGATTTTTATTTAGATAACTTCGCTTTAAAACTGTGATTCTTATATAGGAAGTAGCAACGTGAAAATATGATTTTTGATTAGGTAGAAGAAATAAAAATATAATTTTTATATGATGTAGAGTATAAAAATATAATTTTTATAGATGTAGCGAAATAAAAATCTGATTTTTATTATATATGTTGAGATAAAAATGGGATTTTTATAGCGATGATATAAAAATTCGATCTTTATATAAGAAGTAGAAACATAAAGGTATAATTTTTATATAGAAAGAAGCGTTGTAAATATATAGGAAGTAGAAATAAAAATATGATTTTTATTTATTAAAATGAAGTGATAAAAATATAATTTTTATATATGAACAGCGTGAAAAGGACTGCACGGGAATTTCAAACAGATCCAGACGGTTCAGCAGTTCAAAAGTAAAGCATGGAGGAGTGGAACCCTCGGTGAGAACTCCTCACTTTTAATTTAATTTCTAGTTGAAATATATACTAGGATGCAGACGGTGCTTAGCAGCACCCGACACCCGTCGTCCACAGACCATGGATGGCTTGTTTGTTTGATTGCTGTGTTGTGAAATTTGATTGTGTGAAGTGGAATGAAATAAAATATTTTATAGTGGGAAATATTTTATAGTTAAAAATATGATTTTTAACGTGTATATAAAATAAATATTTATAAACAAATCGGAGATTTGTTTATATACACTGATTTGATTGATATTGATTGGGATGATAAATTTTACACATCGCCCAACCGCACAAACAAAATACGTGTTTGTTGATTTGAAACCCCACACGGGTGTTGGGATAATATTGACGTACACGAATCCCAATTGTTTAGTAGTATGTCGACCGATTGGTTGACAGACTATGTAAGCGTTAATTATTGATATTTAATGCTTATGCAGTTGTGTGGTGCACTCTGGATGATGGTTGATGATTTATCGTTGTTGTTATATACATGTGTTGTAGGGAATCCATATAATAAACATTATATGGTAATTGATTGGGCCTCATTACAATATAGAAAATAAATTCATGTGTTGAATAGAAAATAATTTCATGTGTTGAATAAAAGCCGTGTTGATTAGATTGACGTCATTTTGACGTGAACGATATTTATATCGATTTTATTCATTTTTATAATGAATATAGAAAAGAAAGTGATTTCAAAATATAACGTTTTGAAAATATTATCATTTGTATATCGATGGTGTGGAATATTCAATTTTGATTCGAAATTGAATATGAAGTTGAAATCATTTTGAAAACGAATTTAAAATGATTTATAAAATATGTTTTAAAAGGAAATCGACGAAATATAATATATGTATATATATATAATGGCCTGAATAGAACGCGCCGTGCCGCGGCAGTTCGCGAGTTTCGACCATTAACTTCGAAGGGATATTACGGGAGATCCGACGGTCGGATTCTCCTAAAATCGGAACCGTTGGGTTCATATCGAAAAGAGCTTTCTAATGAATATTAGAGATTTGAAATCCAACGGTTGGATTTGGAATTATGTCCAAATCAAATTTGGAAAAGGTCGCTGTAAGTGCAGTTCGATGGCCGTTGATGGAAATCGACTGTACGGGCCTTGATAAAATTATTAAAAATAGTAATAATTTGTGTAAAATCATAAGGAATGATTTGTGAAGAATTGGGATGAAAACTCAAAATTTGAAAAGATAAAAATTGATTTTTATCGAAATGAACTAGTTTTGAACTAGAATAATAATTTATTTATTTTTAAATAAATAAATTGGATTTGAAATGGTTTTAAAGGTAACCAGAATTTCCAATAATTGAATTGGAATGGATTTGAGTCGAAATTGTCTTTGGAATATTTTGATGTTGGATTTCGTGATGATACAGATATTGTTATGGAAATTTGAAAGATATATTTATATCGTTATTTCCAATACGATATTTGTTGGTCGTAGAATTTGATATTGAATATAAACCGATATATTTTCTATTCAGAGCCTTGTATTTAATATCAAATGTGATTTGGGTTTGTCGTGAATGGTGTCTTCATTAACACTGTTCTTAAAACCCAGTTGAGAAAAAGATTAAATCTTTTATTTAGATTTAATGAAGTGTACCAATTAAATGGTATTTAATTGGAATTGAATTTGAGTTGATATTTGGGTTTATCGTGAACATTGTTTTAAATAACACTTGTTCTTTAACCCGATAATTAATGAATGTGATTCAGGATTTTTCGTGGGTCGTGTTTTAGATGACATTGGTTCTTTAACCCAGTTAAAGACAGGATGTGATTTCCCCAGTTGAATAATCATCGATATTGATTTTTGGGAAGATTAAAACCAAGTGGAGTTTTAATGAATCTTTAATTAGATTGAAATAATCGAGAATGGAGTATCACCAGTTTTGCTCCAGGCGATAGTTAAATCTTTAATTAGATTTGAATGTGAAATGGTAATTGAATTTACCGATAACACTGTGGTGTTAGATATGAAGTATGACCAGTTTTACATCATGGGATGAATAGGTTGGGATTGGGAAATAAAATAAATGATTACTTTGGTGTGGTTCTCTAATCCCGACTAGTTTGAATTGATATTCAAAAGAAGGTTAAAGAATAATTTTAAAGAATTTATCTTTGATAAAATTAATGGGAACCTTTCCCAAAGTATAAGAATATTTGAATAAAAGAATATTCTGTATTGGAATGAGGCGTATGTTGCGTTTGTGTAACACTTGTTTATTATATGCGCGAGTTATTCAGAAAGACCGGGTTTATACCATTCTGAATAACTGATTCGACGTGGTGTCGAAGATGAATACGGTGGTTGATGACCGGAGGTCTTCACGTCGTTTGGGTGATTACTGATGATCTTGATTGGGCCGTACAACCAAGAGGAGGGAATCAGTTAGTGATCGTCCAGACGTACTTGGAGATCGATGGATATGCGGGGTACTAGGTGCCTCCGGTTTCGTTCAGACCCAGAACGAACTTGTAAATGGACTGTGTGTCTGACATTGGATTTTATTCTGTGTGATTGATTTCTATTAAATTTATATCTGTTTAGCGGCGGAGAATTTATTCTCTTGCTTAACGCCCTTCTCTGAGACGTACGAGCTCAGGGGTTATATATTGATGGATATCAAACGCATGGAGTGAATTGCCTGTGTGGCATGCCTAAGTGGCAATATGATCAAGGCTTCTGTTGAAAAGCAGGGTCTTGTGGTTGATGATCAAAGCACGGCCTGTGTGGCACAGCTTTGTGTAGCGTTGATTCGCGAGCCTCACGCCCCGGTTGTGAACCAGAAACGGGAGAGGACCTCAGGGAGGGCATGTGTTTCTTTCTAGTTAGAAGTGGCGTCAGTGGTTTTACATGCCCTGACGAGTTTGACTTATGTGGTTGTTGCTGTTGCGAGGCACCTCGGATATATCGGTGACTGTGTGGAACCGATGGAGCCATTTGGCTCATTTACGCCCCAAAGGACGGGGAAACGCAGTGTTCAGGAATTTTAATCCAAATCGGTGGACCGGCCCTGTCGCTCCAAGGGCTTGACTGAGTACTTGTCCTAAGGCTCGGGCTAGAGAGTCTCGAAATCGATGAGGACTATCTTTTGTCTCGGTTCACAGTTGGAAATCCAGCTTCCAGTATGTGACTTTGCGGTTTTATTTGTAGAGCCTAGTATGGAGAAATACTGGGATGGGGCACTTATGCCGTCTATGATTGATACTTATGATTGAAATTGTTTTGACATTATACACTTATAGTAATAATAAAAAATGAAATTTAGCGTATCAAGCATTCTTTGGCTATTATATGGTAAAACCCTATCCTCCGGCTTGTGTTGCATTGTGTGATGGGACCTGGGTCTTATAATAGCTTCATTGTTCTTGATTTAGCATTGCGCTGTTGTTTTATGCACCGGTATTCTTGGGAGGAAACCCGTTCCGTGTTATACGACGTGGTCCCTTGATTTACCTAACTTTAAAATGAAGATTAATAACTGTTTAGGTTCTCATACCAGTCACATGACTGACCTGGAGTTTATTGGTTTAACCTAAACTCTGGGTGCCCTTATTTTCGACACGGGCAGCTAGTAGTTTTGGTTTTGCAGATTTATATTCACAGGATCCTAGTTTACAGCTGGAATGATATCGAGAAAGCTTTGTATCCGTATATCTCCTTCATTTGTGTTTTGTATTATTTTCCGCTGCTATGTAATGTATTGTAATCTCTGATATTTTTCGGATGTATATTATTTTTTTATACTCTGTATATTCTTGTATTCTGATGAATTGTTGTAGTTAACAATGAAATGTTCTTTGTTTGCATTCTGGTTTGTCGTGTTCTCAAAACAATCAGGGGTTTCGAACGGTCTTGGTCGGTTTAGCGACTGATTCAGATCGAGCGAAATTCCCGATCGTCACATCTGGATTCTATGAGTGGTTGGTCATGTCATTCGGGTTGACCAATGCACCAACATATTTTGTGGATCTTATGAATAGGGTATTCAGAGATCAGTTGAATATGTTTGTTCTTGTGTTCGTGGACGATATACTTGTTTATTCGAGGATAGAGGAAGAACACAAGGAACACCTGAGGATGGTGATGAAGGTGTTAAGAAAACACCAATTGAAAGCTAAGTTTTCTAAGTGTCACTTCTGGGAGAGGGAAGTGAGGTTCTTGGGCTATGTTGTTTCAGAGAATGGTATTGCTATGGATCCTACGAAGGTGGCTACGGTACAAGATTGGTCTACGCCCAAGAATGCAACGGACATAAGAAGTTTCTTGGGATTAGCTGGATATTATCATAAGTTTATCCAAGACTTCTCCAAGATAGCAGCACCATTGACTCAGTTGACTAAGAAGAATCAAGCTTTCGTCTGGGACGAAAAGTGCGAGAATGCATTCAAGAGTCTAAAGGAAAAGCTGACATGTGCACCAGTGTTAGTCATTCCTAAGGGGAATGAAGAGATTACAGTATATAGAGATGCATGTGGTTTCGGACTCAGTGCTGTACTGATGCAAGGATGTAGGGTTGTAGCTTATGCAAGTCGGCAATTGAAACCGCACGAGAGAAGATACCCTACCCATGATTTGGAATTAGCAGCGATCGTGTTCACGCTGAAGATGTGGAGACATTATCTCTTGGTAGAAATATTTGAGCTGTTTACCGATCATAAATCGTTAAAGTATCTCTTCTCTCAGAAAGATCTAAATCTCCGATAGCAAAGGTGATTAGAATTCTTGGCTTCCTACGATTTCGATATCGCATGCACACCAGGAAAGGGCAATTTGGTAGCTGATGCAGTGAGCAGAAGACATGCCAGTTTATGGGCTATATTTCTTGAGTGGAAGCAACTGGAGTACATTGTTGGATATGATTTCAGACCAAAGTGCGAATTGGATCCAGAAATGTTAGCAAGTTTGACGATCAGACCCACTTTGATTGAGCGGATTGGTTCCAGTCAGAGGGACGATCCTAACCTATTGGAAATCATCTCCAAGTTAGATATGGGTATCGATGAGGAGATGAACAAGTATGGGCTTGATCGAGATGGATGGCTTAGAAAGAGTGGAAGGCTTGTTGTGCCCAATGTCAATGGATTGAGAGATGAAGTGCTTAGAGAATGTCATCACCCAAAACTGACTATACATCCCGGTGGTAATAAAATGTATCGAGACATGAAGCAGACCTACTATTGGGAAGGGATGAAAAGAGACGTTGGGAAGTTTATATCCAAATGCATGAACTGCCAGCTAGTTGAAGCTGAGAAAAAGAAGCCTAGTGGTTTGTTGCAACCATTAGAAATTCCAGAATGGAAATGGGAACAAGTCTCGATGGATTTCATTGATGGGTTACCAAGGACTAGGTCAGGCCATGATAGCATTTGGGTGATTGTGGACCGGTTGACCAAGAGTGCATGATTTATACCCGTCAAGTCGAATAGAACGGCAGCTAAGTTAGTGAAACTATATGTAAAGTGGGTAGTGAGATTTCATGGAATACCCAAAGGCATTGTGAGCGACCAAGATCCATTGTTTACTAGTGGATTTTGGAAAAGCTTACAAGAGGCGTTAGAATCAGAATTACATCTCGGTACCGTGTACCACCCTCAAACCGACGGTCAGACAGAGAGGGTGAATCGTATATTAGAAGATCTCCTGAGAGCTTGCATATTGGATTTTGGTGGATCATGGGATGACCATTTGCATCTAGCAGAGTTTGCATATAATAATAGTTATCAATCCAGTATTGGTATGGCTCCATTTGATACTTTGAATGGAAGATCATATAACTCACCATCATGTTGGTTAGAAACTGGTGAGAAGTTTGTGCTTGGACCAGATGTGATAAGAGAAACTTCAGCTAAGATTAAGATTATCCAACAACGAATGAAGGCTGCCCAAGATAGGCAGAAGAGTTATGCTGATAAGAGGAGAAGAGAATTAAAGTTCTCCATTGGCGACTTGGTGTTTGTCAAGATTTCTCCGTTAAAGAGCGTGATTCGATTTGGCAGGAAAGGCAAGTTAACACCAAGATTTGTTGGTCCATTCCCAGTTCTTGAGCAAATTGGGAATCTGGCATATAAAGTTGAATTACCAGAGAAGATGGCAGGAGTTCATAATGTATTTCATGTTTCCCAGTTAAGGAAATTTGTGCACGACCCCGATGTGACTATTTCACCTGATCAGTTGGATGATATCGAGGTTGAACCCGAGGCGGTTGGGAACCGCAAGCCTATGCGTATTGTTGGGAACGATACGAAGCGACTTCGAAGGAAAGTGGTGAATCTATTCAAAGTTCAATGAGGCGAGAACGAGAATGACTGTACTTGGGAGACAGAGGAGAGCATTAGGAAGACGTATCTAGAACTCTTCACCTGGTAAGATTTCCGTTTCGATTTAGTCTTTGCGCATGCTAGGATAGGTATGTTTGTTAGTTTTGCATGTTTGATTGTTATATATGGCTGGTAGGCATGCGGGATCCTTTGTATGTTTTGGGTTAAGGAATTTCGGGGACGAAATTTCTTAAGGGGGGGGGGGGAGAATGTAACGACCCGCATTCTACGTATCGAAGGATCGTAGAATATTTATTTCTTTCACATGCGAAGTCGTATGGTCATGTAACTTTGGGAGACGACTATTGGGGTCATTTCCCATATTCATGATTTTTGCCGATTTTTAAATGACCATTTTGCCCCTGGCTGATCTTTTTTCGGCCATAACTTTTGATTGGAAAGGAGTTTTGACCTGAAACCACTTCTATTAGATCCAGATAATGGTTTACCTTTCCGTAGAGTGGTCATATGTGAAAAACGGACTTACCGTTTGAGAGATATGTCTGAATTAAGGTTTAGAAGGTGAAAAACAGCTTAACCAGACTTAATTGGGTAATTGACAGCTAGGCCCAAAGGGGAATTCCGGGATTTGGAGTATTTAAGGGCTGTTAAGGTTTAGAGAACACCCTTTTCTCGCTTTCACAACCGCCACTTTCATTCTTAGAACCCTAATAATGGCCTCCAATATCTAAAACACCTCTAAACCACTTTCTAATCAAGGATTTAGCCAAATCTACATCAAATCAAAGCAGATTAGCACAAGAATCGTGGTAGAACTGCTGTATAGCCTTGGGAACATCGCCAAATAGAGAATCGTTTCAGATTTGGTAATTCGTTTGTGGCTAAGGTGAGTAATTTGCATAGCTCCTCACTAATTATGACTAATTAAGGGTAATTAGTGATAATTAGCGAATCTATACATGTTAAAAATCTAGAAAAATATTGATAAATTTTGAAATATTGTTTTAGGCCTCTGTTAGAAAATTTGGTTAATTTGGTTAAGTTTTACTAATCCTATCATTAGTTTTGTTTAAACATGCTTAAGGGAAAATATGGGATTTTGGCTATGTTTGATCCGTTTTAACCTATCAAATTGTCGTTTTGATGTTAGTGGTCGATTCTATATGTTGCTATGACTGTATGGTATGTTTTGTGATTGATTAGAAAAGATAGATTGGTCGAAAACGCCGTCGAATGGCGTTTCAGAGGAGGGGAGCACGAACCGAACCGTGGAGCACCATGAAGCTCCGATCCGACCCGATCGTGGAACACTACCCAATCTGAACTGCTCGTGGATGGTGGCACCGAACCGACCCGCTCACCTGGAGAGCCACACGATCTGAACCGCTCGCATCTGAAAATCTCCGACCCGACCCACTCGTGGCCTACGAACCACGACCCGAACCGAAGTGCCAACCACGAACCAGAAGCTCCGACCCGGATGGAAGCAAAGGCCTAGGAGGATGCACCCGACCTGATCCAGCTAGGAAACCACGACCCGATCCGACGGAGGGGCACGAACCGACCCGACGTGGGTGATCACGAACAGGACTACTTCAAGGAGCACGATCTGAAGCAAAGTAAAGTGAAGAACCGAATCGAACTGATCCGGAGAAGACCAAAAACCGAGATGCAAAGGTAGTCCAAGTGGGAAATTTGTACTCAGGATCTAGTTGGGAACCAACAAGTCAGCTTCGTGAGTTGGGCATTGCTGCGGGACGTGTGCTAAGGGGTTATCGACGTCCATAGCTTTGATTCACCACCAAGACGGATGTTAGGCTACGTATCAGCGCAGTGGGGTAGTTATTACCCCATGGGGCAGAGTGATAGTAGCATGGCTATGAGCCAGTGCAGTGTTGTTGTTATGACTTCATGGGGCAGAGTGGACATAGCAAAGACTAGTCGCTATGGATCAGTGCAGTGGTGTCATCATGACTCCATGGGGCAGAGTGATCATAGCAAGGAACAGGGTGATCAAAGTGGTGGATGTTGTATGCTTTACGCACTGAGTGAGAGATGTGAGGATGGTTGCTATGTTTGATTGTTTGCTTTCACTATGACATGCACACCCCCACCTCTGTATTCTTTACACCATATGTTAGTGGCACCTTAGAGTATTGAGCGGTATGTTGTGCTAACTCTTTGGTTGCAGGTCCAGGTTCAGGTATGGTTTAGTATACCTATTATTATTCTGTTTTGATGCTTATCACTCATACCAGACTTTTGTCTGACCCAGAGTTTTATGTCTCTTCTTATTAGTCTGGGTGCTCTTAAACGGGCAGACTAGAGACAGGTTAGGTGGTATGCACAGGTAGCTATAACAGAGATGAGCAAGAGGCTTCCACGTATGATAAATATAGATATTCTCCCTGTGTCGCTGTTGGTCACTACTTTGGGTACCTTTCCTTTCTTTTGCTTTAGAGACAGTTTTAAAGTTGTAATAATGATGATGTGGAACATAAGCTGTAATTGGATTTTCCGCTGCTATGATGTTTAATTTTCAGCTTATGCACTGTCTCACCTGTTTTATGTCAAAGTATGTTATTATTATATTTTATTCCATGTGCTGCGAGATATTCTACAGGTTCTTTGTTAGTTCACCAGTAAGTTCTCTTCTTTTCCCTTTCTTTGGCGACTGTCCCGTGCTGGTTGGACATCGGCATAGCGCACTTTCATGAAAATGTCGACTGGTGCGGGGAGGGCTGTCACATCTATCTTATCTATTCTCACCCTCTAATTTCTTTCATGGACTATCCGATGTTTCCGATGCTTGAATAGTCGACATAGTGTTGTATGCCGATATCCAGGATCGCAAAAACCCGGGTCGTTACACAACTCGACCAATAAACTAAACCTAATCGTTCTCACTTTACCTCGTTCTCACAATCCAGCACACCAGAATTTTTGTTAACATTTTTCCTTGATTCCGGGTGCCCCACACTTGTTCAGATCAAACGCCAAGGCCCAACATTCTTGTCATCGCCGGAATTTGACCAAAGTACAAAAATCATATCATACCAGATTTCTCCTTATTTACAAAACTAAAAATCTTGATATGGTCATCAAAATTCATGATTTTCCATGGTGATTTCATACATATATATATATATGTGTATGTATCCCAATTTTAGTATCATGATGTTTAAAATTTTGGGTTTATATGGCCCCTTTACTGAAAACAAGCATAACTAGGGGTATATGCCATGATTAATTACCAAACCAAGTTTAAACCTAACTTGAGATGTATATGAACAAGTTTCGAGTTGATCGCAGGGGTTAAAAAAATAGATAGAGAGTTGTTGATTTTTAAAGCTAAGAAGTGGAATATGATTTCCTCGGGATATTCACTTTCAAGCATGTTCAAAAAAAATCCAGACATAATCTAATAGTTTGCAGTGATCATAAACAAAAATCAGTATTTGAATCATATTTATTAACATACCTCCAGATTCATACAGGTATACATGTTGTTTGAATCAACCTGAATCTAAATATAAAACAGTAGAGAAGTTTTGGTATTTACTCACCTTATTACCGTTTCTTCCTTCTACAGGTTTTCTAAGTGGTTTTTAGTTTCAAAGGTGAGTTCCTTCTTGCATTTGAGATGTATATATAGTTGGGTTCATATAAAAAATCTATCTATCCTTGTACATTTGAAGATCAGGGTTTTAATTTTGATAAGAAGAGAATGTTTTGTTCTTGGTACAAGCTTATTAATGCTTAAGTTTTTATACAGCATGTGCAAATATGATGTGGCCCTATCATCTAATTCGATATGGTTGGGCAAGGTATATTTCATTTACAGGAAGCTCACATGGTCTCTACATCCTATGTTTATTTTGTCAAACAAAGTATACTTTGTGGGCTTTTATACCATTGGTAGCTTTTATATTTAATGCCTGTGAGTGCCAGGCTTGATTTAATTGGTGAATTTGTAAAAAAAAAACCTAGACTATACCCAGGCATAAGCTTAGATTTTTACCAATTTTTCTAGTCTTCTTACGATTTTCGATATTTTGGTTTCAAATCTCCCTTTTCAACAAATCTCTTATGTACTTTGTTATATTTTCTACTGTTTTTGGTTTGAATTGATATGATGATTTATGTTTTGGTTCATCTTTGCTGTCTTATTTTATTTTCTAATTAAATGTATGAGTTTACATGTATCTTGTCTAATTAACCACTTAATCCATGTTCTAGGATTTGTTGTGATTCCAAACTTTCTTACTCGATGTCATATTTACAGATTTCTTGTCACATTTTATGTACAATACTCGACTGTTTTGAGATTATATATGTTTTCTTGTACACATGATGTTGAGTTATATTTCATCTCTTCTTCCTTCAGGCTATGTCCAACCTATGTACTTATGCTATGTTTTCTTCTACCTTTTGATTTTCCTTTCATATTTTCATGTCTAATTTTATATACAACTGCTAGACTGGTTTTAGATTGTTTATGCATATTTGAATTGATAGACATTATGCTTCCTTGTACACATTTATGTTAGGGAATGCGGAAAGGATCATTAAGGCAAAGCAAACACTAGAGGGGGAGGGTAAATAGTGTTTGTAAGAATTTAAACAAAATTTAAATCTAATGTTAACTACGAGATGAATCTAACACCACAAACACAATAACAGACACATATACAAATGCAAAATAAATAGAAATAAAAATGCAGAAAAGGAAATAACACACCGGATTTTATACTGGTTCGGATTACTCCTACGTCCAGTCCCGCACAACGCTGGATTGCACAGAGTTTTATTACTATTTCCAATAGTCAAATACACCCCCCCATGATTTCATGGCTCAACAAGGAGACATCGACTCTTATTCCTTGATTTCACGGCTCAACAAGGACACACTGACTACTATTCCTTGATTTCACGGCTACAAGGATACACCGATTCCTCTTTGACTTACAAACAAGGTTTATTCAACCAAGCAATTACAAAATAGCCCTATAACTCTTCAATAACACTTGATTCAGAGAGTAGAGAGTGTAGGGAGAATAATTTTTATCAAAACAGAATTGAATTCGCAGAGTTTAAGTGTAAGAATCATAAAAATGATTAAGAATATTGGTGGAGAGAAAGAGGATGAAGTTAGAGAAGAAGAGATGATAAAAAATTCGGTTTTAACCCCTTTTTATAGAGTATGAAAGGTTGCAATGGTTCTGAATTGTTTCATATAGTGAAAAGACACTTTCTTTCAAAATTGGAAAAAGTGACAGTTATATGTCGAAATGGAGTTTTTGTTATGTCGACATACTCCTTTGAAAAATTAATTTTTAAAGGTTTTTTCAAGTGTTTTGATATAAAAATAATTTTGGAAATTCTTGAGTAAAATTCTAGTGTTGTAAATTAATATTATATGATAGAAAAACATATGAAAACATAAATTTAAACTATATAAATATATTTATAAAATTATAAGGTTTTAAACTATATAAAGTATATATAAAAACTTAAGTTTTAAAAACAAAGAAGAATAAAAATAGAAACAAATAGAAAAATAAAATAGAGAGGCTTGAGGATAGAATTGAAAATCAAAATTTGAAAATTAGAATTAGAATTTGAAAATTAGAATTAGACTTTGAAAATTTGAATTTGAATTTGAACCTGGAGTATTATTTCGAGTCTTACAAAATCTAGACTCTATAACTATATTAATCTTGAACTCCTAAAATCTTGATTACTCATGAGTCTTGAAATTTCTCTGATCTTTGAATCTCTATCATCTTTATAACAGTACAATCTTCATTAATATTTCCTGTATATAATTCCTACACATATATATATTATACAAAAAGTGTTAGTATATATTTATAATCAATGATAATTGAAATAAGGTAGTTTTCATCAAAACTCCATTCTCCAACAATCTCCCCCTTTTTGATGATGACAACCTTAGTTTATTAAATATCATACCTGTATATACCTGTTTGATGATGTTCTTTATATACTCCCCCTGTTTGTAAGAATCCTATAAACTATGCCTATATTTTATAATTTCTCCCCATTTGGCATTATCAAAAAGAAATCCAAAACGTATTCCCCTAAAATGTATGACTTCCCGAATTGAACTTAAGTAACTATCTTAATAAAAATACTACCCCTTAATCAGATATTCATATATATATATATATATATATGTATATATATATTAGAAGGTTATAACTATTTAAACCATAAATGAAAATTTTATTAAACAATCACTTGTACATATACACAAATTTATACATATTCGACTTATCATAGGAACGTAATAAAACGAAATCAAGAAATTCCTTAAACACTTAATTCTCCATTCTTTTCAATCATATTCCCATTTTCGTCAAATAGAACCTCTCCTATGCACTCAACATTATCATCTTCGTCCGTAATCGTTGGTTGAGTCTCTTGTTGTTCTTCCTCCTCCATCATTTCTTCTTCCTCTTCTGGTTCTTCTTCTGGTTCTTCCTCTTCTTCCATGGGTTGATTATCATCATTGACGATAATCGAATTAGTCTTGTTATCCATATAAGAGACTTCTCATTACTTTTACTTATATGTTTTGCTCTTGACTTATTCTAATTTGGAGTACTTGCATCTCAGCCACCAATTGCAGAAGATACTCCATTTTTTCTTCGATTTTGATCACTCTAGAAAGCGTAGATCGTTGAAATGGACCCTCGGATGGTCCAGCGTATGAATCAGAGTTGTTTTGAGTATTTGGATTAGTGGAAGCCATTGTAATTTTTAATTTAGAGTTTTTACAGAGAAGAAGAATGAAAATGAAGAAGAAAAGTCGAATTAAAAGATTTAAATAATTAAAATAACTAACTTTTGGTGGGAATTAATTTTAAATTTTTGGCAGGTATATGTCGACATAGCAGAAACTTTATGTCTACATAGTCTTGTTTTAAGTTTCATTACTTTAATTCCTTATTTTATTTTTATTATACATACTATTACTTAATTATTCTAATTCACTTAATGTGCATATACCTAATTCTGTCCTAAACTTAATGAATGTTACTTCATTTAATGGTTTGGTAAATATATCTGCTATTTGTTTATCTGTTTCTATAAATTCAAGTGAAATCTTTTCTTTACTTACATTATCTCTTAGAAAATGATGTCGCACATCAATATGTTAACTTTTCGAATGATGAGTAGGATTTTTAGAAATATTTATAGCACTTGTATTATTGCAGTATATAGGTGATTTATTTATATTTAAACCAAAACCATTTAAAGTTTGTTGCATATAAATTACTTGTGAACACGCCAAAGCAGCAGATATATACCCTTCTTCAGTTGTTGATAAAGATACAGTATTTTATTTTTAACTAAACCATGATACAAGGGAGTGTCCTAGAAAATGACATGTTCCACAAATACTTTTCCGATCAGATTTACATCCCACGTAGTCAGCGTCACAGTACGAAACTAAATCAAATGAATCATTTTTAGGATAAAATAATCCAAAATCTGATGTATGCTTTACATATCTCAGAATTCATTTTACAGCTGTTAAATGTGTTTCCTTAGGTTGTGATTGATTTCTTGCACAAAGACATACACTATGCATTATATTTGGTCTACTAGCGGTGATATATAACAAAGATCCAATAATTCCTTTATATAATTTTTTATCAACGACTTTTGATGTATCATCTTTACTTAAAGCAATGTTAGTTGCCATAGGTGTTGCTACCATTTGTTGTTGTTAGATTGTATTTATTAATTAAATATCTCGCATATTTTTCTTGATTAACAAATATTCCATTCTTTAGTTGTCGAATTTGTAAACCTAAAAAGAATGATAATTCTCCCATATCGCTCATTTCAAATTGTTTGGTCATAATATCTGAAAATTCTTTGTTCATTTTTTCATTTGTTGACCTAAAGATTATAATCATCAACATATATTTGTACTAGTTGTATATCTTTGTCATTCTTCTTGACAAACAAAGTATTCTCTAATTTTCCTATTTCAAAGTTTGATTGTAAAAAATAATTTCGTAATTAATCATACCAAGCCCTTGGAGCCTGTTTTAATCCATATAATGCTTTCTTCAACTTATATACATGATTTGGTAATTTTTCATCTTCAAATAGGGGTGGTTGCTCTACATATATGTCTTCCTCGACAAATCCATTTCGAAAGGAACTCTTGACATCTATTTGATATAATTTGAAATTATTATAGTTTGCAAAAGCTAGTAAAATTCTAATAGCCTCTAGTCTTGCTACGGGGGAAAAAGTTTCATCGTAATCTATTCCTTCTTATTGAGTATAACATTGTGCTATTAGTCATGCCTTATTTCTTACTACGTCACCGTGTTCATTCGTTTTATTTTTATAGGCTCATTTGGTTCCTATTATTGTTTTATCCTCTGGTCTAGGAACAAGTTCCCATACTTCATTCCTAGTAAACTGATTAAATTCTTCTTGCATAGCAAGTATCTATGAATCATTGGAAGAAGCTTCCTTTTGATTTTTGGGTTCGATAGTTGATATAAATGCAATATTACTCATATTATTTAATTGATTACGATTTCTAACAACAGATTCAATATCTCCTAAGATATTTTCTACAGGATGGTCTCTAAGTAATCTAATTCTTTTATTTGGTTGATTAGCTTCATAATTTATTTCATTAATTTCATTTTCATAATCGTCTTTATTGTTTTGAGTTATACTTTTATAGTTTTCATCAAAAGATACATTTAATGTTTCTTCTACAATATTGATTTGAGTATTGAAAACTCTACAAGCCTTGTTTCTTTCTGAATATCCAATAAAAATTCCTTTATCGGATTTTGAATCGAATTTTTCTAAATTATGCTTTGTATTAAGTATAAATCATTTACTTCCAAATATTTTAAAATATGATACTTTTGGTTTCTTGTTATATAAAATTTCATATGGAGTTTTATGAGTTAAGGGTCTAATTGAAATTCTATTAATAATATAACAAGCTATTGTGACTGCCTCAGCCCAAAAATTCCTTGGTAAATTACTATCGGATAACATAGTTCATTCATATTCTTGTATCGTTCTATTTTTACGTTCAACTACTCCATTTTGTTGAGGAGTTCTTGGAATTGAAAAATTGTGGGTTATTCCCTTTTTATTACAATATTTTTCAAAATTCTCATCTTCGAATTCTTCGCCATGATCAGTACGTATTATTTTAATTTTTAGTGATAATAAATTTTAAATTCTTTTACAAAAGGTTTTAAGTTGATTAAAAGCATACCTTTTATTTTTAAGAAACAAAGTCCAAGTGAATCTAGAAAAATCATCAACTATAACGTACACATATCTGTTATGATTCATTGATTGAACTTGGGAAGGACCAAATAAATCCATGTGTATTAACTCCAGTGGTTTTGAAGTAGTAATTTCTTCTTTTGATTTAAATGAACTCTTCTTTAATTTTCCAAATTTAAAAGCATCACATAATTTATTAACTTTAAATTTCTTTTTGGGTAATCCTCTAACTGAATCTAATTTAGAAATTCTAGAAATATGTTTGAAATTTGTATGACTGAATCTCTTGTGCCAGACATAAATTATCGTTGGAAATTTTCATACTTAATATACAGATATATTTTTCTTACTATCTCCTTCGAATATAACTTTTGAATTCCTATCTTCAATGAAACATTTATTCTTTTCAAAATTTATTTTATATCCTTTATCGCAAAGTTGACTTATACTTAGTAAATTGTGTTTTAAATTCCTAACTAATACAACATTAGAAATATTAGGAGTTTCAGAATTACCGAAGCCGATTCCAATGATGTATCCTTTAGAATTATCTCTGAAGTTTACCAAACCATCATCTTCATACTTCAGATTATTGAGTAGTTCTGGATTTCCAGTCATATGTCTCGAATAGCCACTATCCAGCACCCATTTTTCTTTTTTCTTTTCCACCAATTACTTTCCGAAATTTGAATTTTCAATAGCCATGTAACATACCAGTTCAAGATTTGAATTTCCAATAGCCACCTTTTTAGAATTTGAATTGCCAATGGCCACTTTACCCATCTTTTCAACTCTTGAATTTTAAAAAGTCATAGAACTCATCCTTTTCTGTATTGAAAAATATTTCAGTAGATCATATGCTTCTATAACAGTAATATATGCAGACTCTTTTAACATTGATGCAATGCATGAATTGACACTAGAATTATCAGAGATTCCAAAATTTGCCATTTTACCAAAATTTCAAAAAGCAGATTATAAGCTTTTTGAAAGACCTTACTCTAGTACCAGTTGTTAGGGAATGCGGAAAGGATCGTTGAGGCAAAGCAAACACTAGATGGGGGTGAATAGTGCTTGTAAGAATTTAAACAAAATTTAAATCTAATGTTAACTACGAGATGAATCTAACACCACAAACACAATAACAGACACAGATTCAAATACAAATGCAAAATAAACAGGAATAAAAATGCAAAAAAGAAAAGAACACACCGGATTTTATACTGGTTCGGATTACTCCTACGTCCAGTCCCGCACAACGCTGGATTGCGCAGAGTTTTACTAATATTTCCAATAGTCAAATACACCCTCTTCGATTTCACGGCTCAACAAGCAGACACCGACTCCTATTCCTTGATTTCACGGCTCAACAAGGACACATTGACTCCTATTCCTTGATTTCACGGCTACAAGGATACATCGATTCCTCTTTGACTTACAAACAAGGTTTATTCAACCCAAGCAATTACAAAACAACCCTATAACTCTTCAATAGCACTTGATTCAGAGAGTAGAGAGTGTAGAGAGAAGAAGTTTTATCAAAATAGAATTGAATTCGGCAGTATAAGTGTAAAAATCATAAAAAATGATTAAGAATAATGGTGGAAAGAAAGAGGATGAAGTTAGAGAAGAAGAGATGATAAAAAATTCGGTTTTAACCCATTTTTATAGAGTATGAAAGGTTGCAACGGTTCTGAATCGTTTCAAATAATGAAAAGACACTTCCTTTCAAAATTGGAAAAAGTGACAGTTATATGTCGACATGGAGTTTTTGTTAGGTCGACATACTCCTTTGAAAATTTATATTTTAAAGCATTTTTCATGTGTTTTGATATAAAAATAATAATGGAAATTCTTGAGTAAAATTCTAATGTTGTAAATTAATATTATATGATAGAAAAACATAAATTTAAACTATATAAATATATTTATAAAATTATAAGGTTTTAAACTATATAAAGTATATATAAAAACTTAAGTTTGAAAAACAAAGAAGAATAAAAATAGAAACAAATAGAAAAATAAAATAGAGAGGATTGAGGATAGAATTGAAATATCAGAATTTGAAAAATAGAATTTGAATTTGAAAAATTGAATTTGAAAATTTGAATTAGAATTTGAAAAATTAGAATTTGAACCTGGAGTGCTATTTCGAGTCTTACGAAATCTACACTCTATAACTATATTAATCTTGAAATCTTGATTACTCATGAGTCTTGAAATTTCTCTGATCTTTGAATCTCTATCATCTTTATAATTGTACAGTCTTCAGTAATATTTCCTGTACGTAATTCCTGCATACACACATACACACACACACACACATATATATATATATATATATATATATATATATATATGTATATGTATATGTATTCTATACAAAAAGTGTTAGTATATATTTTATAATCAATTATATTTGAAATAAGGTTGTTGTCATCAAAACTCCATTCTCCAACAATTTATGCTATTTAATTTTATTATGTTGCCTTGTGCATATTTATATGATGTTGAGTTATATTTCATTTCATTGTTATTTTATTAAGATACAACACTATGCCCATTTGGATTTATATGAAATGGGAAAAACATTTTTAAATTTTACTTGTCTTATGTATACTTGTATATATATATATATACATACATTTTTTCGTATATATAAATTTTCAATTAAAACAAAATATAATAATTCGCTTTCCTTATTATTTATTTGATTTATCTTTCGAATATTCAATTATTAACGATATTTTTCGTCAACACCCGAGATAGGTCTAAGGGGGTGATCAAAAGAGGAAAAATAGGATTATCTGACTCCTCCCAGCTCGATCTAACTCACTGTTTCCTTGAAAGAAGGGTTTCCTCGTAAGAAAAGCATCAGGTTGCCAAGGACCTGACGATTTGTGCAAGAATCTTTCGATGACCCAACAACATAATAGAATACTTACAGAAATAAGTTGAAGAAAAGTATAGTGTGCAGAAGGAACAAAACACACAATTTTATAGTGGTTCGGTTCGACTTGAACCTACATCCACTTCAAGAGCTTTTATCATTTATCATAGAGGAGGTTACATAAGTGATTCCCCAAATTGATTTACAAATTAGGGTTTTTCCACTAGGATTTGAGAAGAAGGAGAATGAGAACCCATCTAGGATATCAGAGGAAGAAGGACCAGGAAATCCGCCCCCCGAAATGTGACCACTGGGGTCGTATTTATAGTGGATTCGGGGCCTCTTCTGCTGTTGGGATATTGGGCCTACAAGAGCCTCCGTCTTCCTCTTTCCCCTTGGTTTCAGATGTTTGGCTTCCAGCCGCTTTTGTGGTGCTGGTTATGGCCTTCGAAGTGAAGGTCCTGGTCAATTGGGGCTTTTCGAGATTGAGATGAACTTGATGATGCGAGGTCTTTCGGGAGGCATATGGGCTCCTAGTAGTGCCTCCTAGGTGCAGGCTTTCGGACGTCGTTTTCTGTCTTTTCCATGAATACTTAGAGGAGCTTCTCCTCCTAATGTACGTAGATAGCTGTCGGTCCGAAATTGCTGTTGGTGTCTGTACTAAGTAGCTTACTATGGATAGCTTGTATCTCCGCTAGGGTTCTGGTTGGCCTTCCAGTGGAGCTTTTGGGATGATCTGATCTTCCAGAAGATGGTTCTTGATGATGTGTCCATTGTCTTCGGCCTAACATTCTTGATGTCTTCTCATCCTGGTGTATTAGCATTAAGCGAGTTAATATCGACAACCCTTCCGTCCTCCCAGGCTTCCGTTAGTGGAACTCTTGCCTCCTTCTTTCTTTTCTTATGACCCAGATGTCCTTCCATTATAGAGCCCTCTACCGTGCATGTTCACCCGGATAGACTGTGTCGGCACTCTGTGGACTTTGAGTTCCTTTTCCTTAAAGGGGGTATCGAATTGTTTAGCTCTCAGGCCACCCTTTTATGCTTGAGTTCACTGGAGACCTCCTCACTGTTAGCTGGTTTTGGGGTTGAGTTTTAGTTGATGTCACTTTCAGAACATTTCTCCTTATTTTTGACTCCTTTTAGTGTTTGTCCTTTCTCTCTGAAGGATTTTTATGTGCTTGAGGTTACCCGATACCCCTTCATCGTCCGCCTATTTCATTGTTAATTTTAGTGGTTACATTTGCCCCCCTAGTGAAGGGGCATTTTCTACTTTCCAAGTCAAACTCTTTGTTCTCTTTTAAAATGTTATTTCTGTATTTTTGATCTCCCTCAATCGAGGCATTGATTGGCCTCCTTTTGTGTGGTCCAGATTAACCTTGACTTCTGAATGCGATTTTTTTTTTTTTGCTAATAGGTAGTGAGATATATGCACATTTAAATACATGCTAATTCTCAACAAAGTTTCATGCTATACTTAAATACATGCAGTAGCCAAAACAGAGAGTTATATTTGGTACAGTCCAAAATAAAACATATACAAACATTGCCCACGTAGGAGCTAAATTCAACTCATGCAAATTAAAGAAAGCACTTAGAGCAAATCAAACCACATCATCCATATACTTTGCGTGCGGCCGCTAAAGCTACAACCCAGAAAATCAGGGAACTCCCAACGGTCAACTTCTTCCGGAGGGTGATCAACGCCATAGCTCTTCCTAGCTCTGCGCCTCAAAGGTGTAATACCAAACTATCCAGCCACCTACTTCCCCTTGCTGGACTTTCTAGCCATTCTAACGTTGTCATTACTATCCACATTTTCAAGTACCACTTCAATAGCATCAATCCTCTCGTCTCCATCTTCAGAATTGGACATTTCCTCCTCATCTTCATTGAGTTCTGAAAGGACAGCAAACGGATTTGAGGAAGATGCCCCACTAACACTAGAAATACCAGCAACCCTTGTCTTTCTCTTGGCTTCTAAACCTTCAAAAAAAAACATCCTATCTTTCCTAAACACCCAATTCTTAAAGTAGGCTGGTTCAGAAAGATCATTTGGATTTCCTGAAAATTTGTTAACCTCAATTTCGTGATAAGAAGTCCTAGTAAAAGCCTTATCAGTGACGGAATATGCACTGGAGATGGAACTCCTGCTTCCACGTTAAGGTATGAAAAATCATCTACATTCTAAGCGTATTCTTGTATTCTTAAAATCCTTCTTACTTTCGACAATATGACTTTCACCATCTTAAGATTTCGAAACACAACAGGGAGATTCCTTAAGGTAATCCAAAGAGCAACCTCTTTTTTCGGTCTTGAAGAACCAAAGTCGAAACTCCATGGCCAAATATGCAGATTGCCCCTGTCATTTGAAATAGAGTAGAAATCTCCCATAAAGAAGTTCCTCGGAAATTCAGCGATAAAGACATCCCCGAACTTCTTGACTTTCCATTCCCAATAATGCAGTGAGTCGAACTCCTTCTTCAAAGCTTGCTCTATGCTATTGATTGAGAATTGACCTGAGAAAATCAAGACAATCGCCCAAGAATTGAAACGCTACAAATCATCATCAGAAACAAATGGTGACATATTGATCTTATTTCCAGTTGCCATGTTTCTGTTATTCGAAAAGGAAGAACTGGAGAATTGAAATCTCTTATGCCCTATCTTTTTATATTTGAAACAAATGATCAGGTTCCTACAATCCTCGGTCCAATTGTCAAAATCTCCGCATTGGAAGCATCATTTTACGTGATTTGATCTCGCTAAGAGTCTCAGAATACGAAGAGGCCTTAGGTGAACACAACAATGATTTCTTTACCTCGATCTTAGGAACAGGATTTATTTAATAATATTTGTCTGCTAAGAGTATGTTTTGTAGAAACTTGTGGAGCGTCACTTATATTTAGTGTGATTAATTGTACTTAGGCATGTTGAATACGAGATGTCTATAACGTTTACTTTTGTTTTGTGTATCATAGTAATTATTTGATAAGTTTGCAAAATAAACCAATAAATGCACTAGTTTAAGATGCTTCCCTGAGCAAGTTACCAGGCCATAAACCAGTACCTGATAATGTCAAGAGTGTGTTTCCAAGTCAGATACTAGTTGGAAGAAGGTTGGACCATCCCTTTTTGTCTAGTTTTGAGCATTAGAATCGATTTAAACTCTGGCATTGATAGAGGATCGGAAATCCCTTTTGGTATTGGTAGAGAGCCGAATTAGCCCATATTAGGGTATTAATAGATAGAAGACAGGAACCTCCTCCGGTGTTTGTAAGTAGTCAATTCGACCCCGATTCGGGCATTACTATATAGGAGACAGGAACCGCCTTCTAGAGTGTAATAGAAGTCCCGAACCTAACCCAGATTTGGGTATTAAATAGATAGAAGACTGGAACCTCTTCTGGAGTGTAATAGGAGTCCCGAACCTAACCCAGATTCAGGTTTTTAATAGATAGAAGACCGGAAACTCCTTCCGGAGTTTAATAAAAGTCCCGAACCTAACCCCGATTCGGGTATTTAATAGATAGAAGACCGGAACGCCCTCCGGTGTTTGTGAAGAGCCGAATCAACCTAGATTTGGGTATTAATAGATAGAAGAACGGAACCTCCTTCCGAAGTGTAATAGAAGTCTCGAACCTAACCCAGATTTGAGTATTTAATAGATAGAAGACCGGAACCTCCTCCGGTATTTGTGAAGAGCTGAATCGACCCAGATTCGGGCATTAATAGATAGAAGACCGGAACCTCCTTCCGGAGTGTAATAGAAGTCCCACCCTAACCTAGATTTGGGTATTTAATCTTTGTTTCAAGTTACCGTTTCGGTCTTTTGGGCCACTCCCAAGGATTTCGGTTTGATTTGCAAGCTGCTTCTCAAAGCTTTGGTCAGCCATTTCGGCTTTGTTCTTTTAAGTGTAGGTTGTGTATGCTTTTGAATGCTCCCTTCGAGCTTTCCGTTCCCTTCTATGGGATGAAATTTAAGCATAGGATATACGTGCTCCAAGCGATTTCTTCGAGCTTTCGTTCCCTTCTACGAGGTGAAATTTGAGCAGAGGATGTACGTGCTCCAAGCGCTCCCTTCGAGCTTTCATTCCCTTCTATGGGATGAAATTTGAGCAGAGGATGTACATACTCCAAGCAGTCCCTTCGAGCTTTCGTTTCCTTCTACGAGGTGAAATTTGAGTAGAGGATGTACGTGCTCCAAGCGCTCCCTTCGAGCTTTCGTTCCCTTCTGCGGGAATAAATTTGAGCAGAGGATGTACATGCTCCAAGCGCTCCCTTCGAGCTTTGGTTCCCTTCCGCGAAGTTAATTTGAGCAGAGGATGTACGTGCTCCAAGCGCTCCCTTCGAGCTTTTGTTCCCTTCTACGGGATGAAATTTGTAGGCAGAGGATGTACGTGCCTAGGATGCAAATACACAGTTCACGGCGAGAACGCTTCTCGTGGGAGAGTACACAACTCGTGGGTGTAAACACACAGTTCGCGGCAAGTACACAACTCGTGTGATCACATAGCACTTTAAGTGTGAGCATACAGCTCGCGTGAGCATGTAGCTCAAAGTGGGGGGATGTTGACATATTGAAAGTTGCAAGTATGTTCTAAATGCATGGATATATTACTTGAATTAACAAACATGTTACCAGACCTTCATGATGCCTAATTGTCCTTCCGAAGTTCAGGGCATGATGATGCTACGTGACCGGGGCTTCGGCAAATGCGACATGTGCATGGCTCGTGACATTGATTAGCACAGTGATTTGTTGATCCACAATTGTAGCAACTTCCATGAGCAAAGTTTAGAGCTTTGGCTTTGGAGGTTCTACGCCTTCTCTTCATGTTTGAATGAGGCTCAAGATTCTCACTGGGACCTCCCTTCTTGTTGGAGTTTCCTTTCGAACAACTGAACTCGTCCGTACCGATGAATTTGTCTGCATGGAGATAGAAATCTTTGAAGTTTTTGCATCCGCGGATATATAACTCCTTCCAGAATGGGGTGTTCTTAATTAGTCCTAAATAAACAGTGATGGGCTTCTCCCAGTCATTCATGTCTTCTGCTTGAAGGGCCTCAGCCTTGAACCTTTCCAAGTAACTACTCAAAGATTCTTCTGGTTTTTGCTTTATATTTGCGAGGATCGTATAGCCCACGACTGGATCTTTGCAAACGCAGAACTGCATTGAGAATTCATGAGAGAACATCTTCCATGAATGGATGGTATCCTCTTTATATTGTCAGTACCATTTAGCAGCCGCTACTTGAAGCGTCATTGGAAATAGTCTGCATCGTACAGCACCAGAAGCGTTATAAACGTCCATACGGATACTAAAGGCCATGAGATGTGATTAACATAGAAATGTGTTTATTTTATGCTCTTATATCTTATCTTTTGTATATAAATAAATATTACTTGGATGTTATTTTGTCACTTTTACAGATATGCCAACTAAACCACATGCAGCCAGAAAAATAGAAAATGAAGATCAAAATGTTGTGTATATACATATGAAGATCTGCAGATGAAGACTTCGCATTGTGTTTCCTTTAGAGTTTAAGATATGTTCATCTTTGGTAGAAGAAATCTCCTTAAATCTTATCTCCCTTCAATTAGTCACAAGCAAAACAAGGAAGATATGGGAGGAGTAATTGCAAATTAAGAGGGGAGGAATAATTGTTAATTAATATGGGAGGGATAATTGCTAATTAATAGGCCCATATATGCATATATTGGATTAGGGTTTTAGGTTGGCTATCTATCCCCTATAAATATTCATGTAATCTCATTGTAAATTTTGTGTTCATATTCTATACTGCTTCTCTTCATTAATAAAGTTCTCTTTTATTTTTTTGCATTCTTTTATTTTCATAGCAATTTGTGTTGTCTAGTCAATTAGATTTGCTAGAACACAATTGCTATTGCAACTACTTTTCTCATTAGTGATTGACCGTTTGATTAGATTAGACGGTAATCCTAATTTTTATTTCTGTTTGTTTATTTCCTTTCTGTAAAAAAATTATTCAGTACGTTGTTACATTTTTAATCCTTGAATTGGTTATAGATTCGATTAGATTCAAATCTATAATTAATTCAGTTGTAATTTTTCTTGTTTTTATTGATAATTACAAATTTAGTTATCAGTTCAATTAGATTTGTTCTGAACTAAATTGTGATTTCAACTTTAATCCATCTCCAGGCTTTTTCTAACTCGCCTAAGAAATATATAAATAATAAAATTTAAAAATTCCTCCTTGTGTTCGGCCTGCATATTACACGATCTGTGCGCTTGCAGTATTATTACATAATTCGCGCTTTTCTAATTCCTTAGAAAGCGTCGATCAAGTTTTTGGCACCATTGCAGAGGAGGTAACGATTAAATTTTATTATTTATTTAATTTCTGATTCGTGTTAGTTTTTATTTTATTTTATTTTCCTTTTGTTTTCTTGTATATATAGAAAAAAAAATCTTGATTAGTAATGTGGTGTATCAATCACATTGGTACTGTCATGAACTAACAAGAGGAAAAAATTGCCAAATTTTTTCGAATTTCTTTCCACCTTTCATTCACCTTTCTAGTTTTGACATCTTCGATTTCCTTGCTATTTTCTTTTCATTTCTTTCCTTTTATAAAATTAAAAAAAAAACAATAAAAAAATTTCCTTCCTATTTTATTCTCTACCTTAATTCTCTCCTCTGCTTCTCTTTCCTTTTCTCAAATTTCTTTCCCATTCTACAACTGTTTACTTTTTACAAGTCCTTTCAAAAAGAAAAAAGATAACTTGCCATTTTCATTGATTTTCTGCCTTTACCATTTTTTTTCCTTTCCTTTTTTTTCCAATCAATTCTCTTCTTTTTGCAAATTTCTTTCTTCTTTTACAACAATAAAAAAACAAAACAATTCCTTTTTTCCTTCTCTGCCTTTTCTTATCACAGCTCTGCAAATTCACTTCTACCACAACCCCATCCAACTTCTCAACATCACCCTCCATCATCTAATCTTACACCATCTCGCAAGAGCATCTCCATCATCCCCTTGTCATACTCTCAAACCATCTGAATTCCGATCATCCCTCAAAAAAACTCTCCACGTCCCACCCAATCGCAAGTCCAACATAGACCAACCATACCCGTGAGTTCATCCCCTCCTCATCTCCCTCATAAACTCACAGACCTACCTTCATCACTGCGTACACAAACTTCTACCTACGAACCCCGTACCTCATGCATCATCAAGTCATACCCATAACCTACCACAAACAACAACCATACATCAAACACACATACTTCTTACCATCCTTGTCCACAAACACCTGCAAACATCTTCCAAGCCGCACCTCAAACCACAACAATTACCCCAATCCCGCGGTTCGCAAATATCAAAAAAAAATCACAATTTCGAAATCCTGAACCCGAATCCCCAAAAAAAGGAAGGTAAAATAGCGTTCGTAATTTGTTTCTAAGAGATAAGGTGAGGAAGGCGTCTTATATTTGGAGTGAGACTTCCAGTAGTTTATTTCTAAGATTTATAGGGGCTGGTTGATTTTGAATGCGAGTTCGAGTGACTCCGTCGTTTTTTGATTTTTTGGGAGTTATTTCTGGTATTTTAAAAGCTTGTGTGGTAGATTCTCTTTATTGTAAATTAAGAGGGTCTGGTTTTTCTTTTACAATTATTCGACCGTGTTGTTTTACTTTGTTTGCGCTTGTTTTTTCTTCTTTAGTTTTCTTCCTTTAAAAGTTGTACTTAATCTTGATTCAGTATTTATTTCCTCTTTACCATGTTTTATTTGCTCTTTCCAAAAAAATGGTGGGGATGCGGAGTACACGCCTACTACAGTCTGAGTCTAGTTTTGTCGAGTCAGAGTTCAGTCTCATAGTTCTTTGAGTCTAGTTTTGTTTTTGTTTTTTTCCCAAGTTGAATCGTTTCGCTTGTTTTATACTTTTTAGTCGAGTCAGTTGCTAGTTTAATCTTTCTTTTCCTTCTTTTCAATTGTTTTTATTTTTGTTTTTTTATTTGCTTTTATTTAAAAAGAGAGAGAGAGAGAAATCGAAAGCAGATCGAAAGTGAAGAAAGAGTTCAAGCAAATCAAGAATTCAGAAGTCAGAATCGCAAACAGTGGAATTTCAATCATTGATACCACTCAAATTTTCTGGATGGACTGCCATACCGCACTGTAAAATTTTCTAAACTCTGCAGGTGTTTTACTGCAAAAAAATATATAGAAATTGCTTGTAAAAATCTTTTGTAGGGGCAGCGACTTGCTTGTACAATCATTTTATTTCTGCAGTTATTTTTGTCTAATTGTCGTGTGGATGAAACTTCTGAATTTCCATAACTAAAATCATCACTCTCATCGATTTTTCATTATAAAACTTGATTAGATGTTGCAAATTATTAACTACGATAGTGTATTTTGTGAAATTGATTCTCTTAAGGGTTTGATCGCGGATATATATTAGTTCAATTTATTGAACTTCTAGCAAAAGAGGTTGCATACTACCCGTAAAACATTGGTCGTATCCCTTAGTATTTATACTATACGTGAACGGCCATAAGACCCTCTTCCCCCTTCAAATCGAGGTTATCAACCAATAGGATATACTTGAGTACGTTATCTATTTTGTAATAACAGCTAATTGTGTCAATCTTAAGTCATGGATTCAACAACGATGAGTGAAAAGAGTGTTAGCCACCATAATTCTCCTAAGGGCTCTCGAATAAACCAAAATTTTCCAAATGGGATGGATCAAAATCGAATTAATCAAAAATTTCAAAATCTCAACCTAGAAATGGATAGACCTTATCTCTTCAAGAACGATGTTACCCCACTAGGACTGTTCAACCTTCTGTTATAGTATTTCCACCTGTTGAAGGAAATTTTGAGCTTAAACATTCTTTTATTCAAGGGGTACCAAAATTTACTTGTTCTGAAAATGCTTATGAGTTTCTAAGTGATTTGAATTGTATTCATCCACAACTAGAATGCAACAATTATCTAATGAATCAAACCAGCTAAGGCTGATTTCATTCGCATTACTTGAAAGCGCTAAACGATGGCTAAATTCTCTTCCAAAACATTCCATAAGAAGTTGGGATGAATTTGTCACTGTATTCTTAAAGAAGTATTTCCCTTTCCATAAAACTCTAAAAATACGAACTAAGATAAATCAATTTTCTCAAAATGAGGGAGAAACTTTTTCAAAATATTTTGAGAGATTCAACCAACTCCTGTATAGTTGTCCTCATCATGCAATTCCAAAACATTATCTGTGTCAACTTGCATATGAAGGGCTAAACTATCAAACTCAAACACAACTAGAATCATTGTGTGGAGGAGAATTTATGTCTAAAATGGTCGATGAAGCTTGGGAATTTTTAGAAAATTATTCTGAAAAGGACATGCAATGGGAGTCAATTCGTGTTCCCATCTGTGCTTCTACTAGAGGAGTGCATGTCGTGGATCCAAATCAATTTCCCTTAGAAATTCAAACTCCTCAATTCGAAGGACAACTCCACTATTACCGTCAAGACCAAGTTAATGTCATCGCTCAAAATAGTTATTACTCATCCCCGTATAACCCTAGTTGGAGAAATCACCCAAATTTCTCATGGTCTAATCCCAATAATGTTGCAAATCCATCTCACATGATTTCGAATTCGAATTACCAAGATCCATTTTCTTTCTCCACAAATTTCTCAAATTCCACCTTAATCCAAACAACCTTATAGGCACCCTAACTTTCAATCATCAAACCAATCCTCTCAATCTTCTCAACCATTACAAGATATTGTTCGATTAGAGAAACAAATAAATAATCGCGATGTTAAACTTGAACAAATGATGAATATGATAAAAGAACTAGTGAAAAGTAATGAGAATGGAAAATTGCCTAGTCAACCCGAGAGGAATCCAAAATACAATTCTTGTATTGTGAACTCTTGTGAGGACGAAAATTATAATTCGGTTAACGCTGTCACCACCCTCAGATCTGGAAAAACGATTGATAATAATGTTGGCAATCCCGACAATCATTCGATTTCGACCCCAATCGAAAAGATTGACACTCTTCCGATGGAAACTAAGGCCATGTCTTCTGAACCTTCCAAATCTCCATCTTCTTCGAATGTTGGCAATCCCAACATCTCTTCTTCTAATGTTGGCAATCCTGGCAATGTATCTTCCTCTAATGTTGGCAATCCACACATCACATCTTCTACACCCTTACCTCTGTCATTTCCTATATCGAAACCTTCTCCTTCAAATGATCAAAATTCTGAAAGATTCTATAAACTAGTAGCTCCATATCCTCATAGACTTAACAATCAAAAGAAGGATGCGAATTTCGAAAAAATTCTTGAAATCTTCAAACAAGTTCGTGTCAGTACTCCACTCTTAGACTCCATCGAACAAATTCCTGAATATGCCAAGTGTCTGAAAGAGCTATGCACCGGAAAACGAGCAACTAATATTCCTAAAATTGCCTTCTCGACTACGAACACTAGCTCGGTTTTCTCGAATCCATCACCCATCAAGTATAAGGACCCCGGTTGCCCCACAATCGGTTGTAAAATTGGAAATACCCACATCAGTCATGCCTTACTTGATCTTGGTGCAAGTGTCAATCTTCTTTCTTACACTATTTATCGTCAATTAGGACTAGGGGAATTGAAACCCACAAGCATAACAATCCAACTAGTCGATCGAGGCATTGTTGAAGATGTCTTGATACAAATTGAACAATTCTATTTCCTTGTGGACTTAATAGTTCTTGAAACCAAGTCTGCTTCCAATCCTGATAGTCAAATTCCATTGATTTTGGGTCGTCCCTTCTTAGTAACCTCAAATGCTATCATTAATTGTAGGAGCGACCAACTTTGATTATCGTTTGGGCACTTAACAATTGAATTGCATATTTTTCATCAACCCAAAGAGATCGAAACAGGAGAAGTCGACATAATAGAAACAGTTTTAGATGGCACGTCTTATTTATCTCCTTAGAAAACGTCATTTCCCTCAGTAGACATGTCCACTATGTCTTTTGAAGAACTATTCAAAGACGAGCTTAAAATTTTAAATGACGAGAATGAATATATGGAACGTCTCAAAGATAATCGTAATTCCATATCATCAAAAGAAATTGTGGTTAAACACTCAAATTTAAGGGGTTTTGATAATCGTCTACTGAATGACACAAATCATTGTCACAATAAACTCTTCATAGGTAAGATTTTGATTTCAGACTTTATTGACATACCTTTTGTACCTCAAAAATCAGGTACAAAATCATCATACATCATTTTTGATAAAGGCAAGTGTGGGGGGAAAAGGAAACATCATTCTTCGCCAAACATTCATCATCGTCGTAGATTTCATTGTACATTTGATTTGCACACGCATATAGTTGCTAAATTGCATTTTATTTTACAAATCATTTTGCATTTAATTCACCTTTGGTTTTTATAGTTCACATTCAGGGAACATGGTTACAGTGTGGACACTGTTTAGTTCTAGTGAGGGGGGATTCTGCATTACATCCTTTTATTTTTTTTTATTTTTTTTCTTTTCTTTCTTTCATATAGGGCAATCATGCATTTTAGAACGTAGTAACATGTCAAAAAAAAATTCGACGGTACGACACGTTTTAGTTTGATACAACAAAATAAGTTAACGATTGTTAATTAGTTGATAGTATTTTTTTTCTCTCAACTAAGATCGAATAAGAAACATAATAAAAAGTTGATCTTTAAGGGAATAGTGTAACCGGTACATAGGGAGATTCTTAGGTGATGGCCATGAAGTTTATTCTAAATTGTAATCTTTGTTTAATAAGTGGAGGACTTAAAAGACTTAAATTGGCTTTTCAAATCTTTAAAACTAAGTTGTGTTAAGCTGGATTCGCATAATCTCTCTTGTTCTTGCATTTTCAATAATAATAATAGTAATCAAAGGGTATTCAACATTGCTTGTATATCTAGCGTTGGTGTGCAAACCCGCCAAGCTCTATCTGACATGTTGTTGACAAAGTCAGGGTCGGAATATCCTGGTCTCATTTGTTGAGTTGGACACCTAAGGATTACCGACATGTTGTTGACAAAGTCAGCGACGGTCTGCACAATCCGCCAAGCTTTGTCCCAACTATCTATCAGTCCGCAAGGCAGTGTATGGGTGGTATACCTTGGTCTTTTTAGTTAGGTGTATGTAAATAATCGTAAATATCAATTTTTATAGAGATGGAGAATAAGCGATGATCTCCAAACACTTCTTGGCCTTGTTGATTTGATTAGCCATACACAAGTAAATTAGAATACCACTTTGCGAACTGTGACAAACAAACTAAGAATTTATTTCATGGTTGCACTATCTTATCGACCGAACCAACTGGCCAAACTAGAATTTAAACATTGAAATCTTGAATTATGTGGAAAATTTGTGGCAAGTAGAGGTATCTAAAGTACAATCAACTGATTAGAAATTGTTAACTTAATTTGTTGTACCACTTTCCTGAAACAAGTCGTGTTTTCATTTTTATTTTTCATTTGCATATGTCTGTTTCATTCATGTAGTTGCATTAGAAACATAGCATACTGCATTTGGATTTTGTGGGTAGTATCCGCTGAAAACCCTCACGAGACACCACTCATCCTACTAGGGACACCTATAGGTTTAACGACTTGTTGCATACGCTCAATGCAATTGTGTTTCCTACGAAAGTGTGACATATCTAGTTAGTTTTTAATTTTTGTTTTACTCGAGGACGAGCAAAAGATAAGTGTGGAGGTATTTGATTAACATAGAAATGTGTTTATTTTATGCTCTTATATCTCAACTTTTGTATATAAATAAATATTACTTGGATGTTATTTTGTCACTTTTACAAATATGCCAACTAAACCACATGCAGCCAGAAAAATAGAAAATGAAGATCAAAATGTTGTGTATATACATATGAAGATCTGCAGATGAAGACTTCGCATTGTGTTTCCTTTAGAGTTTAAGATATGTTCATCTTTGGTAGAAGAAATCTCCTTAAATCTTATCTCCTTCAATTAGTCACATGCCAAACAAGGAAGATATGGGAGGAGTAATTGCTAATTAAAAGGGGAGGAATATTTGTTAATTAATATGCGGGGAATAATTGCTAATTAATAGGCCTATATATGCATATATTGGATTACGGTTTTAGGTTGGCTATCTATCCCCTATAAATATTCATGTAATCTCATTGTAAATTTCATGTTCATATTCTATACTTCTTCTCTTCATTAATAAAGTTCTCTTTTATTTTTCTGCATTCTTTTATTTTCATGGCAATTTGTGTTGTATAGTCAATTAGATTTTCTAGAACACAATTGCTATTGCAACTACTTTTCTCATTAGTGATTGACCGTTTGATTAGATTCAACGACAATCCTAATTTTTATTTCTATTTGTTTATTTCCTTTCTGCAATTTTTTTTATTCAGTACATTGTTACATTTTTAATCCTTGAATTGGTTATAGATTCGATTAGATTCAAATCTATCATTTATTCAATTGTATTTTTTCTTGTTTTTATTAATAATTACAAATTTAGTTATCATTTCAATTAGATTTGTTCTGAACTAAATTGTGATTTCAACTTTAATCCATCTTCAGGCTTTTTCTAACTCGCCTAAGAAATATATAAATAATAAAATTTAAAAATTCCTCCCTGTGTTCGACCTGCATTTTACACGATCTGTGCACTTGCAGTATTATTACATAATTCACGCTTTTCTAATTCCTTAGAAAGCGTCGATTAAGATGGTTTTCCGGATCATAAGTTCCATAATATTTCATGTTTGGGGTCTTCACACGTGGAGGTATCGTTGTATTCATGACCTTATCAACAAAGGGCGTCGTTCCTTCATTGTCACTAATATGCTTACCCAAGATTCTTACCCTTTCGGTTTCGAACATATTCTTTATGGTTTTCTCCGCCAATTTCCTAGGGTAGGTTTCCAAGTCTCCGTGGCTCAGTCTTTCGGGACTAGACTCTCTAGTAGTCAAACTTCTAGATTGCTCTTTACCTTCGCTGTGCTGGTTCTCGTCGCATCTTTTATCTATGGGGTTAGTTCTTTTCTTGGAAGGAATCGCAATAGATTTCTCTTTAATTTTCGAAAACTATATGGCCATACTTTCCCTTGTAGATTTGACTTCATCTTTTTGTATTGATTCGATGTCTATCGAGGAACCATATGATCGAGAATTACCCCCAAATCCTTCACTGCTGGTAGCTGTCGTTTCAGGGTCTTACTCCCCTTGACCCTTTCCTTCACAAAACTCAGATTCAGAGGTTGTGTTGGAATTGCAGGCTTGCCTACTCTCACAACATGTCGGCCAAACGATCAGACTACATTCCCCGTTAACACTTGATTGCTCCTTTGCAATCTTAAACTAACATGTAGATTTGGCGAGGATCTAATTCGGCTGTTAGACTCGGAAGATGTCTTCATTTCTGATTCCTCTTGACATAAGTCAAACACTGTGGTTCTTCGAGTTGTGCTCTCTTCAATATACATTATAGTAGCATCAATACGCAAATCCAAATGTAACGCTTCCAGCTCATTATCCTTCCCTCCTATTAAGTTTGACGGTTCCTTGATTTTCGGATTTACTGAGCTAATATTTGAAAGTGTTCTATTCTCCAAAGCGGTTGGTGCGTTGGAATCTTGTTCCCATATCCCTTTTGTCACAACCATTTTTTGATGGGTATTGGGAGTTTTTTTTTCAAAAGCAAAGATAAACAATGTTTGAAGTGGTAACCAGGTACTCAGAAGCTCCTTCCCGAGACCTTTTGCTTATGTTCCAACTTCTTCAGAACTTAGTCCTATCCGGGACGGAACAGCACAGTTAGAAGCGTGGCTAGGTTACTTTTACAGTATTAGTGGTAGGAAAAGGGAGCGGAGGTTCAGGCCCTCCTTCTAGCACCAAAATGTTAAAGATATTTTTCGTCAACACCCGAGATAGATCTGAGGGGTGATCTAAAGAGAAAAAATAGGATTATCCCACCCCCCCTCCAACTCGATCTAACTCATCGTTTCCTTGAAAGAAGGGTTTCCTCATGAGAAAAATGTCAGGTTTCCAAGGACCTAATGACTTGTGCAAGGATATTTCGATAACCCAACAGCATAATAGAATACTTACAGAAATAAGTTGAAGAACTATATAGTATGCAGAAGGAACAAAAACACACAATTTTATAGTGGTTTGGTTCGACTTGAACCTACATCAACCTTAAGAGCTTTTATGATTTCATTCATAGAGGAGGTTACATAAGTGATTCCCCAAATTGATTTATAAATTAGGGTTTGTCCACTAGGATCTGAGAAGAAGGAGAATGAGAACTCCTATAGGATATCAGAGGAAGAAGGATATGGAAATCCGCCCCCCTAAATGTGACCCCTAGGGTCTTATTTATAGTGGATTCATGGCCTCTTCTACTGTTGGGCTATTGGGTCTACAAGATCCTCCGTCGTCCGCTTTCCCCTTGGTTTCAGATGTTTGGCTTCTGACCGTTTTTGTGGTGCTGGTTATGGCCTCTGAAGTGAAGGTCCCGGTCAATTGGGGATTTTCCGAGATTGAGATGAACTTTATGATGAAAGGTCTTTCGGGAGGCATCTAGTCTCCTAGTAGCGGCTCGTGGTTGCAGGATTTCGGACGCCAGCTTCCGGCTTTTCCGTGAATACTTGGAGGAGCTTGTCCTCCCAATGTATGTAGATGGTTGTCGGTCCGAAATCGCTATCGGTGTCTGTACTAAGTAGCTTAGTATGGATAGCTTATATCTCCATTAGGGTTTTGGTTGGCCTTCCGATCGAGCTTTTGGGATGATCTGATCTTCCAGAAGATAGTTCTTGATGATGTGTCCGCTGTCTTCGAACTAACATTCTTGATGTCTTCTCATCCTGGTGTATTAGCATTAAGCAGGTTAATACCGATAACCCTTCCATCCTCCCAGGCTTCCGTTACTGGAACTCTTGCCTCCTTCTTTCTTTGCTTCTGAGTTAGATGTCCTTTCGTTATAGAGCCCTCTACCAAGCATGTTCCACCGGGTAGACTGTGTCTGCACTCTATGGATTTTGAGTTCCTTTTCCTTAAAGGGCATGTCAGTTTGTGTAGCTCTCAGGTCACCGTTTGGTGCTTGAGTTCACTGGATACCTCCTTACCGTTAGCTGGTTTCAGGGTTGATGTCACTTTCGAAACATTTCTCCTTATTTTTGACTCCTCTTAGTGTTTGTCCTTGCTCTCTAAAGGATTTTTATGTGCTTGTGGTTGCTCAAGACCCCTTCGCCGTCAGCCTATTTCATTGTTAATTTCGGTGGTAACATCAATTGTAAATGTTATCTTGAAAAATAACATAATTTTCAAATATTAGTTATTATAAGGAAAAATTGTTTAAGAATTATTTTCTTCTTATTCATTTACTTTTGTTATGAATTGTTAATAACATAAGTTAATTTTAATTTGAATTTTGAAAACATTTTGCTACTTTAAATATATATATTTAACTATTTATATAAAGGTTGTTTTTAATGTAAATTCTAATTATATAGATTTATAATTTATCATTCACGTAATTTACTAAAAACTAGGTCGTTACATTCTACCCCCCCTTAAAACAGATTTCGTCCTCGAAATTACAAAGTAAATAGATAGAGAAGATAGAGTGGTCAAATCAAAAGTTATCAGTCATAGCATATCAGATCATCCAAAATCGTACATATACTCAAATATATCGAGTTATACACACACACACACACATATAGTCAATCCACTAGACTAAGTCACCAAGTCAAACTACCTAGGATTCTACATGTGATCATTAGAAATGTTGATTACTTCTACTACTTCATCTTTATCATCTAAAACATTGGTTACTTCTAGTACTTCATTTTCATCATCTGGAATATGGATAATCTCCAATGGTGGACTAGTTGGATAAATCATCAAGGAAGGAAAATTAAAATAAAAGTCATTCGGTTTCTCGGCAATTCCTATAATCTCCTCAAACTCCAAAATAATCTGCTCAATATAGTCCCAGTCCATCTCTAACTATTTTATCTGTACCACTTGCTCAATCTGTGGTGCCTCTATTGTCATGTCAATCTATAGTTCATCCATCATACGATCTATCTATAATGCCTTCATTATAGGATCGAACTGTATTGCCTCTATCATCAGATCATCCTGCAGTGGCTCAAATGCAAAATCAAAAGTAGATGCCTCAATTACTAAGTCAATCTCCATAGGTCACCCTCCTACTCTATCTCTATCTCTACCTCACTCTCGTCCTCAAACTCTTCCTCCTCATCATACTCTTCCTCTTCTTGTTCCTCCTCGTCGTCATTTTGACCGTCGTCGTCGTCATCACCATCATGCGGGTCTCCATCATCTCATCGTTCTTCCTTGCCTTCATCCTGCTCATCAACAAGGTCACTATCATACTCCTTCTCAACAATCTATTCCTCACTCTGATCAACTCCAGAATCATCCTTTGAATCTATGTCAAGTCCGGCATCATCCCTGGGTTCCTTAAACTGATCGGACTCCCCTTTCTTCAATCCTTTCCACAACTCAGGCTGATTAATCACCCCAGGTTTCCATGTACCAATCTGCAATCTAATATGCTGCAAAGGGGTTAATCTTTTCTTTGACGTTCTCGATAGAATGGGTGCCATCTGGTCAATAAATGAATATCACATTTCAAAATAAGCCAGGATAAAACTGAAGAGTTCATAAGCCCTATCAAAAACTCAATCATCAACAAACATGTACCGATGACCATAGAAATGGAAAATCCATTTATACATCCATAACCAAAATACCAGTTAAAACGTATAATATATCCAATACCGAGTCATACACGAAGTCTGGACGGATCTTCCTTATGCGCTTTTCGGTCTTACAAGTGCAGTCATTTGGATTTTCGCTCCATTGAACTTTTATTGGCCTTACTATCTTGTTGTGAAGCTTCTCCTCGTCTCAGTTCAAAATTTTGATTGGATACCTATTCACTGTCAAATTCGGCCTTACTTCCAAATCTTATTGAATTAATGGCTCAACTATTGATGACGGGTCGTGAACACATTTTCTTAGGTAGGAAACGTGGAATACATTGTGAATTCCCGCCAACATATCTGGCAGCTTCAACTTATAATCTAATGATCCAACTCTTTCCAAAATATGAAATGAACCAATATACCTCGGAGCTAACTTTCCAGAATTTCCAAATCTCATCGGTCCTTTGATTGGGGAAATCTTCACAAACAAAAAATCTCCTACTGCAAATTCTAAGTCCCTTAAGCTCATATCTGCATAGCTCTTCTATTAACTCTGGGCTTCTTTCATTCTTTCCCTGATGAGGGTCATCTTTCCTGTTTCTTATCGAATCAACTCTGATCCAAGCACAGGTCAGTCGCCAGATTCAATCAAACAAATCGGAGATCTACAGGGCCTGAGCCTTCCATAAAGAGCTTCATGGGGTGCCATCCCTATGCTTACCTGTTAGCTATTATTAGCAGAAAACTCTACCAAATGCAGGTGATCCTCCAATGTCCAAGATGCAAGCCCTTAGCATATCTTCTGGGATATGATTTATTCTTTCAGTTTGACCATCAGTTTGAGGATGGTAAGCTGTACACAAATCCAATCTCATACCTAAAGTTGTTTGTAAAGCCTCCTAAAATTTAATGGTGAAAATAGGATCTCGATCACTGACAATGCTAATTAGAATTCCATGTAGTCAGAATATTTCTCACATAAAAATCTCTACAAGAGGAACAACTATTCTAGTCGACTTCACTGGAGTGAATCTTGCCACCTTTGTTAACCTATCGACAATAACCTAAATCCCTTCATTTTCTTTTCTGGTTTTGGGTAAACCTCTAATAAAGTCTATTAAAATCATTCCTCACTTCCATTTAGGAACTTCCAAGGGTTGTAGTAATCCAGCGGTCTTCTGATGCTCCCTTTCACTTGTTGGCAGTTTGCAAACCTACTTATGAAAGTAGAAATATCCTTCTCCATCCCTGGCCACCAAAAAGTTCTTCTCGTATCTTTGTACATTTTTGAATTCTAGAATGGATACTAAATTTAGAATTATGAAATTCTTAAAGGATTTCCATTCTTAAACCATCCACATCAGGAATACATAACCGATCATTCAATCTAAGGTTACCGTGATCGTCTATCTTAAAATCCGAATATCGACCCTCTTGGGTTCCTTGAACAAGCTCATCCAACTTATCATCTTTCCGTTGATTGCACAAAATTCTCTCCTGAAGAGTTGGTTCAACTTCCAAAGGAGATAAAACCGCATCCCGACTTAAGTTTCTACTATAACGTTAGCTTTTCCAGGCGTGTATAAAATATCTTAGTCATATGTTGCAAGAAACTCCAACCACCTCTATTGTCTTAAATTCAGATCCTTTTAGGAGAAAAGATACTTTAGGGGTTTATGATTGATGAAAAGCTCAAAATTTTCACCTAATAGATAGTGTCTCCACATTTTCAATGCAAAGACCACAATTCATAACCCCAGATCATGCATTGCATAGTTCTTCTCATGTCGTTTAAGTTGTCTACTGTCATACGCAATGATCTTTCCATTTTGCATTAATACTGCTCCTAACCCTACTCCACAAGCATCGGTATAAACAAAAAATTCACTCCATCCGCCAGGAACCGCTAAAATTGGCGCACTGGTCAATCTTCTCTCCAACTCCTGAAAAGCTTCTTCATACTTGGGGTCCAAATGAATTTCTCACCCTTATTAGTCAACTTAGTCAGGTGATAGGATATCTTAGAATAATCATGAATGAATCTTCTGTAGAATGCTAATCCCAGAAAACTACGAACTTCCGTCAGAGTCTGCGGCTGCTTCCATTGCTGCACAGTTTCTATCATGATTGGGTCTACAGAGTTACCTTCCTCATTCACAATATGCCACAGAATCTTATTTCTAACTGCCAGAAATGACATTTGGAGAACTTTTCCCTCAACACATGCTTTCATGAAGTCTCCAATACTACCTCATGACGATAATGATGTTCTTCCTCCATCTTCGAATAGACTTGGATGTCATTGATAGAACTAGGACGAATGTATATGGATTTTCCTAAAAACTCGATTCATCAAATTTACAAAATAAGCCGGTGCATTGGTTAGCCCGAAAGGCATAACCAACCATTCATAGAAGAAATATGGTCCTATAAAAGCTGTTAAAGGAATATTATCTTCAGTAGTTCTTAATTGGTGAAATCCCGTCACTAAGTCCATTTGAGAAAACATTGTTGCTCCGTGACGTTGGTCAAAAAGGTCATCGATACGAGGTAGAGGATATTAATTCCTACTGGCCACCTTGTTTAATTCACGATAATCCACACACAATCTTAGTGAACCGTCAAATTTAATTACAAACACCACCGTCGAGCCCCAGCTTGAAAAACATGGTCCTATAATCCTCTATTCAAAAAATCTTGAGTCAGGTTCTCTAATTCGATTACTTCTCTTGGAGCCATTCATCTCTTAGTGAGGGGGTTAACTTTTAACTTCTTCGAATACATCAAATAAGTCTCTGACTACCTCAAACATTTCCAAATTTTCTTGTGGTGCTTTCAAGGCATATAAGAAACTACTGGTATGAATATCTGGTTTTTCCACACGGTATTTTGTCTTTCTTTCCTATACTAGTTGTTAAAATAACCTTTTCCTTATCACATTTAATTCTATCATGGAACTCACTCAACCAATCGTAACCAAGAATAAGGTCAAAGCCTTTAAAATCCAAAACATAAAAATCGAAGAGGAAGAAATGAGAAAGATAGGAGATGACCATGTTTTCACAAATCATTTTTAATTCTATTTTCCCACCTATAGGTTGGATACACAAATAACGTCTTGTGAAATTCTTGTGGTAAGATGGAATTTTTTTACTCAAGAGAAATGAAACTATGCGAGGCACCAGTATCAAATAATATATGAACATAAACTCCATTTAAAAGTAAGGTACCTTTCAAGACTCCTTTTCCCTTCACGTCAGCTGAAGTTGATGGCTCATTCTTAATAGCATACACCTTAGGCCATGTCACCCTCTTTGATAGCGGGCGATCCTTCACCATGTGTGCTGGTTGATGATAGTTACATCAAAGAGTCTTCTGAACTATCTCACTTCCTGATCCACATTATTATTGATGAGTTGTTGTTGTGCCTTGACTCCCGGATTTTTGCAGAATATGGCTATATGGCCCTTCTGCCTGGAGTTGTGGAAGACAATATCCTTGGATTAACTTCCCGATTCCTTTCCTTCCACTGTTCTTTTTTCTTTGTTCTTCCAGTTTGCTTTGTTCTTCCAATTTAGATTAAATTTCCTCTTATTGGTGTTGGTGTCACTAGCTCTACTGCTAGGTGTAGTTGCAGTAGGCTTTGTCTTCTCTAAAGCCTCATAACAGAGTGTTATATCCACTAAATAAATGAAAAATGCTTTCAAGTGTCCAACCATTTTCACATGGAAACTCTCTTTTAGACCAACCACAAACATTTCGTTTTTCTTCAGCGGTGTGTTAATCAGGTCAGGTCCAAAACAAGAAAGTTCATTGAACTTGTTTTCATATTCAGCTACAGACATACTCCCTTATTTGAGATCCATGAAATCCATGTACATTATGGTTTTCCCCGTAGCAGGCAAGATTTGTGCTACAATTTCTTCTTTAAACATTTCCCATGAATTTTTTTCCTGTGAAACATTAGTTGGTTGAGAGTTCCACCATGCAGTATCTGCATCTTGGAGTTTCCATAACGCTAGAGTCGTTTCTGCTCATCAGCCAATTTCAGTCCATTGAAAATTTTCTCGCAAGTTCGTAACTAGTTCTGGGTCTCGAGAATGGATTAGTTCCCTTAAAAGTTTTCCTCTTAAAGTAGCAAAATCTTTGTAGGTAGTAGCAAAGCTGGATCTAGGCTGTACTAGAATTACTTTCTCTGTAGTCTCAACTATATTTTGATTAGGAGTACATCCATTTGTAGTGGTAGTACACAAGCACTTCTTCCATATCCGGCTCGAGTACTCATTCTTATCTCCTGGATATAATAAGGCGGTTCTTAACACTTGATCTAAAGATGTTGCTTTAAGAATAACTCTTATAATTCACTCGAGTTAATTTAACCTTAGGGATGAATAACATAAAATTAAAAATACGCTCTCTTAATATATATGCTAACCCAAAGCCTAGGCATTCAATAACCTACTGATACCAACTGTAACGAACCAACTTTCGAACACTTTGGAATTCGAGTCATTATTAAGAAAAAAGAAGAAAAAATTAGAAGGATAGAATTAAATACAATCAGAATATCACAATGGAATTGGATAAATACAATACACACATAATTTATAGATGTCTTAATAATTATACATAAGAGTTTTCCAGCATACAACTATTACATACATATGGTCTCATGACCTGTCCATTTTACATACCATAATATAACATAGGTTTTACATAGATACACTAGCATGATCTTTATCTAGGCACCTCCTGCCAAACTTCTCCAAAGGGTAGTGATTCAAAACCTGGATCACTTAACTACTCATAATAATTATTATGAGCATCCAAGAGTTTAGAAAAAACAATAGAAAAATAAACGTTGGGTCAGACATAAGCCTAGTGTGAGTAAACAATTTTATTTCAAAAATACTTGAGAAATCAAGGGTGTCTTATAAAACCATTCTACACATAGATAACTTGTTTAAATTTTAGAAATATTTTCAAAAGAATGGAATTCTCGTAAGACACGACCATACATAAACATGGCACGTGTATTTATCTTACAATAGCCAAATCACCTTTTTGTATCAGATCCTGTGATATTATAATAATGTCTATCAACCCATAAATAATATAGGAATATAACAAAAAAGCTTGCATCTCAATTTTTGACATAGGTTGTTTACATCTAAAGCAGTGCGGCTTGTATTGGAGTTTTGATTTCCAACATAACTAGGTATGGAACCACCTTCCGATCAATGTTCTCTAGAGATTAAACACCGGGGTTCAACAAGAACATATTGCAACACGGCCACACAGAACCGACCACTCATTCAACTTGAGTGTACCGAATATATCATCACTACGTTTAGTAGCTATCCAACCGTACTTATTCCGAAGCATACAAAAAAGGACAATCAATTTCTCTAGATCAAGTTATGATATACCCTAATGGGAATAACCTAAATAGCCCTGCTGCCTGCCCTATTTTATTTATTTACCGGTTGATGAGGCTTGAGGCTATGATTACCTTTTTGAAAATTCATTTTCATTTAGAATGTCACATTGTTAGATACGTCCGTCACTAATTGATTGGTACAAAAATACTCTGGATGTTAAGCTAAAATAAGTTGCCTTCTCCGCCACCATTCTTGGTATATTTTTAAAAACCAACGTACATGATTATTGGAAATACACTGTCAGACATTTGTCCATACAAATTCGTTCAGGGATTGAACAGAACCGAAGCCACTAACTATACTACATCCATTTTGGAATCACCCTCACGGTTAGTAGTAGTAGCCCTTGCTTTTCAATGTCTTCAACATGAATTCAATTTAATCGAATGCCTAAGTCGAAACAAAGTTGTATTCAGATTTCATATCGAAAACCGATCCCGGACTCTTTGAATCAATGAACATTAATATCATTTTAGGCCAAGTTGTATTTTAAAGGAATCATAATATAATTATCTGATATGAAAATTCATTTCATATTTAATGACCTGTTTACCTAAATTGATTCACCCGTACTAATCTCATTTCTGATTTCAGAATAGTGATCAATATAGATGATTTAATTTCAAGCCAAGAATCCATCATCATAAAAATTAAATTAAATTTCTTATAGTTTGATCTTGACTTACAAAATTTCCAAAATTAATATTACTTTTGGAAATAAATTATATTGGTTAATTTGGTTATTAAAGTTAATAACTAATGTGTACTAGCAAACAACTAGCCTATGTAATAAGAATTTAATTTACACATGAGTAATACTTAACCAAACATTTGAATAATTTTTGTCATTACTTCATACCTATTTACTAAGACAATTTCATGCAAGTGCTTTAAGTTTATAAATAAACTTTTCAGGCCCAATTCGGCCTAACTTGCACACAACACTCCCATCCCTTAATTACTACCCATGAAACTCTTAGGCAAATTTCTCTTTTTTCTATAAAATGGTGTTCCAATTTTCAAAGGAAATTAAACATTGTGTGCGTCTATATATATACATATATATATATATATGTATGTATGTATGTATGTATGTATGTATGTATATGTATGTATATATGTATATCCCTCTTTAGGACCAACCAGCCCAGCATCTAAATGCAACAACTCCCCAGGCCTCCTATTCGTTGCTTCCTACAATATTCCAAGTAAAACTTCATCTTTGTGAAGTAAAAAGTATTTAGCTTCAAAGAATTTTAAGGTTAAGACAATACATTCTCTTCTCGTTCTTTTTTCACATCAGCCGGACCCAGCCTAGTTTCACGCAACCCATCCTCACGTCATAAAACTGCTTCGCAAGTCCCATGTTCCAGATCTCCCCATCCAGGATTTTGTGTAACTAAAAAAATACTGATGCATCAATTCTCATGCATCAACATGATGCATACACATTACACTCTTGGCCCCAAGTCCTTCTTCCTCCTGCTTTTCTTTTTCTCCGTCTCCTATCCCTTGTTTGTCTCAAACCAGTGCACTGTGCACATGCACTGCCGCTCCTCTGATCAGTCTTCCATCTTGTCCATCGCCACAAACGTAACCTCGCCACCTACAATCGATTCTTTCATCAAATCGTCTCATACGCTTTCGAAACAAAATTCGAAGCTTCACCAGAAACTCTACCGTAAACAGATTCCATAAAATCACCTCACACCGCCACTTCATCGGTCCAGTCATCACCAAACTCCGGTCAAACCTAGCCGTCATGTCCCCACTTCGAACCAAACAGGTGCGAACGCTCAATTATGAAGGTCGGTGGCGTAGTTCGACACCCGACCCGGCCTCCAAACTGAACCCAATCCTTCTTCCTTGACCTTGCTCTTGTTGGAACCTGGAAGCTGCAGCAGCAACCTTGAAGTCACCCATGCAATAAACATGAGGCTTCACCAACCATGCACCAACCATGCCACCAACCGAACCACCAACCTAGCCACCAACCCCCACTAACCATATTCTCACCTATATATACATTCTTCTTCTTCTTAACTTTCATCCCATTCGAAATCCAATAAGAAGAAAAGATTAGAGTGAGATTGAGTGTTAAGTGAAAAGTGTTTTGTGTAATCACTTTGTAATATTCTTTTAAATAAAAGATCTGCAGCAGCCCGGAGACATAAGCATAATTGGCCGAACTTCATTATCAAATTTGTGTCTCTTACCATTTCTACATTTGATTTCTTTTCTCCACAAATCTAATTATAAGGAAATTTGCATAATTTCCAAACAACTAGTATCAGAGCCATAATTTTTTAGAAAGGAAATCAAGTTCGAGTGGGAGCAATGGCGGTAGATGAAGGAAACGTGAAAATTGCGAAGTTTGATGGAGCTGACTTTGGCTTTTGGAAAATGCAAATTGAAGATTACCTATATCAGAAAAAGCTTTGTTAACCTCTCTCAGAAAAGAAGCCAGAGAATATGAAGGATGAAGGTTGGGCTCTTCTTGATAGACAAGCCCTTGGAGTTATTCGAGTGACGTTATCTTGCAATGTTGCTTTCAACATAGCAAATGAAAAGACCACGGCGGGTCTTATGGAGGCTCTCTCCAGTATGTATGAGAAGCCATCGGGCCCTAACAAAGTTCATTTGATGAGACAATTGTTCAATTTGCGAATGACAGAAGGTGATCTCAACATCTCAATGAACTGAACACGGTTACTTCTCAGCTAAGTTCAGTTGAAATTGAGTTTAACGAAGAAGTACGGGAATTGATACTTTTTTCTTCCCTACCAGAAAGTTGGAATTCTACTATCGCGGCAGTGAGTGGGTCATTGGGAAGTAATAAGTTAAAATTTGATGATATTCGTGATATGGTTCTCAGTGAAGAGATCTGACGAAGAGATTTTGCTGAGTCATAAAAATTTTCAATTTTACATGCATGATCAAGAGGAAGAAATTCAACACGAGGTAATGGAAGTAGAAAATCAAACTACCGAGGTAGATTGAAGAACTGGAGATATAAATCTGTAAATCCCAACAATTCTCATAGCTCAAATACCATTGAGTATTGGAACTGTGGAAAGATGGGACACTAAAAAAATCAGTGCAGAAGTGCACTAAAGGACCAGGAGGCGAAGGCAGAGGAAAATGTTACTTCTACCTCAGGAGGAGATGAGCGTTGATATGCTCTTTGGACAACAAGGAAGATTCTTAGGTGCTAGACTCTGGAGCATCGTTTCATGCCACTTCGCAGAAAGAATTCTTCGAAAGGTACACCTCTGGAAATCTTGGAAAGGTATATCTTGGTGATGATCGACCTTGTAATATCATTGGTAAAGGTGCTGTGAGGATTAAGCTAAATGCATCACATCAGTATAGGAGCTAAAGGATGTCAGGCACATACCTGGTTTGAGAAAGAAATTGATCTCTGTAGGACAACTAGCTAGTGAAGGCTACACTACGACTTTCCATAGTGATGATTGGAAAATTTCGAAGGGTGCAATGATGATTGCTCAAGGCAAGAAGAGTGGTACTCTTTACATGACAGCAGGAGCACAATGTTCAATCATTGTTGCAGCTAGCAATGAAAATTCCAACATATGGCACTAGAGGCTATGACATATGAGTGAAAAGAGAATGAAGATTATGAACTCGAAGGGAAGACTTCCAGGTCTACAGTCAGTGGAAATAGGCATGTGCGAAAATTGCATACAGGAAAGCAGAAGAGAGTCAACTTTCAAATAAGCGGTAAAACCCCAAAGAAGGAAAGGTTGGAGCTTGTTCATTCCGATGTTTGGGGGCCAACGACCGTCTCATCCATTAGTGGAAAGCATTACTTCGTCACTTTCATCGATGATCACTCGCAAAAGGTATGGGTTTACATTTTAAAGCATAAATCTGAAGTGTTCGAGGCTTTCAGGATGTGGAAAACTATGGTTGAAAATGAGATAAATCTAAAGATCAAAAAGCTTAGAACTGACAATGGAGGTGAATATGAAGATACCAAATTCAGGCAGTTCTGCTATGAGCATGGAATCCAAATGCAGAGGACCGTGTCGGGTACGCCTCAACACAATGGTGTAGTTGAGCGTATGAATCGAACGTTGGCAGAAAGAGCCAGAAGAATTTGCATACACTTCGGTCTACCAAAGTAGTTCTGGCAGAAGCAGTCAACACAACAGCTTATTTGATCAATAGAGGTCCTTCGGTTCCCTTAGAGCACAAAATACCAGAGGAGTTATGGAATGGAAAAGAGGTAAAACTATCACATTTAAAAGTTTTCGGTTGTATAGCATATGTGCATATTAGTGATCAAGGTAGGAATAAACTTGATCTCAAATCCAAGAAATGCACTGTCAACGGTTATGGCGAAAACGAGTTTGGCTACTACCACATTTGGGATGATGAAAACAAGAAGGTGATCCGTAGCTGAGATGTGATTTTTAACGAAAGGGTAATGTACAAAGATAGACGCAAAATAGAAGTCAACAACTCAAAGCAGAGTGAGCCAGTATTTTCAGATTCAAATGGTATTCCAGATAGTCTCATAAAAGAACCAACTATAGCAAATCCTCAATTTGATGAAATAGTTGATTTGAGCGGTGTGGACCAGTCTGACACACCAAAACATCCTACTCCTGCTCGTGAATTGACGAGGTCTTCTCAACCTCATGTACCTAACAAAAGATACATGAACTATTTGTTATTGACTGATGTAGGGGAACTTGAATGCTATGATGAAGCATCTCAGACTGAAGATGCTAGCAAGTGGGAGCTTGCCATGAAAGATGAGATGAAGTCTTATCTCCAACCAGATATGGGAACTAGCCGAGTTACCCATAGGAAAGAAGACACTTCATAATAAATGGGTGTATCGGGTGAAAGAGGAGCATGATGGTTCCAAGAGGTACAAAGCTCGCTCAGTTGTCAAAGGATTCCAACCAAAAGAAGGAGTGGACTACAATGATATTTTCTCTCCCGTTGTGAAGCTCAATACTACTAGGTCAGTATTAAGTATTGTTGCTATTGAAGACCTTCATCTTGAACAGTTAGATGTGAAGACCGCATTTCTTCATGAAGACTTGGATGAGGAGATATATATGCACCAACCAGAAGGTTTCTTTGAGAAAAAGAAAAAGAACATGGTGTGCAGAGTAAAGAAAAGCTTGTATGGCCTGAAACAAGCCCCAAGACAATAGCACAAAAAGTTTGATGGATTCATCAAGGACGAGTTCCAGAAGTGCAATGTTGATCATTGTTGCTACTTCAAGCGATATAGGTCTAGTTATATCATTTTACTACTTTATGTTGATGACATGTTAGTAGCAGGATCAAATATGGATGATATCAGAAGGTTCAAGCAGCAACTATCAAAGGAGTTTGACATGAAAGACTTAGGTCCAGCAAAGAAGATTCTTGGAATGAAAATCACTAGAGATAAGCAGAGAGGGTTCTTGCAGTTATCTCAGGAAGATTACATCAACCGTGTGTTGCAAAGATTCAACATCGACGATGCTAAGCCAGTCAGCACATCATTAGCCAGTCACTTTCGTTTATCCAAGGATCAGTCCCCTCAAACGGAAGAAGAAAGGAATTTCATGATTGATGTTCCTTATTTCTCAGCTATTGGAAGTTTGATGCATGCCATGGTCTATACAAGACCAGACATTGGCCATGCAGTGGGAGTTGTTAGCAGGTTTATGTCAAATCCAGGGAAAGCTCATTGGGAAGCAGTCAAGTGGATTTTGAGGTATCTACGAGTCACCGTATAGAATGGTCTGTATTTTGGTAAAGGGCAGTTAAAAGCTCAAGGCTATGTAGATGCAGACTTTGGAGGTGAAGTCGACAATCGAAGAAGCACTACTGGTTATGTATTCACGATTGGAACTACAGCTGCTAGTTGGATGTCACAGGTATGGAAGATTGTCGCATTATCCACTACAAAGGTTGAGTATGTAGCAATCACCGAAGCTAGTAAAGAGATGAAATGACTTCAAGGTTTGTTAACTGAGTTGGGATTCAAGCAGGAAAAGAATATCTTATACAGTGATAGTCAAAGTGCAATACACTTGGCGAAGAATTCAACAATTCATTCTAGAACCAAACATATTGGGCTTCGTTATCACTACATCAGATCTCTACTGGAAGATGATGTGTTAATACTGGATAAGATCGAAGGAAGCAAGAATCCAGCAGATATGTTGACAAAGACAGTAACTATCGATTAACTGAAGTTGTGTTCAACTTCTGTTGGTCTGCTGGAGTAAAAAGAGCAGAATGGCTGTTGCATTGATCAAGGTGTGAAGACAGATTGAAATCAGTCTTAAAGTGGGAGATTGTTGGAACCTGCAAGCTGCAGCAGCAGCCTCGAAGTCACCCATGCAATAAACAAGGGGCTTCACCAACCATGCACCAACCATGCCACCAACCGAGCCACCAATCAAGCCACCAACCCCCACCAACCATATTCTCCCCTATATATACATTCTTCTTCTTCATAACTTTCATCTCATTCCAAATCCAATAAGAAGGAAATCCTCCCAGTAAGAAATGAAAATTGTCGGAAATATTCAGTAATTTCCGTTGGAATGGTTTTCCTACCCATTTACCATTTAATGGGCCAAGCCCAAGTAAAACGAGTCCTTTTTGTTTATTTCTGCGTTTCATTCCCAAATTTGATTTCGTAAACCTAATTATTTTTCTTCGTTCTCATCTCTGATCTATTTTTGCATTTCTCGTTTGCTCCAAAGACCTTCTTCTCCTCCACTCTCTCAATACTTCGATTTGTGCTTACATTTTCTCATATGCATTTGGGATTCAACGGAAACCCTAACCTTGACTTTTTTCTCCAGGTACTACAGTTTTTTATTTTAAAGTTCATTCTTGGTTTTCTTTGTTGGCAAATTTTATTTCAACCCATAAATTTAGTTACTAACCCCACCATTTTATCAAATAAATGATGATTAAAATGCCATTTTTCTATTATATTTTTTTTCTTCTGCTTTTTTGAACACCTCGTCTTTGCACTACGTGGTTTTTCGGTCTACCTTGTAGTAAGCCTACGTTGTTCATGAATGAACCACAAAGATCATCTGCGTGGTACTTTGACGAACCACGTAGGACAACTACGAGCTACAGTGAAAAACTATGTAGTCTTCCTACGTGAATGGGTATTTTTGGGTTTTTTTTTTTAAAAAAAGGGGCTACTAACTAAATTTGTGGGTCTACTGATTATTTCATAATTTGGGGATACTAACTTAATTTGTGGGTTGAAATAGAATTTGCCTTGTTTGTTATTTATTGCTGCAGGGTTAAAAAAGGAATTTTGACAGTGCTGAAAAAGAAATTTTGACACATCGCGTATATTGGTTACTTCAACACTGGTTTGATTTTTTATTGGGTCGTTATGGAAACTCAATGTTTCGGTAATTAAGACAAGATTCATGCCAATGCTCTACTGTTCTTTGGATGTCTTGTTAACAGGTGGAACCGTTCCTCGGATGTCTATTTTTCTACTTATTGTTTTCTTTAATTTTGTTTTGCAGCGCTGTAATTTGTTACTTCAACACTGGTTTCAATGTTCTGGATTTGTTTTGTATGAGCTATGGAATGTTTTGTTTGCGCTTTCACTGCTTGCATCATATTGTATTGGGAGTCACTAAAGTACGGTCATCTCAACTGTACTGCAAATTGTTCAATAGGCATTTGGTTAATTAGACTAAAGGAAACAATTGTTTCGTTTTATGTCCAATTGTCCTTTATTTACCATTGTTATATATGTTTTGATATTCTATCACAGTTGTTCAATTATTTGATTCATCACAGTTGTTCGCCTATTACACTGATTCTTCGAATTTACACCTGCTATATGGGATTTGTCCAACAAACTGTTTTGTTCTAGTTCAGTGCTTGTTTGAGTACTACACGTTCTGTATATTTATTTAGAACCATATTCGCATTAATTACAAAGGATAGCTGTGTTGGTTGTTTTATTAAGATGATGTTTTATACTTATAGATGATCATGCTATTCAAAACATCTTATTTAGTGCCCTTATGCTTAGTTGTTCAATTAAAAAGTGGAACAATACAAAAAAGCCTTGTTTTATGGTTTCAGTTTACATAGTTTGTTAATAACAATTTAGAGCACCTTGAGCAGGTAATGTTCAGCATTCACAATTCCTTGTACTGCCACAAGGTGAATGCCCAATAATAGCATTCAGTTGCATTATTGAGGGATTAGTATAGAATTTTGAATTGGTCTTAGCTGGGTGCTTATTTAATAAATGTCTAGTAATCAAGTGTTTTTTTTCTCCCTCTCCTTTGTAAACTACAAAGTATCGGGTTCCACAGACACCTTCACTCCCATAAGTACATCAACCTTAACTTTATACACAGCGTTTGCATCACCCACATTTGTAACTATCTGTTTAACTTCAGTAACACCAAACTATAAACAAACAGTGATAGTCGAAAGTTGCATTACAAGCTTGTTTACAAAAACTTCCATGTGATCCTATTCTATTGGATGAAAACGTATGTTCACTGCTGCATGTTGAATTTCAAAAGCATGTTACTTGAAACAGTAGAAGGTAAATATTTAGTGCCGAATGCACGTAAGACTATAACCAACCATCCGTTCTGTTCAGTTATTCTCTCTCATGTTATGCAACTGGTCCAACGAGCCGAGCAACCAGAAAGGGGAAACCAGCCACAGACTGGTTTTGGGAGAGGGATACAACGACAAAGAGAAAGCCGTTATAATGTTAACGTTATAACGACAAACACTTTGCCGTTATAACTTATAACGGCAAAGTGTTTGCCGTTATAACACTTTGCTCCACAAAACCCACGCTGCCACCCCCTCCTCGGCTCCATTCTCCTTTCCCATTTCAAACCCGAAAAACCAATCTCCTCCCCCATTTTCCACCAAATTTTCTCCACCATTTCACCAATCTGTCAGCTTTTAACCAAATTAACTAGCTTGTTTGAGATATTCGTTCGAAAATATGGCCAGATTACTAAAAAAAATCACCAAAAAATTCATGCACAGCGACGATAGTGGCACCGGGGGAAGTGGCGCAGGCGGGAGTGGTGCAGGAGGTAGTGGGGAACAACCAGCGCTCGGAATAGAAGACTTGCTTGCAGCCACCGAAGAAGTAGGGGCGCACGAGGAAGGTGGCCATCATGGACGTGGCGGGCGTAGAGGTGGACGAGTAGGCAGGACGCGTAGGGGTGTGGGATCGGTTTCCGCTAGAAAGGCCGATCTCGATGGTTTTCTGGATATGAACCTCAGCGCCGCGAAACTTCCTTCGCTATCCAACTTTCGCATTCTTCCAGAAGACGAAGTACACGTTAGCACGCAGTCGAGTTTGGTTGTAAGTATTTTTAGTATTATTTAAATAGTATTATTTGAGTATTAGATATTGGGTATATAGTATAACATTTTGTTGAACCGTTGACAGTCGCGGAATATACGTTCACGTGGTTCGTTAGCGACCACACTTAGATATTATCATGCACACTTGGCGGGTAAGGAGGGGGTCGCAGGACTGTTACACGCTCTTGGATTTCAATTTTTTCTAGGTAATATTAAAGACCTTTTAATGAAACAAGTGGATAATTTAGTAGTCATATTTTATCTTATTGTGCGCTTTGCAATTTTAGGAATAAACCATGTTATAAATGCCGATGTCCAATTGTGTGCGGCCATTGCTCTACGGTGGTACAAAACCACCCACACATTTCACTTTCCTTGTTGTGAGTTAGGACTTACACCGCTTGATTTCTCCATGCTTACTGGTATTAGCATTGGAGTATGTGCTTATCCCCCACTGCCTTATGACGATGGTCGATGGCGTGATCGTGCACTTGTTCATGATCTACTGCCTCATTTTGATGTTTCTGCTGCGTCGTATCAGGCAGAAGGCGCTATTAGAGTGAGCGCCATCCGTGCGGCCATGGACAGCATACTCGGTCAGTACTCCGTTGATGACGACTTGGAGTTTGCTCGATTATTTGTGTTATACCTTATGGGTAACCTGTTCTTTAGTTCTTCGAGCAGTAGTTTGCCTGTGGGGTTTCTTGAGGTCGCGGCTGAGTTAAATGTCGATGGGGCGATTTTATATGATTGGGGCACACCTATCCTTGCATACCTATACAGATGTCTCGACATGCAATGCACCATCTCTGATTCTCAGGTTTCTTTATTTGGATTCTGGGAGTTGTTACAGTATTGGTACTTTGAGTACTCTAGGAACTTTCATTTTATCACCCGTACTGCAGACCCATCGACCTTTTCCCCCCGTATATGCTTTTGGACTGCGGACAACCGGGGGTCCAGGGATAATGAGTCACACCATGTGTATCCCGTTGCCCATAACCAGATCGAGCTGAGGATGTATAGGGATCAGATTATATGGAATCCATTTGAGCAGAGTACATCCATCGATCTTGAGATCATACAGATTGCTAGGATGCTCGTCGGACGGAGATTTCCACTTATATCTTATCCCGTGGCGCTAGGTGCTTATTGGTATCTTGGTGAGAGGTGCTGGAGACAGTTGTATGACTTCGATGCTATTCCGGATGATCCACACCCACATACTTATCGGTGTATGATTTACCCGACGGAGCAGCTAGATATAGCCAGGGCAGCAGGTTGGTGGACGGCTGAGAGCTTTGTTATTATCGGGGAGTGTTACCTTACCTTCTGGCGTAGATTTTTCACCGGGTCCTCAGACACGATTACGCATGCAGCATCGATTGATTTAGTAGGTCCATCTGCTATACGACACGGCATACATCCACCTGTTGTCGAGGATATTACCCAGCCCAGCAAGAGTTTTCGTGCAGCTGATCATGTGGCGGCCGCCAGTCATTTTGGATGGACCATGGCAGTGCCCACCATTGGACCGGATCGTTACGTTGACGTGTTTCATCCTCCGGCCCATCACGATTACCCGGATCCTACACAGATATCATATCATGATATGTATGATATGCAGATGGGGATTAGGCATACGAGCTATATAGAGCATAGGCGTAGCCTAGATTACTATGATGGTGAGCTACGTCGTGTTGCAGAGGAGGCACGACAGCAGCAGGCGCATTTAGAGGCCCAGCTTGAGGCAGAGTGCAAGAGACTTCAGGACTTGCAGTTGTATTACCACCATAGGTCTAGTGCTGGGTCCAGTCAGCCTCTAGATGTTGGTGATGATGAGAGACGTCATCGGCGCCGCACACGTCCACGTACACATTCAGATGATTCGGACGACTGAGTTACTACCACTTTTATGTACTTTCGCAGTTGTCAGTTGTATGGTCCTACTGTTGGAGTAGACGTTCTGCATTTGTTGACTACCACTATTATGTACTTTTGTTGTATTACCACTGTTATGTACTTTTGTTGTATTACGTTTTCCTAGTTGATAGTTGTATGTTCCTGTTGTTTGAGTAGATGTTCTGTATTTGTTCACTACCATGATTATGTACTTTCGATGTATTACGTTTTCGCAGTTGTCAGTTGTATGTTCCTGTTGTTTGAGTATGCGTTCTGTATTTGTTGACTACCACGATTATGTACTTTCGATGTATTTTGTGTACGTTTTGATTATGTTTCTGTGTAGAGACTGCATTTGGTTATGTGTAGAGACTGTATTTCTGTGTAGAGAATGTTTTTGTGTAGAGCCGGTATGTTCTGTTGTTCTAGTTCCTGTAAGTGTTGTTTGGAATGTAATAACGTTTGAATTTGATGTTGAACAAGGTTTCCCTCTTCTCGTGTAGAAATGCAAAATTCTTAAATAGCACGCCAACATAACAAGGTTTACAGATAACTCCATATTCTACGCACAAACATCAAATTAAATAGATAGTAAAACAACAATAAAATCACTATACCATAAGCCTACTCAGTTCCATAGCGGGTCAACCAACTGTAGCGGTGTTTATACGCTTTGTAACCAACGAACTCCTCACCATACTCGAAAAGGTAACGAGAATCATATATTGCTTGATTTGTTTTAAATATGTTCTCGTCTTCAACAGTTTCGATAATCTTTGTGTACCGATCACAAGCGTCTGCAAAATGACGATTAGCCATTTGGATTTCAACCGATGTTCGTGTAGTGGGCCGGGAACGATGGTTGTTGTATAGCCTCGTGATCATTGCCCATCTTTCTTCATATGTTAAACCCCCTCCACTTTGCATTAGCAACTCATCTCTCTTTTCAACCTCAATATAGGATTTTACGAGGGCCAGCAAATCCTTAGACGAAAATTCTGGAGTAGGAGAATTCAATGTTTGAGCACTATTATTAGGTCGTTGATTTACTGGAGAAGGACGCGGAGCTGTAACCGCTCGATGCTGAATCGCGACAGGCACCTCTTCAACTTGTGTATCATGAACTAATCCAATTTCGTTATCGTTCACTAAGTTTCGTTCGTACTCATCAAAAATCCTTCCCATTTCTTCATCACTTATTTCTGAATTGTCCATGTAACCTATGCATCAGTAGAATAAGTAGTGTTACTAGAAGTACGAATTTTGTTGATAATAAACGTTACCTTTAAGAAAACAAGAAAATAAATTTTCTCGCTTGAGTCTACAACGGTGCTGCTTGAAGCTGTAGAAGGTATGAGATGGATTATCAGATATGGAGTACTTATAAGGGCAATGTACGACCAACAGTTACAATTCAACATACTTGAATACCGTTACAGGGTTCTCGTGATATTACGTTAGATTCCCTACAGTGACTTTTCACATCACAACAAATGTGGGCAGTTAGTATTAATTTCGTATACTGTTGTCATTTAATTCGGAAGAGACTACTCAATGCAGTGTGCGAAAGATGGAGACGTTTAATGGAATCCTAGCTACGAATGATGGAGACGAATCTTTAATTTTTTCTTCTCAGTGAATGGTCCAATCATGTCATACATGCATGTGAAAGGGTACAATCTACATACACGTGACTCGTATTAAATTCACAGTGATATTGCAGTATGTAATATTGTTGTATGCCTCAGTGTCAAGTCATTTCATTGACTGTAGCAGGCTTTGGAAGCATGATTCGTAATTGTTTTGTCATAGAGGCAATTTTGTGTATATGTAGGAGTTTAAAAATAGGGGTCGTCCACCGGTGCTTTAACCATTTCAATTCACGAAAGAGTTACGAAATATGGGCCGTTCCCAGGTGCCTTACATAACTTAGAAGCATACATGACTTGAGAATCATAACAACTACAACTATTGAGCAATTATAACAACTGAAACAACGACAACTAGTACAACAGAAGGAAATGCCAAACCATAATCATACAAACTACAACAACTGAGCACACAAGCATCAAATTCAAACACGTACACCTACCATGGTCTAGGGAAAGGACCATCTCTTGTCTTACCGGCATTAATCTTGCTCAAGCATCTTATTTCTGCATGCGCTTCGAGTGCATACTGACGTCCACGTTCGCACATGGGAGGGTCAATCCACTGCTTAAAGCAACAACAATCAATGTCATCAGGATAATTCATGTGGTCGTTGAAGGCTTGACAACCGAAAAATCGACGACCGGCATTTGTTTCGGTCTCGTCAACAACAACGACCGACACTTGTCCACAATGGCAAATAGGTTTGGATCCAATTGTCCGTAGTGGCTCGGAAACCTTCCCTTCGAGTATAATTTCTTTTCCAGATCTTTGATGAACGGAAGAGGCATCTTCGTTTGAATACGGTGAGTATCCGTATTCGTGAGTTGGGCGAAACGATTGCTGGTATTGGACTGGACGTTGCATGGCATACGATGACGAGTGCGATTGGGCCATGGGTTTCTTGCTTGCAGATTTTTTGCCGGTACGCTTGGGTTCAGACGAAGACATTTTTCTGGTTGTCAAAAATGAATTTGAGAAGGTGGTCTGCTTGTGTAGAACAAGGAGGAGTTAGGTTGGTATATAAAGGGAGGGAATGCGACCGTTAAGTAGCCGCTGCTTTTGCCACGACAATAAAATATAACGGCAAACAGTTTGCCGTTATATTTTTATATAGGAAATTTCTTTTCCTAGTGTGTAGGCCGGTCACTCTTGTTCTACAGTTTTCAGACCAGAGTGTGGTCATGTCACTCTTTTTCTAAAGTTAAGAACCAATTTTCCAACGTAGCCACAGGAAACAGTGCACAGTGTACAGTATAAAGCGGACAGTATGCAGTAAATAGTGAACAGTATACAGTCCAATGGTTGCAATTACCCGTTGTCAATTTGTTTTCACATTCCGTGTCTTTTGAAAACAGGAAGTAATATCATTATGCAGTGGTAACTAAATCTCCTCCTATATGTAGCTAACATTGCTTAAGCAATACCCGATCCATACGGACTGAAAATTATATCTCAAATAAGAAAAATGCCAATATCGTATCCATCTTCTTACAATTACACGGACCTTCTCTCAGGACCATCAAACCCTAATCCGTCCACACCCAGAGAACCAACAGAGTGGTATATCGAAATGGAAGAGCGACACAATGACGAGGTGCGACAATTAGAACTTGAAGCAGGAATGCATGAAATGGAAATACGACATCAGCATGACAATCGTAATCGACAACGTGAGCGCAGGTCTAACCTTGTAATTCCTCGTGTTAGAGCCACGGTAGAAGAAGGCGAGGTGCAATCCGCAAATATTGTATGCTTTTGTGGATTTGAAGCACCGCAATTAGTCGTCCGTCATGGAAACGACGTTGGATGTCGATTTACGTGGCAACGGATGCGAGTTTGGACAGTGGATAGATGACCGTTTTCCCCGTCGAGCAATTACGTATGCTTTGGAACTAGAGGAACAAATAAGAAAGCTGCGAAATCAAGTAAATGACCTAAGTAATGCAAATTATCACCTGCAACGTGGGTTAAATTAGGATTTAAATATTTTATGTTATGCGTACTATGTACTGTATCGTTACGCGTCGTATCATTTTTATCTTTATGCTTTATTTAAGTTGAAAACCTTCGTTGTGGTTCGAACGAAGTATGTAACCCAAGAGTTGTGTAACGTTTAGGTTATCTAGGCTGGTTTTATATGTGGAACCTATTGTTTGTCTAATCTACCGTTTGTGTACTTTATCATTATTTGTAACTTATTATCACTTATGTAACCTATGTTTAAGGGTCGTTCCGTGGTGCATTAAACGATTCAATACAACTACGAGTTAAAAAAATATGGATCGTTCCGCATTGACTGGTCAAGTCTTGCATAGTTCCCATAGTTCATCTATGTTTTATGCCAGGGTGGAGTCATGCCACTCTTTTTCATGAGTAGGAGTTAAAAATAGGGGTCGTCCTCGGGTGCATTAACCTTTTCAATACGTGTAGAAGTTAAAAAAATGGGTTAGCATACTTTATGTCAAACATTTTACGGAAACAGTCAAACAGTACACAGTGCAAACAGTGATACACTATACATTGATACAGTACCAGTAATTATGTTACTGAAAAAGTTGATGCATTAAATATCAATACCATAAATTTATCACGGGTATCACCTACTTTTTGTTTTTGTTGGGAATTTCAACATTTCTTTTTACAAATCTAGCCCTGCTTTATGTTCAAACGCAGCAATAAATATGCACCGGGTTTATATCTCTAACAGAACAAAAATTCCATACACTTTGCATTCATTTCAATTGTTTAAGGTTTTGTTTTGTATTGAAGCTATGGACAACTTGGAGATTGACGATGAAACAATGAATAATTGTTATGAAGAGTTTGATCGGTCAAGGAATAGTGTACAACACAACAAGCCTACGGTGGAATTCGGTGAAGGAGCACAAGTTCAGTCTAAATCAGTGAAGCCGAGAACAAAATCTTTCAACGCTCGATTGCGCGAAGTTGTAGCAAATCAAAGACCTGGTAAGCAGATCGTATACGAAGGACAAGAAATCGAGCCCCTACATCCAATCGGTCCAACGCTACCTAGTGGAGCTTACCCTATTTGTTGTTGTGGAGATGAATCGGTTGTTGTTGTTGCCAAAACTGAAAAAAAATGTTGGACGCCGATTCTTCGGATGTCCTGCCTTCGAAGACCATAGGTATTACCCCAATGATATTCAATGTTGTAATTTTATGCAGTGGATAGACCCGCCAATGTGCCAACGTGGACTTCAATATGCACTGGAAGCGCAAGCCGAAATAAGGCGGTTGAACAAGATTGTTGCGGATGCAACTAGAGCTGGCTATCTCAGAAATCGTTAGGATTTAGTTTTTCTTGGATCGAAGATTTATTACTGTACTTTGAATTTGATGTTGCTATGTTCTGTTGTTCTAGTTCCTGTAAGTGTTGTTTGGAATGTATTAGTGTTTGAATTTGATCGTGAACAAGATTATCGTCTTTTCGTTTAGAAATGCAAAATTCTTACATAACGCGCCAACATAACAAGGTTTGCAGATAACTCCATATTCTACGTAAGAACTTAACGGGACAACCAACTGTAGCGCAATGACTGGTCAAGTCTTGCATACTTCGCATAGGGCAGTCATGTCATCTGCCAGATTCCGTATAGTGTTCCCTACAGTGTAGCTTTTGACCGTTCACACCATTGCCAATCTTCCAGCTATATATACATATGTTAACTTACTCACAACATACAAAACTCAAACAACTTCTTCCCCATTCTTAGAGCACATCCTTTGATTCGCAGTCACTGAAAATGTCTTCGTGGGCAACATCTACAGATTCCGAGGAACAAGCTTACGAAAACATGAGGCTATAGGAGCTTGAAGACGAACTTCAGTTCCTAAACCAAATGAAACCGCAAACTATACCGCCGTACGAACAAGTGAACGTTCAAACTCCACATGAAACACCAGTACCACCTGTTCAAGTATCACCTGAACAAGAGGTCACTCAATCAACGCAAGAAGAGTTCTTTCATGTACCACTGCATGAACATGTAGTGGATTCTTATCCAGTTCGTTGCTATTGCGGGTATGCGGTTGAAGTTGTCGTTCGAGCAGAGGGCAACAATATAGGTCGGCGCGTGCAGCGATGTCCAGCCTATCCAAATGGTTGCAATTACACGGACTGGATAGACCAACCTTTGTGTCCTCGGGGAATAGCATATTCTAACGAACTCGAATGCGAGAATAGACGTGTTCGAAGTGAAAATGACCAGTTGCGATTGAACATCCTGCGACTCCCTTAAGGCTAAACGTAAAATGGGATTTACTGAAGTTGCTAATTTTCACTTCATGCTTTGACGGAGCTAGTTCGCATGTACTATCGGCAGTTGTTGTACCTTTATAAACTATTGTATCTTTATGCTTATTGTTGTATCTTTATAAATTGTTGTATCCCCGTATCCTACTCTACTGTTCGACTTTAGTGGAGATTTTAAACATATTTGGATATCACATTATATAAAATTTCTGAATATTTGGATATCCTTTAATAAATAAATGTAAATGAAATTCTCCATTACCCTGCACTTACCTTTGACATCACAATAACTGTAGGCAGTCACTAATAATTTCAAATACTGTTACTGCCAAAAAATATGTCGGAGCCATTATTGCCAAAACCATTAGTATCCCAACCATTATGTCGGAGCCATTATTATCCCAACCATTATGTTGGAGCCATTTTTGCAAAAAAAATATGGCTACAATAATTTGACTACCCAACGACAGAGATATGGTCCCAACCATTCTTGCCTACGTGTATTGCCAACAATTATTGCCAACCTTTCACATCACAACAACTGTCCGAATTGACTACTCCATGACATAACCATTATTATCCCAACCATTATGTCGGATCCATTATTGCCAAAATATGTGGGTACAATAATTTGACTACCCAACAACAGAGATATTATCCCAACCATTATTGCCAACCATTCTTGCTAACCATTAGTGCCAACCTTTCACTTCATAACAAGTGTCCGAATTGACCACTCAATGACAGAACCATTATTATCCCAACCATTATCTACGAACCATTATTGCCAACCATTCTTGCCTACATGTACTGCCAACCATTATTGCCAACCTTTCACATCACAACAACTTTATGAATTGACTACTCAATGACATAATCATTATTATCCCAACCATTATGTCGGAACCATTATTGCCAAAATTATTGCTAGAATAATTTGACTCCTCAAGGCAGAGATATTATCCTAACCATTATTTCCAACCATTCTTGCCTACATGAACTGCCAACCATTATTGCCAACCATTAGTGCCAACCTTTCACTTCACAACAACTGTCTGAATTGACTACTCAATGACAGAACCATTATTGTCCCAACCATTATCTCGGAACCATTATTGCCAACCATTCTTGCCTACATGTACTGCCAACCATTATTTCCAACCTTTCACGACACAACAACTTTCTGAATTGACTACTCAATGGCAGAACCATTATTATCCCAACCATTATGTCGGAACCATTATTGCCAAAAAATATAGTTAAAATATGTTAACCATCATTTCTTATATATATCTGTCGTACGTCTACACTTAGGGAGAACAACGAAACTCAATTTATAAAAAAAGCAAGCAATGGATCCAAATCTATACCACCATTACTACGAAGTCATGAATCAAACTGAAGATTCCAAAATAGAAGTGGAGGAAGAGACGGAGGAGCAGCTGGAACAACACGCAATGGTTGGGTATTCCAATTATTTCGCTGAAGGCTCAATTAGCAACCATCGAGGTAGTAAGCCTGGCCGGATTGACCGGCGGTATAAGAGAGACTACAAGAATGGACATGAAAGACTAATGAGAGATTACTTCATCGACAATCCAACCTACGATATAACTTTGTTCCGCCGTCGTTATCGTATGAGTCCGGCAATCTTCTCTAAAATTTATCTTAAACTTCGTCAGTCAAATCCATATTTCACTTATAGACTGAACGAAGCACAAGAAATCGGCCATTCACCCTACATCAAAATTTCAATGGCGTTGAGGATGTTAAGCTATGGAACATCTGGCGACCAAATGGATGAATATTTCAGAATCGCAGCATCAACAGCAATAGTGTGTCTGAAAGAATTCTGTAAAACAGTTGTTGAAGAGTTCGTGAAGGAGTATCTACGGACGCCTGGACCAAACGATATAAGCAGGATACTACGCAGGGGAGAAGCCAGAGGATTTCCAGGTATGCTTGGAAGTTTAGATTGCATGCATTGGCCTTGGAAAAACTGCCCAACGGGATGGAAAGGAATGTTCACCGGACATAAGAAAGTGCCATCAATGATCCTTGAAGCAGTAGCAACAGACGATTTATGGGTTTGGCATGCTTTTTTTGGAGTCTCAGGTTCATTGAATGATATAAATGTTTTAAAACAATCATATCTTTTCACAGAACTTGCTAACGGACTGTCAACAGATGTTTCATATAACGTTGGTAATATCGAACACAAAACTGGATACTTTCTAGTGGATGGAATATACCCAAAGTGGAGAACTTTGATTCAGGGATACAGAGTACCATCAAATGACAAAGAAAGTTATTTCACTGAAAAAGTAGCTAGCTACAGAAAGGACATCGAACGTACGTTTGGTGTTCTACAAGCCCGATTTCATATTTTACGAAATCCTGCTCGTTTTCATGATGCAGGAGTGCTTTCAGAAATCATGTATGCTTGTATAATAATACATAACATGATTGTGGAGTCTGAAAGAGGCGGATATAAGAATCAAAAGTCTAATTATCCTGACATGTTTACGGGGTCAAATGCAAAACCCCATAAAGATGTAAACTCAATGGACGAATATGTTGATATGGTTCAACACATTGAAGATCAAGCTGCGCACTTCCAATTGTATGACCAGTTAGTGGAACATTTGTGGGCGCATAAAAGAAGAAATAGTCGGAATCAGTAGTTGGTACTAGAACTATGTATCAGTGTGTACTCGTGTACTATATATCAGTGTGTAGTTGGGTCAATAAATCTAGTTTCCAATCATATTCTCGATTGTATCATTGTTTCAACAACTAGTACATAAATACTAAAAACAGATCATAATCATATTACAACTCAACCCAACATATACAGCTACTACATAAACAACGACTACTGCATACATACTACAAATAGGTCACAATCATATTACAACTCAACCCTAGATAGTACATAAATACCCACTAGTACATAACTACTACAAGCAGTTCACAATCATATTACAACTTAACCCAACATACATAGCTAGTCCTGATACGAGCCACTACAGCTTCCGCCTCCGCTTCCTTTGTTTCTTCTGTACTCTGCAATCTGCTCGCTTACTAGTTCTTGCTGTAAAAGGGAAAGCTTACTAAAATCACATGTAATCATTTTAACATAATTGCTCTCCCGCACCAGTTCTTCCTTCTTCTCCAGCCTTTCTCGTAACAGGGCTTGTTTCTCCGTATGTTCTTGTCTGCGGAGCTCTCGATCATCCCTAACTGCTTTGTCGAACTCTTTATCGTTGTGTTTTCTTTGCTTCGAAAATCGAAGTCTATGCTCTTTTGTCTCTGTAGCTGAATTCTCTATTGTTTCCATAAATCTAGAGAACTCTGCACCGCGTTGCTCCAGCTGAATTGACTTGGCTCTGCCAATAGGCCGTCCGTCACTAGTTCAAAATAAAGGGTTTCTTTCTTGCGAACTCGGGTCACTTCCTGGACTAGATTCAGAGTAGTTCATCCTTCTAGCTTTGTTCTGCTGTTCAAGCATGAAGTTGCTTGGGTTCTTCCACTTAGGCAAACTAGATAGAAGCTCGAAACAGTCGTTAAATTTAAATGGAAGTCCATACTTTCGTTGGTAGGCCTTTCGTGACTCTTCAATCTGTAACACAAAGTCGAAATTGTATGAGTGTATGACATTTCTAACTAATCAAGCATAGTATAGTAAGTTATTTTTAAAAGTAATCTACGATACTTACAACGTCATAAGGTGCAGCACCGCTTTGCTGCCTGTTCTGCAAGCCTGTCAGTATTGCCAGATAGTTCTGACATGCGGCATTCATAACTCTATAACCACCTCTAAGTGATCCCCATGTTCTACTCCTCGTTTCCAACGAATTATAGAACTCTGCAACTCTTTCCCAAAATTTCTGACCTTTCATATTACTCCCAACAATGTTGTCTTGTGAAATGCGTATCCACGATTTAGCAAGTGAAACGTACTGCTCGGAAGTAAACTTAAATTGTTTTCTTCTTCCATCCGCTGTTGTTTCTTCCTCTTCAGCATGATCATCCTCAACATCTTCTATTCCGGGATCCGGCTCCGATTCAACTTCGGTTTGGTGTCGTTTACTGAAAATGCCGCTTAAAGACTTCCACTTCATCTTCTTTTGGTTATATTTGAGACTGACAGGTGTTATGTATTCTTGAGTAAATTCTTCAGAATTTGTAACATTCGCATCCTCATTTGCATCCTCCTCCTCCGCCTCCTCCGTTGAAGTTTCAACATTTTCTTCGTTACTAGGAGAGACATACCCGTACGAAAACTGTCTTTGCAGATTTTGTGTACCTTCGCGGTCACGAACCTCGGTCTGTTGTGGAGGTAGGTGAGGTTGTTGACTTTGATCGGTCTACATCATCATTGACATATACGACGAATGATCATCGTACACGCCTTGCACGGGTGGTCGTTGGTAAAAAAGTGGCGGGGCGGAAGAATGGACAGGAGGAAAGTTAGGAGGAGCGAGCGGTTGGTACGGTGGTCGATATGGATAATTTGAATACGGCGAGTAGCCATATTCGTGAGATGGCTGCAACGATTGATGTTGTTGGACTGACCGTTGCATGGCATACGATGATGAGGGCGGTTTGGACATGGGTTTCTTGATTGCGCATTTTTTTGTGCTTCGCTTGGGTGCGGAAGAAGACATTTTTGTTGTTGAAGAAGTTGAAGATGAGAAGGTGGAGTGGTTGTTTGGAAGAAGAAGGAGGAAGGTTGGTGTTTTAGAAGGGAAAATGGGCTAGTCGTTGGAGTGTAACGGCTATGTCTAATAACGGCAAAGAGAAAGCCGTTATAAGATTATAACGGCAAACTCTTTGCCGTTATAAGTTTATAACGGCAAAGAGTTTGCCGTTATAAGCTTATAACGGCTTTCTCTTTGCCGTTATAAGTTCCAACCTCTGTTCAGTCCACCAGCCACGAACGAGCTCCAAACTAGCCACCGGCTAGCCACGGATGACTGAACAAGCCACACCTGGTTGCTCCGTGGCTTGTTTAGTAACTGAACAAGCCATTGTTGGTTGTGCTCTAAAGGTGAAAAATTCAATGCCAAGGTTTTATGCTATGTAGAATTCAAGAAAATTCATTATTGTGTAAACCATAATTCTGCGCTTTATATCGAGGATTTTAACTCAAAGCGGCCGGTGAAAATATATTATAATCTGGTTCAAACAGGAATTTGAATGTATGATGCGGGCAGGAAAGCACCGAGAAGTTTATCCTGTTTGATTTCATGCATGTTGATGCAGGCTATTTGTCAGAATAATAGTTCAGTAACACCACACTGTAAAATTTATTTGAATGTAACTGTTCGTTTAGTGCATGCTTTTAAACCTTCACTGTGGAACATGTTAATTTTGTTGGAATTTTTTTTATTTATCCCCTTGTTATCACAAATCCAATTGGTAATGTGATGGGGAACATCTTAGTTTATATCCAGGATCTTAGTTCAGTATTTCCTGATATGTTAATCCCTTTTTATCACAAAACCAATTGGCAATGTAATGGGGAACATCTTAGTTTATATCCAGGATCTTAGTTCAGTATTTCCTGATATGGGACAACTTTGAAGCATCATTCAACAAATTTTTGCTCAGTGTTTTAGCTAATTATTCTTCCTCATAAGCAAGTTGTTCTTAAATGTCTTAAATTATAAATACACACTTGATTTTTCCATGAAAATTTGGTGTAGCTTTCACTGTTTACTGTATACAAGATAAGTATTGTTCTGTCCAAGTAGCTTGCAGTTTGTACAATGTTTTAACTAATGTTTATATTATATCTGAAGTCTCTTTGTTGCCCCCATTATGTAACTCCATAAGCACATCTTTATCTATAGATTTTCCATGGAGTCAATCGACACAAGCATTGGAAATGAAGCGAGATAGACATTTTCTACCCAAAGCCAAAATGAATTACATCATCAAGTTCTTCAAGGCAATGTAAATCTTTAGTGTGGAATCACATGACGAAAATTGTCAAAAAGAAGGACAACGGAGAAATAGAGATAATTGCTTTATGCAAGTACCGTAAAATGGAGTGCCCGGCTGGTGCTAAGAAAGGCACAAGTGGATTATGGTATCATCTTTTTCACATATGCTCCGAGTCTCTAATATACACAAAAAAGGATGTGAAGAAAGATTAATCTCAAGAAGGCTTAGGAAGGTCTTTGGTTTCACATTCTTTTAACCAAAATAGATGTATCATTACATAAGCTACATTTATCGTTAAGAATGAGATATCGTTTAGAATGGTAGAAAGTGATGAGTTTAGGGAATTACTTGCTGAACTTCAACCACGTTTCACTGTACCAGTTAGGAAAAAAATTGCATCAACCATTCGGAGCTTATTTATAGTAGAAAAAGCTAAATTAAAAAGTGTGATAGGTGATCCAAGAGTAAATATCACTCCCGATACATGGACTTCAGATCAAAACATTAATTATATGGTTATCAATGCACATTTCATGGATAGTGAGTGGAAAATCAGTAGTCAAAAAGGTGATGATATTGGAATAGTATTGGAGAATTGTTTGAATAAATTGGGAATAGATAAAATCTTTACTATTACCGTTGATAATGCTAGTGCAAATGATACAACAATCGGTTACATAAAGAAAAGATTGGAACATTCGAATTCTTTGTTGCTTAATGGAAAATATCTACATTTGAGATGTGTTTGTCATATTTTAAACTTAGTAGTTAAAGATGGATTGAAGTTTTACAATGAAGCCGTTGAAGGAATTAGAAATTTATTTAAGTATATTCATTCATCAGCTTCGAGATTGGATAGATTTAGATTATATTCCAAGTTAATGAAAAAAGATAAAATGGCTATTGTTCCACTTGATTGTCCTACAAGATGGAACACAACATCTAAAATGGTTGACATTGACTACAAATTTAGAAGAGTATTTGAAAGAATGTGCGTAGAAGATGAACCAATTAAAGCTTATTTTAATGAGATGGTAAAAGATAAAAAGAAAACTTTGGTGAAAAGAACGGGACCTCCAAAAGAAGATGATTGGGAGAGGGATCGCGTTTTAGTTGAATTTTTGAAGGGATTTCATGAAACTACATTGAAACTTAATGCAACTCAAAGCATAACTTCATCTTTAATATTTGATGAGATTATATTGATACAAGATGCAATCGAACATGCTAATAACAACATTTACGATCCCAATTTGCATAATATGGGAAAATTGATGAAAGCTAAATACGACAAGTATTGGGGCAATATTGAAGTAATTAACAAGGTTATTTTTATTGTACATGTTTTGGATCAAGGATATAAGTTTCAATCTTTGAAAATTAGATTTCTTGATATAAGTTGGAGTGATAGTAAAATCAATGAGTTCTTAATTGATATTAAGTATGCTTTAAATGAGCTATATGATGAATATAAAAAGGGTATGAACATTCTGATATCACATGGATCTAATGTTGTTGTAAGAGTAGAAGAAGTCGATGAACAATTTAATGATCTTAGAAGTAAGAAATTAAAAAGGCTTCAACAAACAAGGATAGAAGGACAATCTCTTGAAATAACCACTGAGGGTGATAAATATCTCAATAATCCATTTGAAAACCTCATGAGTAGAGATTTCCATTTATTAGTTTGGTGGAATGGTAATCAAACAAAATATCCAATTCTTTCGAAAATAGCTCAAGATATACTAGCAATTCCTATTTCAACCATTGCAAGTTAAATTGCTTTTAGTCTTAGTCGGAGAGTGGTGGATCCTTTTAGAGCTTCTTTAGCTCCTAAAATGGTGGAAGCATTAGTATGTCTTAGTGATTGGTTGAGATCGGAAAACTTAAGTTTCTATCAAATACAATTAGAAGAGGATGTTGAATTGTTCATGGATACGGAGGCACTTTGTGCAGGTAAAAATATTATCTAACAATATCATATCAACCGGAAGTTTTGACATAAAAACAGTGATATTAAGCTTTTTGATTATGAATAACTTGGGTGTTCCTTTCATTATAGGTTGCTAAAACACTTGACTTAGAGCATACTCGCATTTTGGCCTTCTTCTCTCCTCTTGCTACCAAGCACACATAATATTGTTGTTAGGTACATATGAGTACTTCAAGTTTATTTTAGCAACAAACATGAGCATACTTCAAGGAATTCCCATATGGTTGGGTGAATTTATATTTGCTTATATGGTTACATGCTTGATTCCCATATTTCCATTTGCACTTGTTAATGTTATCAGTCTGTACTATTTTGCATCTGATTTGCCTTGATGCTCTGGTCTATTGAAGTGTCTGCATATGTTTGGCTTGGACATGATGCCTTCTCTATAGTTTCATTTCTTATTGTTGCTCAAGTTACATGAATTTAATGAACCTTTCTTGATCTACTTGAACCATTAAATTATACTGTTAGTGACTGTATGGAAATATTTTTTGCATATAATTGCCTGTTACAAAATTTATAATATTTTCACATTTATAATGCAGCTTATATACAAACCATGTTTGACCTGGGTGTATATACCTATATGATATATAAAAAACTTCCAAGGCGAAGGATGGACTAAAAAAGGCTTTTAAATTCATTTTGTATGATTTTCTCAAAATTTTAAAGTATGGAGTGTATTATGTTATCTATTTAATGTATGTATTGTTTAAATCTGTTGTGTATTGTTTTCTTTATTTACATGCAGTCATTCATAGTGTGTAACGTGTAACAACAAACTGTTCCTTTTATATGTGCTTTTGTTCATGGCCGAAGTGTCAAATTTTATGTTAGAATTTGTATTTTTGCTATCAGCTGAATTTCTGAAAATAAAATGGAATTCCGTCTTCCATACCAGCTTTTCCGATTAGCGCATGTTCCATTTGATGGAATTTCGATGTTGATGGAATGGAATTCTTATCGCATGTTATATTTCCGCCGCTAATCGAAGGAAATGGAAAAGGCTCCAGTTGGAATGAAAAAATTTCATACCTAGAATATAAGAATTACTAGAAATCTCTCTTTATCTCCATTCTTTTCCTTCTTCTAACTCCTTTTCATCCCCTACTACACTTCTTCCTCCTCATAACCATATCATTTCAGTGCTTTCACCAACGATCTCCACTTCCTCCTGAAATATCAAAAACATTATTCCACCATGAGCAAGCTAGAAGAGGCAGTACAATAGCTTGACACCCACAATGAAACTATTGCCGCCATCCAGTCAACCCAAACAAGCCATGGCTCTCGCCTTGAATCCAAAAATGCCGATATCAAAATCGCCATTCAATCACTCACCAAATCCATAAACGACCCCAGCCATTCACAATCGCTATCCACCACTACTTTCTTCATCAAACCAAACCCGCAACCCCAAAAGCACCCTATTAACCTTCTATGGCTCTAACCCCCATGATTAGATATTCCAAGCTGACTGATACTTCACTTACTATGCCACATCCGAGGACCAACGAGTGGAACTGGCCAGTTTTCACATGCAAGGCCAAGCCCTAACTTGGTTCCAGTGGATGCACAGGAATAAGCAGTCATCTTCCTGGCCTGCACTGGCAAAAGCGGTCAAAGAGCGTTTCAGACCCCTTACCTTCTTAAACCTCCAAGCCACTCTCTTCAAACTTATACAACTCACCACCGTTGGCAATTATCAAGCCACCTTTGAAACCCTGTGCATTCGAATTACAACCCTATCCCATGACTATATTCTTTAGTGTTTCATATCGGGTCTCAAGACACATATACAAGACAAGTTGCACCTCCTCAAACCTACCACTATCTCTGATGCAATCGACACCGCCAAACTTATTGAACGAAAATACACCGACCAACCAAAATACCCGTTTCCTAAAACTAACCAAACATTTTCGAAACAACCAACCAACCAAAACACATCTCAAACAATTCATCAAACACCTTAACCGCACTCATCCAAACCTTCTATCCCCATCAAACAATTATCAACTGTTGAAATGCATAAAGGCAAAAAACATGGCTTATGCTTCAACAGTAACGAGAAATACTACCTTAGCCACCGCTGTAAACCCTCTCGCATCCTTATGATCTTACCAGAAGAAAACCCCAATGAAATTATCCAAGAAACCGCGTCCCCACCTACCCCGATGTCCTTCCCAATACTAAATCCAATCGTGAAATACCGTCGAAAATATCTATCCATACATCAACCGGCTCAAATGTCCCATGTGCCATTCGCCTACTAGCCTCCATCAATGCAAAACCAAGCTCCACACTCGTGGATACATGATCAACTCGCAACTACTTGCACCCGAAATCAGCGAAGTTCTTGGATCTGAAAATCGATCGCACTAGTACATTTGTTGTTATAGTTGGCAATGGAAAGAAACTCAGAAGCTTGGGTTGATGTTAAAAAGTAAGCGTCATTATACAAGGGCACAAATTATCGGTTGATTTTCATTTATTGGATATTGTGGGTTATGACACTGTATTTGGCATTCAATGGCTCGAACAATTGGTCCCAATTACTTTGGACCATATGAAATTAACGATGGAATTTGTGTTGAATAGTAAGCCCATTCGTTTGACTGGCATGGGCCTGATTTATGATCCCTCACCTATTCCTTTTCAGCAATTAAAACGTTTAGATGCCACGTCTTCAATCATGAGTTTCCTATATTTGCAATGTCATGCCACTCCACATCAACCGACCTTCCACCAACATGTCCTGATAACCCATAACTCCACAAACTATTAAAATCCTTCGACCATATTTTCGCAAAACCCACAAACCTTCCACCAACACGTACCATAAATTACCACATAAACCTCCATCTCAATTCAAAACCCAATAAACACCAAACCATATCATTACCCCTATTTTCAGAAAAATGAAACAGAATGCCAAATGCAATAAATGGTTCAATCCAAAATTATCCAACCATCCACCAGCCCATTTTCTTCTCTCGTTCTATTACTTAAAAAAAGATGGCTTGTGGAGATTTTGGGTTGATTATGAGCACTAAACTCCATCACCATTAAAGATCGATTCCCAATCCCGATAGTTGTATATGGTGCAATTTTTTTTCTTGAAACTCGATCTTTGTAGTGGGTATTTCCAAATTCGTGTCCACCCACCCGATATTCCCAAAACTGCCTTTCGTACACCCGAAGGTCATTATGAATTTCAAGTCATGCCATTCCGCTTAACCAACGGCCCTTCCACTTTCCAAGCAACAATAAATAACATATTCCGACCCCACTTGAGAAAATTTGTCCGTGTTTTTTTGACGACATCCTCATTTATAGCTCATCTTGGGACGCCCGTTTAAACCATCTTCAAATGACACTATAAATCCTTAACCACCACCAATTTTTCTAAAAAAGTGTAGTTTCGCTCTTTCCGAAGTTGATTATTTGGGCCATGTAATTTCAAGTAAGGGTGTGCGCATGGATCCGTCCAAAATCAATGCAATGGTAAAGTGGCTAGTACCAAATTCAGTTACAACCATTCGTGGATTTCTGGGCTTAACATGTTACTGCCGCCGATTTATACAAAACTATGCTTTGATTGCGAGCTCAATTACCGATTGATTGAAGCTCAACAATTTTTGTTGATGCCTATCGGCCCAAAATTCATTCAAATGATTAAAACAAGCCGTCACCCAAATTGCTTGTTACCCAAGTTGCACTGGACGGACAGCCGATCTAAGTGAGAATTTTTAAAACAGGCTATCACTTAGTTGCACTGGACGGACTGCCGATCTAAGTGAGAATTTTCTAAACTCTACAGGGTCTGCTGCTACATGAAAAATATATAAAAATTGCCTGTAAAGATTTCGTGCAGGTGCCGCGGCTTGCTTGTAAAAAATTTATTTCTGCAATTTATTATTCTATGGTTGTTTTGTGATTGATTAAAATATTCCAGAAAATTGCATTCATACTAGGAAAAAGCTGCATTAATAAATAAAAATTGTAGACTCTGGACGTAAGGGCGTCACATGCTCAATTTGGGTAAAGTTTTGTAAAAACCTGTACTTTCAAAACCAATTTAAATATTTGATTTAAGCTATTTTAAGGAATTTGTGAACATAAATTGGTTATTTTAGATAAATAAAATTTGAGAATAATTTTATAATTAGTTTTTATGTTTTAGTTGACTTAAAACAAACTTAGTAAACTTAATAAATTGATTTATAAGCCTTGTATTTGAAATTTTAAAAATTCGATTTTTAAAATCAACGCATAACCCTTAAAAAGTTAGATTTTGCTAGGAAGCTCAGAATTCGACGAGACCAACTTTTTTTGATACATAATAACAAATTATTATCGGGTTTCAAAATTCGCGCCAAACGGACCCAGTATGCGATCGTGTGAAGCAAAACCATTTGTTCAAAAACTTATAGTCAGTTTACAAAGGAACATTACTGAGACGATCTCATAATTCGATTTCACTTTTTTTTCAAATTCGTATCATCAAATAATGGTTAAATCCAAAAGGGCATAATTTTTGGAGTTAGCGTGTGGGCGTGCAAGAAGAAAATGTACGCTAAAATCGCATTTATTGAACAATATTTGAGTCTGTTTGAGAAATTAAACGGAAGGTCAAACGGGCTCGGAATTCGACGAAACTTGATTCGTTGGATTTGTCTTGACTCGTACTATCTCGTGTCCGAAATTTGTGGCAAACGGAGTTCGTTTGCAGTCGGGCGATCGAATGGAAAAGGAGATAAAATCACTTCTCTTCCATTTTCTTCTTCATTTTTCCTCCTTCCTTCCTTCCACCTTTTTCCCTCAAAAACGGGGACCTCTCCCTCCCCATGGCTGCCGCACCCCTCCTCCTCACAGCCGCTGCCCCTCCTCCCTCCGGCAACCCTCTCCTCCCCCTCTTTCTCCTCCTCTTTCTCTATAAACCCTAACCCTAAATCATCAAACACCACCAACCACCCACTCCGCCGCCACCACCCACCACCCCAGCGACGTCAGACCCCCCGACTTCCAATCAGGCCTCCACCTTCGATTTTGGGCCCCACCTCCTCACAAAAATCACTTTTCACAAAATTCCCATTTTGCAAATAACCCCTCCTCTTCTTTCCTCAATAACTTTCAATCCGTGCATTTGTGGTCGAGGCTCCACAAAACAAAAGTTGTAGATCTCGTTTTCTCTATAATTTTTACATATCAAAATTGAATTTTGGAGTTCGGAGCTATTCGGAAAACACCTTTGAAGTTTGCAGATCTGGAGTGAAGATTCACGATTTCTGGCGAATTGGAGCGTTTTGGGAAGAAAGTCCACTAGGAAAAGTTATTCTAATGACGTTTTTGTGTTGTTGGCAAAGTTTGGTGAAGATTGGAGTTATTCAGGTAGTTGATTTTAGCTGTGGAGCTTGAAGGCTAGCTGTCTGGACTGGTGCTTGATATTATCTCTTGAGTTTATTAGAGAGGTTTTTTTTTAGGATGTTTGTTTTTTTGTTGTTGTTTTTTTAGCTTTGTGTTACTTGTTCATGTGTCGGAGTAGATATACTTCTTTATCGGGTGATGGCCTTGCCAAAACTCGATATTGAAGTTTGATGAGTGGTGGTTTATCCGGAGCTCATCTATCTACTATCCTTTACATTCCTGTTGTTTTGTGTTGTATTGTTCGGTTCTGTTTTTGAGTTGGTGTCCGAATTATTGTATTCATCTTGTTTTTATTATATATGTGTGATCTCTTCTTTCTAGAAGATCACACATTTTTTTGTTTCAAAAAAAATATGCAAATTCTAGAGCCAGAAAGGTTAATTCTAATAGTGGAGAGCGACAAACGACGAACGCACGATGAGAAATCTACATTAGAAGTGTTCCGGTATTTGGTTTAGCTTCTGGGTGAGAGCTCTAACTAAATTATTATTTAGTTGTATGAAAAGTGAGAACACTTTAATTTAGTATATTAGAGTAGTAAATTCGTTATGCATTTTATGTTGCAAGTAAGAAATTGCATCATGTAGTTATAATATCCTTTTTGAAGTTCAACGAACTCTTCACAAACAATTTGCATTAGAAGTGTTGCATGAATATGTGACACTCGCATTTCATACTCCGTGGATGGACACTTGTGATGCCTTAAATGACATTGGATGGTTGAGTATTTATTTATTTATGTACGTCTACAGTGTGTGCATTATATGCGAGTAATGATTCATTAATTATTTGTGTTGGTTGAAAACCCTACACGGTCTTGGGATGACATTTGAATCACACATCTCCCTTGTGTGAAATTTCAGTTAATCAGTTGTTTAACAGATTTATACGAGCGTCAATAAATCATTTGAAGTTTATATAAAAATAAAATGCACATTGGATGTCAATTTGGATGTTGATAGTTGTTTGCAACTGTTGTTGGGTGATTATGATGAATGCAATTCATATAAATTTATTTATATGGATACTGGCTGATATTTTATTCCAATCCGGAATAAACATGAATATTTTTATAATGTAATATTCAATGAAAATTGAAAGTTGATTTTGTTGTCCGATTTTGGATGGACACAAAAATATTAAATATGAAGCCGAGTTAAGTATACAAACATTATTTTAACTCGAACGCATTTTATATCGATTCTATTCATTTTCAAAATGAAAACTGAGAAGACTGAATTGCAAAAACTAACATTTTGAAAATATTATCATTTAGAGATTATAAGAATAAAAGAGGTTCAATTTTAATTTAAATTGGTGATGGAAGTGAAATCGTTTTAAAAAAAATTTATAACATTTTATAAAATACGTTTTTGAATGGGAATCGACGAAATATATTATATATATTTAAATGGTTTGAATAGAACATATCGCACAGCGACCATTCGCGAATTTCAACCATTGACATGAAATGGACGTAACAGGAGATCCGACCGTCGGATTCTCCTAAATACGGAACCATTGTGTTTGTATCAAAAAGATCTTTCCAATGAATATATGAGATTTAAATTTGAATGGTTAGATTTTAAAATATGTCCAAATCAGTTTTAGAAAAGGTCGTTATGTATGCAGTTCGGTGGCCGATATTGGAAATCGACTATAAGGGCCTTATTAAAATAATTAAAAATATGAATAGATTATGTAAATTTACAATAAATGATTTGGAAAGATTTTGGATGAGATATTCCACATTTGAAAATATAAAAGATATTTTTATCTGAATGAACTAGCTAATAACTAGAATAATAATCCAATGAATTTTTGAAATAATAAATTGGATTTGCTAATGATTTTGAAAACAACCAGAAATTCCAACCTACAATTGGAATGGATTTGAAATGGAAATTATCCTCGGATATTTTCTATATTGGATTCCGTGATTATACGGATATTGTTGTGGGAATTTGGAAGATATTGATATCGTTATTCCAATACGATATTTGTTAGTTTCAGAATTTGGTATTGAAAATAAGTCGACATGATTTCCATATAAAATCTTATGTTTAATATCAAATTGGATTTGGGTTTGTTGTGAATGGTATCTTCATTAACACCATTCTTAAACCCAGTTACGAATGGAATAAATCTTTTAAATAAGATTTAATAAAGTTTTCCAGTTTATTAAATTAAATTGGAATTGAATGGAATTCGATTAAAAATAATTGAGATGAGCTTCTGTGAAGGAAGGCGTTTACTATTTATGGAACTTAAAAGGCCTTGCCATTATTCCACCTATAGTATTGATCGGATATGGAAATTTATATCGATTATAAACTGTTCAGGTTTCCATAAAGATTCCATATTAATGGAAGATTATTTTGGGTTTATTGCGAGCGGTGTTTTAAATGATAATTGTTCTTTAACCCAAGTAAAGGCGAGATAAATTTCCAGAAGTTGAAAAATCATTAAATAATGATTTTTGAGATTAAAACTAAGCTGGGGTTTTAATAAATCTTTAACTAGATAGAAAAGTGAATGAGATAATTAAATTTATCAAACAAGAGAAATGATCAATATAGAGTACTACTAGTTTTACTCCATGCGATAGTAAATATTTAATTAGATTTGAAATGATAAATGGTAATTAAAATTATCGATAACACTACAGGTGTTAAATATGGATTACCACCAGTTTTGCTTCATGGGATGAATAGGTTGGGATTGGGAATATTAAAATAAATGACTACTCGATAAGGCTTGAAAATCCCGACTATTTTGATAAACCTTAATTTGGATTAAGTTGTGAAAGGATAAAATGAAATATTTTGAAAATGATATCCGAAGAAAAATTAAGCTATAAGTTTAAAAGAATTTATCTTTGGTAAAATTAATGCGAACCTTACCCCAACAATAAGAATATTTGAAAAGAATATTCTGATTTGGAATGAGATGTGTGTTATTTTTATATAGCACATGGTTATAAGATGCGCGAGTTATTTGGAAAGACCGGGTTTAACTCATTCTGAATACCTGTTACGACGACTAAAAGTCGAAGACATGAAGTTGGTGGTTAAAGACCGGAGATCTTCACATCGAATGGATGACTACTGATATCTTGGTTGGGTTGATCCCCCCAGACAAGGTAATAAGTGGTGATCATCCAAACGTACTTGGAGATTGACCGGATGTGTGAGGACCTCTCTCCTGTATTGGACGTATAGAATGAGGAATAAGGTGCCTCCGGTTTCTTTCAGACCCAGAACGGACTTGTAAGTGGATTATGTCTAACATTGTATTATGTGCTGTATTTGTTGATCTTTGTTAAATACATATCTGTTTGGTGGCGGAGAATTTATTCTTTTTCTTAACACCCTTTTCTGAGACGCATGAGCTTAGAGGTTACATATTGGCAGAAATCAATGGTATAGTGTGGGTTGATAATGTGGCATGCTGAGATGCAAATGATCAAGGCTTTTGTTGAAAAGAAGGGCCTTATGGATGATGATCAAAGCACGGCTTTAAGTAGCGCAGCTTTGTGTATAGCGTTAATTCGTGAGCCTCACACTCTGATATGAGTCAGAAAAGGGATAAGGGACGCAAGGAGTGCATACGTTTCGTTCTAGCTAGAAGTTGTGTCATGGTATGGATCCCAGACATTTTACTTATGTGGACGTTGGATTGCGAGGCACCTCGGATTTAAAGCCGAATAAAAGGCTTATATGGTCGACGTACTGACCATTTTGGAGGTCTGATAGAACCGGGAAACGTATGTTCAGGAATAACAAATCCACAAACGTTAGGTGCAGACCAGCCTTGCAGGATCCAAGGTTTACCCATAGGTGTGATCCTGGATCATCTTACTAGAGGTGATCCGAATCGGTAAGGAGACCATCCCTTGTCTTGACTCATGAAGGAAATCAAATTTCCAGTACGACATGTCAGTTTTAGTTGTAAACCTATATGGCGACATAGTTGGATGGGGTACTATGCCGTCTGTGATTGATACATTTGTATTTGAAGTTGTTTGCCACACTATGCACTTATAGTAATGACAAAATGATTTGTTTTAAAGCGTACCAAGCATGTTTGGCTATTATAAGGAAAAATTCTATCTTTTGGCTTGCGTGTATTGTGTGATCGGACCTGAGTCTTATAATAGCTTCATTTTTCCAAAAAGCATTGCGTTCTTTCTAAATTATTTTATTTAAGAGTATTCATGGGAGTGAACCCGTTCCCAGACATATTGCGTAGTCCCATGATTTACCCTTTTTTATGTAAAGATTTAATAACTGTTCTAGTTCCCACACCAGTCCCATGACTGACCTGGAGTTTATATTTTTCGCTTAAACTCTGGGTGCCCATATTTTCCACATGGGCAGTTAGTAGTTTTGGTTTTGCAGATTTCTATTTAATAGGATCTTGGTTTACCTCTGGAGCTATTTTTGAAAATCTTTGTATCCGTGTATTCCTCTCAGTTGTGTTAGTTGATGTATTTCTGATATGTATTGTATTTATACATTTATATTTCCACCGTTGTGTAATTTATTCTCTGATATTATTGTTTTTCCAATGTGTAATATTTATTCGTACTCTGGTATTCTTGTACTCTGATGTATATTGTCGTAAAACCAATGAAAAGTTCTCATGTTTGTGTTCTGATGCATCGTGTTCTCAATGCAATCCGCGTTCCAGCTCGGTCTAGGTCGGGCGGGGATTTCGGGTCATGTCAGACGTTGTATCAGAGCTTTGGTTTACAAATCTCGAGAACAAGATACATTAGAACCAAACGAAAGTATTCATCAAAGATAGAATTGGAAACATTTTATTTAAGAATACTCATTAGAGATAGGATCAGTAGTATCCTAGAATGAGAAACTCGCTAGAGATGGGGTTAGTAATGCCCTAGAATGAGTTGAGAGTGGCATATTTATAAGTAATGTATTTGTGATTATATATATAATCCGATCATAGAAAAAAATATTTTTGAGTATATAGAAGTTTAGGAAGATAAATAATCAATTAATTGTTTGTGTAATTGTTTGATTTCCTATTTAATTACTTGTGATGCCTGATTTAAATAAATTAGACGAAATCTTCGGTGATTTTGGACATTGAATAAGAAAAACACTTTTTATTTAATTTGATTGATTTAAGTTAAATTGAATTGCAAATTTAGTTAGAATTGGATATGTACACACACACACACACACACACATATATATATATATATATATATATATATATATATATATATATATATATATATATATTGAGCAGGTTAATGGCTTAGCATTGAGTAAAGAAATAATTTGTGTGCCCGACAAATAGGTGCATCTTAATGTGTTGGTTGCGCAATTTTATTTTTATATTAAACTACTGTGAGGCTATGATGGTTGTTTTGTGGGAAATTTAAAACATACACCATAGGATAGTAACAAATAAATTATGGACTACACCATATAACATACTACCGAAGAGGCATAGCATATCATATTCCATATAAGCATTTGGTGTGTAAATGACGAGGTTTGGATTACCATATAAGTGAGACGCTTGTATGGTGAGGACTAAATTACGGGTTGTACTGAGGACTGATTATGGACTTAATAACATATGACAAAAAATTGTAGGATTTAATAACAAATCCTACACAGTTCTTGAGACGACAAAAAAATACACACGTCACGTCTCTCTTGTTTTAGATACGGCACATGAATTATGATTAATTCCCGTCACTGGGTCAAGGGATGATTTTTTACACATCTCCCTTAAGCATAGATAGTTCACATTTGATTTGTATGCGATATACACGATTTATTGGGTGCCTAATACGAAACAATAAAATTTTCAGATATACCCGTACAAAGGAGGTTACGTCAAAAACTTACAGAAATTTTGGGTGTTTGACAAATTTCAGAGAAATTTAGAAGTTCTTAGAGACTGAAAAGTTGAAGAACTCAAGCCATAATGAAAGTTGAGTTGGTTGGTTAAACAACTTTCAGCTCCGTTCTTTTTCGGGGAAGAAAAAGTTTTAAGCAGGGGAGGTTGTAACAACCCGTATTTTTAGAACCAATTTGAATTTTTTATTTAAGCTATTTTAAGGAATTTGCGAATATAAATTGGTTATTTTAGCAAAATAAAATTTGGGAATAATTTTAAAATTAGTTTTTATATTTTATTTGACTTAAAACAGACTCAGTAAAAATTATTAAATTGATTTATAAGCCTTGTATTTGAAAATTTAAAATTTTGATTTTAAAAATCATCACATAGCCCTTAAAAAGTGAGATTTCGCTAGGAAGCTTAGAATTCGACGTGACCAATTTTTTTGGATTCATAATAACAAATTATTATAGGGTTTCAAAATTCGCGCCAAACGGACTCGGTATGTGGCCGTGCGAAGCAAAACCATGTGTTTATAAATTGACAATCAGTTTATAAAGGAACATTATTGAGAAGATCTCAGAATTCGATTTCACTTTTTTTCCGGATTTGTATCGTCAAATAATGGTTAAATCCAAAAGGGCATAATTTTTGGAGTTAGCATGTGGGCATGCAAGAAGAAAATTTACGCTAAAATTGCATTTATTGAACATTATTTGAGCCTGTTTGAGAAATTAAACAAAAGGTCAAACGAACTCGAAATTCGACGAAACTTGGATTTGTCTTGACGTGTACTATCTTGTGTCTGAAATTCGTGGCAAACGGAGATCGTTTGCAGTCGGGCGGTAGGATGGAAAAGGAGATAAAATCACTTCTCTTCCATTTTCTTCTTCATTTTTCCTCCTCCTTTCTTCAAAAATGGGGACCTCCTTCTCCATGGCTATCACACCCCTCCTCCTTACAGCCATCACCCCTCCTCCCTCCAGCCACCCTCTCCTCCTCCTCTCTCTCTCCTCCTCTTTCTCTACAAACCCTAACCCTAAATCATCAAACACCACCAACTACCCCCTCCGCCGCCAACACCCACCACCCCAGCCACATCAGGCCCTCCTGACCGCCAGTCAGGCCTCCACCACCGACCATTAGCCCCACCTCCTCAAAAATCTCACTTTTCACAAAATTCTCGTTTTGCAAATAATCCGATCCTCTTCTTTCCTCAACAACTTTCAATCCGTGCATTTCTTGCTGAGGCTCCACATAACAAAAGTTATAGATCTCGTTTTTATCTACAATTTTGACATATCAAAATTGAATTTTGGAGTTCGAAGCTGTTCGGAAAACACGTTTGAAGTTTGCAGATCTGGAGCAAAGATTCACAATTTTTGGCAAATTGGAGCTATGTGGAAAAAAAGTCCACTAGGAAAAAGTTGTCCGTAATGACGCTTTTTTGCTGTTGGCAAAGTTTGATGAGGATTGGAGTTTGTACGCAAATTCTAGAGTCAAAAAGGTGAATTCTAGTAGAGGAGAGCGAAAAACGGCGAGCGCGCGATGAGAAATCTACATTAGAAGTGTCGCGGTCACGCGGTGTTTGGTTTAGCTTCTGGGTAAGAGCTCTAACTAAATTATTTTTTAGTTGTATGAAAAGTGAGAACACTTAAATTAGTATATTAGAGTAGTAAATTAGTTATGCATTTTAAGTTGCAAGTAAAAAATTGCATCATGTAGTTATAATATCCTTTTTGGAGTTCAACACATGAACTCTTCACAAATCATTTGCATTAGAAGCATTGTATGAATATGTGATACTCGCATTTCATACTCCGTGGATGGACTCTTGCGGCACCTTAAATGGCATTGGATAGTTGAGTATTTTTTTTATGTTTATGGTGTGTGCATTATATGCGAGTACTGATTCATTAATTATTTGTGTTGATTGAAAACCCCACACGGTCTTGGGTTGACATTTGAATCACACATCTCCCTTGTGTGAAATTTCGGTTAATCAGTTGTTTAACGGATTTATACGAGCGTTAATAAATCATTGAAGTTTATATAAAAATAAAATGCACATTGGATGTCAATTTGGATGTTGATAGTTGTTTGCAACTGTTGTTGGGTGATTATGATGAATGCAATTCATATAAATTTATTTATATGGATATTGGCTGATATTTTATTCCAATCCGGAATAAACATGAATATTTTTATAATGTAATATTCAATGAAAATTAAAAGTTGATTTTGATGTCCGATTTTGGATGGACACAAAAATATTAAATATGAAGCCGAGTTAAGTATACAAACGCTATTTTAACTCGAATGGATTTTATGTCGATTGTATTCATTTTTAAAATGAAAACCGAGAAGACTAAATTTCAAAAATTAACATTTTGAAAATATTATCATTTAGAGACTATAAGAATACAAGAGGTTCAATTTTAATTTAAATTGGTGATGGAAGTGAAATCGTTTTTAAATGAATTTATAACATTTTATAAAATACGTTTTTGAATGGGAATCGACGAAATATATTATATATATTTAAATGGTTTGAATAGAATGTACTTGAAACGACCCAAACTCCCCCTTTTGGGAAAGCCTGGATTGAGTTGAGAACACGACACATCAGAACACAAACAATAGAACATTTGATTGCTATTACAACAATTACATCAGAGTACAAGAATTTCCAGAGTATGAATAATTATTACACAGGAAAATATCAGGGATTTAAAAATTACGTAGCAGTGGAAAATAATACATAAGTATAATCCATAGCGGAAATTAACAACTGACACAACTGGAAGACATATACGGATACAAAGCTTTCCGAATATAGCTCCACCTGTAATCCAGGATCCTGTGAATATAATATCTGCAAAACCAAAACTACTAGTTGCCCGTGTGGAAAATAAGGGCACCCAAAGTTTAGGTTAAAACAATAAACTCCAGGTCAGTCATGGGACTGGTGTGAGAACTAAAACAGTTATTAACTTTATTTTAAAGTTAGGTAAATCAAGGGACCACACCATATAACACGAAACGGGTTTACTCCCAAGAATACCAGTGCATAAATAAACAGCGCAATGCCAATTAAAGAAAAATGAAGCTACTATAAGACTCAGGTCCCATCACACAATGCATCGCAAGCCGGAGATATGCTTCGTACACGAAATTTATCTTTTATTACTATTATAAGTGTATAGTGTAGAAATCAATTTTGAAAGTAAATGTATCAATCCTAGACGACATGAGCGCCCCATCCCACTATGTCGCTATATATAGGTTTACAATTAAAACCACAAAGCTCGTATTGGAAAGTTGGATTTCCATTATGATGGCTTCTGATTCGAAAGATCTATCGCATAGTGCAATTCCCCATGGCTTACGTCCCAGGTATGAGAAAATGCCGTAATGCACATCCACACTATATCTAGGATATCGAGTATCTCCGCGACTTATGTCCCGTGCATGAGAAAACACCGCTTACTCTATCCATCTGGGAATCAGGGGGTGTGCCCTATCCCTCTGAGCGTGGAGAGATCACAGTCAGCTCATCTCGGTCGACCGAATCCATCCTCATATCGAAAGCATACTGACCTGACCATCAGTTCACCATCATACCGGGGTGTGAGGCTCGCGAGGTAACGTTACACAAAGATATGATAATTAAAGATATGCTTTGATCATCATCCACAAGGTTTTGCTTTTCAACAAAAGCCTTGATCCATGCATCTCAGCATGTCACATTGTCAATCCATACCATACCATTGATTTCTGCCAATATATAACCTCTAAGCTCGTACATCTCAGAGAAGGGTGTTAAGCAAGAGAATAAATTCTCCGCCACCAAACAGATATATATATTTAGCAGAGATCAATGAATACAACATAAAGGAATACAACGTCAGACATACCATCCATTTACAAGTTCGTTCTGGGTCTGAACGAAACTAGAGACACCTTATTCCTCGTCTCGTATGTCCAATACCGGAGAGAGGCCCTCGTATATCCGAACGATCAACAAGTATGTCCATTCGATGTGAAGATCGTCGGTCTTGCACCGTCTTCAATCTCTTCGACTGTTAGTCGTCGTATTCATTATTTAGAATGGACTAAACCCGATCTTTCCGAATAACTCGCGTATTTTATAATCAAGTGCTATAAAAACAAATCATACCCCTCATTCCAATTCAGAATATTCTTTTATTCAAATATTTACATTTTTAGGTAAAGGTTCCCATTAATTTTATCAAAGATAAATTCTTTTAAATTTTCTTTTTAATCTTCCTTTTGATCTCATTTCAAAAGATTTTATTTTATCTTTTCACAACTCTAAACCAAATTAAGGTTTATCAACTAGTCGGGATTAACGAGCCTTACTGAAGTAATCATTTATTATTTATTATACCAATCCTTACCTATTCATCCCATGGAGCAAAACTGGTAGTACTCCATGTCTAACACCCACGGTGTTATCGGTAAATTTAATTTCCATTTCACGTTCAAATCTAATTAAAGATTTTACTATCGCTTGGAGTAAAACTGGTGGTACTCCGTTATTGATCATTTCAAAAATTCGATAAATTTAATTATTCCATTCCCATTTTATTCTAATTCAATGTTCTTTAAAACTCTAGTTCAGTTTTAATCTCAAAAATCGTTATTTAATGATTATTCAAATTTAAGAAATTAATTTTATCTTTAACTGGGTTAAAGAACAAATGTTATTTAAAAACGTTGTTCACGATAAATCCAAAATCATCTTCCATCAAAATGGAATCTACACGGAAATCATAACAGTATATAATCGATATAAATTCCCGTATCAGACTAATAATATAAATGGAATAGCTGCAATGCCTTTTAAATTCCATATATAGTAACGGTCTTCCTTTACAGAATCTCATCTCGATTATTACCAAAAGAAATTCCATTCAATTCCAATTTAATATATTAAATTGGAAAACTTTACTTTGGAAATTTTCCATTAAATCTTAATAAAAAAGATTTATAGATTCAAAATCATTTCTTCACTGTTAATCGGGTTAAAGAACAAAAGTTATTTAAAGCAATGTTCACGGTAAACCCAAAAATCCAATTTCAATTCAATTCTAATTTAATATTAATTAATTGGTAAACTTCATTAAATCTTAATTAAAAGATTTATTCTTTTCTCAACTGGGTTTAAGAATAGTGTTAATAAAGACACCGTCCACCTCAATCCCAAAATCCAATTTCAATCTAATTAAATATTAATTAATTGGCAAAATTTCCTAAACCTTAATTAAAAGATTTATTATTCTAAACTGGGTTTAAGAACAGTTTTATTAAAGATACCATTCACGACAAACCCAAAATCCCATTTGATATTAAATACAAGGGTCTGAATAGCAATTATATCGATGTATATTCAATACCAAATTCTGAAAACTACAAATATCGTATTGGGAATAACGATATATATATATATCTTCCAAATTCCTCAACAATATCTGTATAATCACGGAATCCAATATTGAAATATTCCAAAGATTATTTCCATCCTGAATCCAATCCAATTTATTCGTTGGAAAATTCTGATTATTTTAAAACCATTTACAAATCCAATTTATTTATTTCTAAAAATAATTGGATTATTATTCTAGTTAATAACTAGTTCATTTCGGTAAAAATATATTTTTATCTTTTCAAAACTGAAATTTTTCATCAAAAATCTTTCCAAATCATTTATTATGATTCTACATATTTTTTTCCATATTTTTAATAATTTTAGTATCGCCTGTACAGTCGGTTTCCAATAACGGCCACCGAACTGCATCCATATCGACCTTTTCTGAAATTGATTTGGACATATCTCCAAATCTAACCGTTAGATTTCAAATCTCTTATATTCATTGGAAAGCTCTTTTCGATACGAACCCAAGATTCCGGTTTTAGGAGAATCCGACGGTCGGATCTCCCGTTACGTCAATTTGAAGTTAATGGTCGAAATTCGCGAACTGTCGCTGCGCGTTCTATTCAGGCCATTAAATATATATAATATATATACTGTATATTTCATCGATTTCCATTTAAAAAGTATTTTATATAAATCGTTTATTATTTCATTTTAAAACAGTTTCAACTTCATTTCCAATTTTATATCAAAATTGAATATTCCATATCTTTATCATATTAAAATGATAATATTTTCAAAATATTAGATTTTGAAATCACTTCTTTTCGATATTCATTTTAAAATGAATAAAATCGGATTGATATATCCGTTCGGGTTAAAATGGCATTTGCTACTTAACTCGGCTTCACATTTCAATATTTTTGTGCCTATCCAAAATCGGGCATCAAAATCATAATATTGTTCTTCACTGAATATTATTTCAAAATATTCATTACTTTAAAATATTTTTTATTTTAAAAGATTCTTTATTTTAAAATATTCTTTATTTCTGAATCGGAATGTGACTCAATCAATTACCATATAATTTCAGTTATATGGATTCGTACATATCATGTATACAGCAATAATGATAAACAATCATTAAAAATTCATACAACATCCAGAGTGCATTTTATAACTGTATAAGCATTAAATATAAATAATTAATGCTTGCAACAGTCTATCAACCAATCGGTTGACATACAGCTAAACAATTGGGATTAGTGTACGTCAAATATCATCCCAATACCCGTGTGGGGTTTCAACCAACAAATACTGAATATTATTTGTGCAGTTGGGTGATGTGTAAAATTTATCGTCCCAATCAATATCAGTTAAATGGGTGTACGTAAACAAAACGTCCAATTTGTAAATGAATATTTATTTTCATTCATATATATGTTAAAAAAAATATTTTTAACTATAAAATATTTATTTCGACACATGAATATTTTATCAGCTCATTTATACAATAAAAATGATATTTTTATTGTTCTAACATATTTTAAAAATTTTGGCAGCATAACGGCACGATACTAGAATCGGAATAAGGTCTAGCCTTATCCCTCGCCTAATACTGGCTCGCGCCATTCACAAACCAAATTCAATCAATTCCACTCACATCCCAGACCAAAATCAAACAGAAAAATCAATCGACCAAACAACCAAACATCCATGGTTTCAATCAAAGGTGTCGGGTGCTACTAAGCACCGTCTGCATCCTAGTATATATTGAACTATAAACAAAATTAGAGTGAGAAGTTCTCACCTTTGGTTTTCACTCCGTCATTCTTTTGCGGACGATAGTTTGGATTTGGATTTGTTTCCGCACGTTGTATTCTTCACCGTGATTTCAACGCAATCTATTTCACGCAGTTTACATTAAAAATCACATTTTTATATCGCTATTATATATATATAAATCATATTTTTTAATTCGCTACATATACAAAAACCATATTTTTATATTCTCTACATATATAAAAATCATATTTTTATAATCTATTCATATCTCTTATATAATCTAAAAATCATATCTTTAATACAATCTAAAAATCATATTTTTCTATACAGTAAAAAATCACATTTTTCTAAACAATAAAAAATCAAATTTTTCTATATAATGAAAAATCGCATTTTTCTATACAATGAAAAATCACATCTTTCTATACAATGAAAAATCACACATTTGTCTATACAATGAAAAATCATATTTCTCTATATAATAAAAAATCATATTTTTCTATACAATGAAAAACCACATTTTTCTATACAATGAAAAATCATATTCCTCTATACAATGAAAAATCATATTTTTCTATACAATGAAAAATCATATTTTTCTATTCAATGAAAAATCATATTTTTCTATACAATGAAAAATCATATTTTTCTAACGATGCTATATATATAAAAATCACATTTTTAATCCAGTGCTATATAGATAAAAATCATATTTTTATTAACAAAGAAATCATATTTTAATATAATGCTATTTATATTTTTAAAAATCAATGCTATTTTATTTTTCAAAAATCCATGCTATTTTCATCTTAAAAATCATATTTTTAAGCAATGCCATAATATGTACAAATCATATGTTATCTATATATTAAAAATCATATATTTATTATTGTTCTATCTATATAAAAATTGTATTTTTGTACTATGTTCTTACATTTAAAAATTATATTTTTAAACCAATGTGAACTTATATTTAAATCTAAAAATAAACTATATTAATTATATATAAAAAATTACATTTTTTATACATTGTTATATAAATTAAAAACTGAAAATAAAATTCAACGCTAATTTAAATTAAAACTGAAAACAATTCACTGTTAATTTAAATTAAAACTGAAAACAATTCACTATTAACCTAAATTAAAACTGAAAATAATTATCATTGTTAGCCTTTCTGCTTCCTTCTTCTATCTGAAAAGTATCAGCGACGAACAAAACCCGTCGCTGCTCTTAAAATTCTCCCGTCGCACCCAACCAAAGACTGCCAGAATGTGATCAGGAGATGCCATCTCGAACGCCTCGAAATCACCTCCCAGCGCCGAGAGCGACAGCCCATTCGAACCTCCAAAGACGCCGTAATTTGCGGTCAATAGCGAAAAGTTTAAGCCATGATTTCCAATCAATCTTGCAACGATACCTCATCATCTCCATATTGATTTAAAGAGCACAAAACGCTCTACAATTTTTGTTCTAGAGCCTTGATTCCATTCGAAATTTATTTAGAGAAAATAAAGGATAAAATTTGAAGAATATCTGTTGTCCATTTTTTTTGTGGCGGCGACAAACGATGAATGGGAACTAAATTAGAGTTTGGCCTATTTCTCTCTCTCTCTCTCTCTCTATATATATATATATATATTAATATTTATTAATATTTACACATATTAACCGTTTAATGCTTCGAACTCACCCCCAGCTAAATACCCTTATTCCGGACCCATTGGAATATGTTTTGTAAGCCAATTTGACTGTTTCGATCAGTTTTTATTAAAATTAAAATATAAATCAATATATATTAAATTTAAACGTATATTTTAATTTACTGGGGCCACATACTGACTCCAAAAATTCCAAAAAAATAAATCTAGCTATGTTTTGACGATACGGTTCTAACAAAACTAATTTCGTCGAATTTGGAGACCGTTTGAAAAACAGTCACTTTACAGTCGACTAAATTCAAACTGAAATTACCAAACACATTTAAATTCACCACGCTCACATATTAACTTCAAAAATTATGAAATTTGGAATCTAACAATAGTTTGACATTCTAGATCCAACAAAAGTGGTTTTGTCGAAAATGGAGGTCGTTTGCAAAATGGCAATATTCAAGGGCTATATATTATAATAAAATATATATAAATTCCATAGCGAGTATTTTAAATGTTAAACTGGACATAACTTTCAATTCTCATTATGAAATCTAGATTTTTCACGTTCGTTAGAAAGATATTGTTAAACAGATTCTAATATTTCTAGTTTCACTGAAATCCGATTTATTTTGAATCTTGTACATTCAATTGAAATTTGAAATCGCATTTTCAAACTACCGCGCCATTTCAGTCTCGTTATAATTAAAATTTAAATTCTTACATTCTAACTTCGATTAAAATGAATTTTTCGTCGTTATTATTTAAAATAAATCATTTTAAATATTCAAAATCCATTAAAATTGCTAAAATAAAATTTTAAATTAGTTCTAAAAATCTGGTTTGTTACAATCTCCCCCACTTAAAATCTTTTCGTCCTCGAAAAGGAACAAAGCTAAAATTTGTTTAACTAACCAACTCAACTTTCATTCTGGCGTTCATTCTTCAACTTTTCAGTTTCTAAGAATTTCTAATTTTTCAAAAATTTGGCTAACACCCTATATTTTAAAAAAAATCGCCATAACCTCCTTAGGGAGACCTTTAAAACCGCAACTAGCCTCACAGGGCCCTCATCAATCAAAAAGAAAAAGAAAAAGTCAAGCAGCTAGCCAATTGCCTCATAAAATCGACAAACACAAACAAAACAGTAAATATGTACCTATTTGTTGGGCATACAATTTTATTCCTCTTCTTAGCTTCCATGGATGACCTATTCATTATATACACATGTACATATATGCAATTTCAATCAATTTTCAATTCAATTCAATATTAATTCAATTTGACTAAATTTATTATTCTTTCTCATATAGGTAAAATGAATTATCATTCCAATATTTTTATTAGTTAAACTAATAATCAAACATCACAACCAGCAATCAATTAGTTGATTAGCTTTTCAAACATATATTGCTTTTATATACTCAAAAATCATATTTTGAGCGTCAAATCACAAACAATAAATTCTAACTAAGGTTTTGGTTCTCACACCAGTCAATTGGAAATATATAGATATCCCACTTTCGATACTCGAACATAAATACTGATGATGAGACCTCAATCATCAAAATCATCTCCGGGCGACTAGATTATGATTCTATATCTACCCAGTATATTTTGAGACTTCGTATACACGCTAGCTAGGCGTGTATGCAGAATCTTTATATACTCGATTGTCCAAATTCAATATAAAATAAAATAGTCAAATACGTATAATAAGGTATAATTTTCAAAACTAAATTTGTTTTTTTAATAAATAATACTCTTCAAACTCATTCTAGGAAGCTACTGATCCTATCTCTAACGGGTCATTCTTAAGGGATGTTACTAATCCTATCTCTGATGAATTCTTTTGTTTGGTACTAATGTGTCTTATTCTCGAGCTCTGTAAACCACAACTTCGATACCACGTTGAAATGGACCAAACTCCCCCTTTCGTGAAATCCCGGATTGAGTTGAGAACACGACGCATCAGAACACAAACAATATAACATTTCATTGCTATTACAACAATTACATCAGAGTACAAGAATATTCCAAAGTATGAATAATTATTACACAGAAAAATATCAAGGATTTAAAAATTACATAGCAGTGGAAAATAATACATAAATATAATCCGTAGCGGAAATTAACAACTGACACAACTGGAAGAGATATATGGATACAAAGCTTTCCGAATATAGCTTCAACTGTGACCCAGGATCCTGTGAATATAATATCTACAAAACCAAAACTACTAGCTGCCCGTGTGGAAAATAAGGGAACCCAGAGTTTAGGTTAAAACAATAAACTCCAGGTCAGTCATGGGACTGGTGTGAGAACTAAAACAGTTATTAACTTTATTTTAAAGTTAGGTAAATCAAGGGACCACGCCGTATAACACGGAACGGGTTTACTCCCAAGAATACCAGTGCATAAATAAACAGCGCAATGCCAATTAAAGAAAAATGAAGCTATTATAAGGCTTGGGTCCCATCACACAATGCAACGGAAGCCGGAGGATAGAGTTTTACCTTATAATAACCAAATATGCTTGGACGCGAAATTTATCTTTTATTATTACTATAAGTGTATAGTGTAGAAATCAATTTCGAAAGTAAATGTATCAATCCTAGAAGACATGAGCGCCCCATCCCACTATGTCGCCATATATAGGTTTACAATTAAAACCGCAAAGCTCGTATTGGAAAGTTGGATTTCCATCATGATGGCTCCTGATTCGAAAGGTCTAGCGCGTAGTGCAATTCCCCACGGCTTACGTCCTAGGCATGATAAAACGTCGTAATGCACATCCGCACTATATCCAGGATATCGAGTATCTCCGCGAATTACGTCGCATGCATGAGAAAACACCGCTTACTCTATCCATCTAGGAATCAGGGGGTGTGCCCTATCCCTCTAAGCGTGTGGCGACCACACTCAGCTCATCTCGGTCGATCGAATCCATCCTCATATCGAAAGTATACTGACCTGACCATCAGTTCACCATCATACCAGGGTGTGAGGCTCGCGAGGTAATGCTACACAAAGCTATGCTAATTAAAGTTATGCTTTGATCATCATCCACAAGGCTATGCTTTTCAATAAAAGCCTTGATCCATGCATCTCAACATGTCACATTGTCAATCCATACCATACCATTGATTTTTGACGATATATAACCTCTAAGCTCGTACGTCTCAGAGAAGGGTGTTAAGCAAGAGAATAAATTCTCCACCACCAAATAGAAATATATTTAGCTGAGATCAACGAATACAGCATAAAGGAATACAATGTCAGGCATACCATCCATTTACAAGTCCTTTCTAGGTCTGAACGAAACCGGAGGTACCTTATTCCTCGTCCCGTATGTCCAATACTGGAGAGAGGCCCTCGTATATCCGAACAATCAACAAATACGTCCGTACGACTACCACTGTAGCCCCTTCAAGGTAGCTACTCCAATCATGGGCATCAGTAGCAACTCATCCATTCGATGTGAAGATCGTCGGTCTTGCACCGTCTTCAATCTCTTCGACTGTTAGTCGTCGTATCCATTATTCAGAATGAGTTAAACCCAGTCTTTCCGAATAACTCGCGTATTTTATAATCAAGTGCTATAAAAACACATCATACGCCTCATTCCAATTCAGAATATTCTTTTATTCAAATATTTACATTTTTAGGTAAAGGTTCCCATTAATTTTATCAAAGATAAATTCTTTTAAATTTTCTTTTTAATCTTCCTTTTGATCTCATTTCAAAAGATTTTATTTTATCTTTTCACAATTCTAAACCTAATTAAGGTTTATCAATTAGTCGGGATTAACAAGCCGTACCGAATTAATCATTTATTATTTACTATCCCAATCCCAACCTATTCATCCTGTGGAGAAAAACTGGTAGTACTCCATATCTAACACCCACGGTGTTATCGGTAAATTTAATTACCATTTCACGTTCAAATATAATTAAAGATTTAACTATCGCTTGGAGTAAAACTGGTGGTACTCCATTCTTGATCATTTCAAGAATTCGATAAATTTAATTATTCCATTCTCATTTCAATCTAATCCAAGGTTCTTTAAAACTCTAGTTCAGTTTTAATCTCAAAAATCGTTATTTAATGATTATTCAAATTTAAGAAATTAATTTTATCTTTAACTGGGTTAAAGAACAAATGTTATTTAAAAACGTTGTTCATTATAAATCCAAAATCATCTTCCATCAAAATGGAATCTACATGGAAATCATAACAGTATATAATCGATATAAATTCCCGTATCAGACTAATAATATAAATGGAATAGTTGTAATGCCTTTTAAATTCCATATGTAGTATTGGTCTTCCTTTACACAATCTCATCTCGATTATTGCCAAAACGAATTCCATTCAATTCCAATTTAATATATTAACATGGAAAACTTTACTTTGGAAATTTTCCATTAAATCTTAATAAAAAGATTTATAAATTCAAAATAATTTTTTCACTGTTAATCGGGTTAAAGAACAAAAGTTATTTAAAGCAATGTTCACAATAAACCAAAAATTCCAATTTCAATTCAATTCTAATTTAATATTAATTAATTGGTAAACTTCTTTAAATCTTAATTGAAAGATTTATTCTTTTCTCAACTGGGTTTAAGAACAATGTTAATAAAGACACCGTCCACGTCAATCCCAAAATCCAATTTTAATCCAATTAAATATTAATTAATTGGTAAAATTTCCTAAATCTCAATTAAAAGATTTATTATTTTCTAAACTGGGTTTAAGAATAGTTTTATTAAATACAAGGCTCTGAATAGCAATTATATCGGTTCATATTCAGTATCAAATTCTAAAACCTACCAACATCGTATTGGGAATAACGATATATATGTGTATATATATATGTCTTCCAAATTCCTCAACAATATCCGTATAATCACGGAACCCAATACCGAAATATTTAAAAGTTTATTTCCATCCTGAATCCATTCCAGTTTATTCATTGGAAAATTCGGATTATTTTAAAACCATTTACAAATCCAATTTATTTATTTCTAAAAATAGTTGGATTATTATTTTAGTTAATAACTAGTTCATTTCGGTAAAAATATATTTTTATATTTTCAAAATTCGAATTTTTCATCAAAAATCTTTCCAAATCATTTATTATGATTTTACATAATTTTTCCATATTTTTAATAATTTTATTATCGTCGGTACAGTCGGTTTCCAATAACGGCCACCGAACTGCATCCATAGCGACCTTTTCTGAAATTGATTTGGACATATCTCCAAATCTAACCGTTAGATTTCAAATCTCCTATACAAATCTGTTTTCGATACTAACCCAACGGTTCCAGTTGTAGGAGAATCCGATGGTCGGATCTCCCGTTACATCAAATTGAAGTTAATGGTCGAAATTCGCGAACGGTTACTGCGCGGCGCATTCTATTCAGGCCATCAAATATATATAATATATATTATATATATTTCATTGATTTCCATTTAAAATGTATTATATATAAATCGTTTATTATTTCATTTTAAAATGGTTTCAACTTCATTTCCAATTTTATATCAAAATTGAATATTCTATATCTTTATCATATTAAAATGATAATATTTTCAAAATATTATATTTTGAAATCACTTCTTTTTAATATTCATTTTAAAATGAATAAAATCGGATCGATAAACCCATTCGGGTTAAAATGGCGTTTGCTACTTAACTCGGCTTCACATTTCAATATTTTTGTGCCTATCCAAAATCAGACATCAAAATCATATTTTTGTTCTTCACTGAATATTATTTTAAAATATTCATTATTTTAAAATATTCTTTATTTTAAAATATTCTTTATTTAAAATCGGAATGCAACTCAATCAATTACCATATAATTTCAGTTATATGGATTCATACATCGCATGTGTACCACAATAATGATAAACAATCATTAAAAATTCATACAACATCCAGAGTGCATTTTATAACTGTATAAGCATTAAATATAAATAATTAATGCTTGCAACAGTCTGTCAACCAGTCGATTGACATACAGCTAAACAATTGGGATTAGTGTACGTCAAATATCATCCTAATACCCGTGTGGGGTTTCAACCAACAAATATTTAATATTATTTGTGCAGTTGGGTAATGTGTAAAATTTATCGTCCCAATCAATATCAGTTAAATGGGTGTACATAAACAAATTATCTAATTTGTAAATGAATATTTATTTTCATTCATACACACGTTAAAAATTATATTTTTAACTATAAAATATTTATTTCAGCACATGAATATTTTATACAGCTCATTTATACAATAAAAATGATATTTTTATTGTTCTAACATATTTTAGAAAATTTTGGCAGCATAACAGCGCGATACTAGAACCGGAATAAGGTCTAGCCTTATCCCTCGCCTAATACTGGCTCGCGCCATACACAAACCAAATTCAATTAATTCCACTCACATCCCAGACCAAAATCAAATAGATAAATCAATCAAAGAAACAACCAAACATCAATGGTTTCAATCAAAGGTGTCGGGTGCTACTAAGCACCGTTTGCATCCTAATATATATTTAACTGTAAACAAAATTAGAGTGAGAAGTTCCCACCTTTAGTTTCCACTCCGTCATTCTTTTGCGGACGATAGTTTGGATTTGGATTTGTTTCAGCGCGTTGTATTCTTCACCGTGATTTCAACGCAATCTGTTTCATGCAGTTTACAATAAAAATCACATTTTTAAGTCGCTACTATATATATATAAATCATATTTTTAATTCGCTACATATATAAAAATCTTATTTTTATATTCTCTACATATATAAAAATCATATTTTTATAATCAATTCATATCTTTTATATAATCTAAAAATCATATCTTTTATATAATCTAAAAATCATATTTTTCTATACAGTAAAAAATGACATTTTTCTATATAATGAAAAATCAAGTTTCTCCATACAATGAAAAATCACATTTTTCTATACAATGAAAAATCACATTTTTCTATACAATGAAAAATCATATTTTTCTATACAATGAAAAATCACATTTTTCTATACAATGAAAAATCATATTCCTCTATACAATGAAAAATCATATTTTTCTATACAATGAAAAATCATATTTTTCTATTCAATGAAAAATCATATTTTTTTAATGATGCTATATATATATATAAATCACATTTTTAATCCAACGCTATATAGATAAAAATCTTATTTTTATTAACAAAGAAATCATATTTTTATATAATGCTATTTATATTTTTTAAAATCAATGCTATTTTATTTTTTATAAATACCATGCTATTTTTATCTTAAAAATCATATTTTTAAGCAAAGCCATAATATATACAAATCATATGTTATCTAGATATTAAAAATCATATATTTATTATTGTTCTATCTATATAAAAATTGTATTTTTGTACTATGTTCTTACATTTAGAAATTATATTTTTAAACCAATATGAATTTATATTTAAATCTGAAAATAAACCATATTAATTATATATAAAACAAATTACATTTTTTATACATTGTTATATAAATTAAAAACTGAAAATAAAATTCAGCGCTAATTTAAATTAAAACGGTAAACAATTCACTGTTAATTTAAATTAAAACTGAAAACAATTCACTGTTAATTTAAATTAAAACCGAAAATAATTATCAGTGTTAACCTTTCTGCTTCCTTCTTCTTTCTGCAAAGTATCAGCGACAGACAAAACCCATCGCTGCTCTTAAAATTCTCCCATCGCACCCAACCAAATATTGTCGGAGCGTGATCAGGAGAAACCGCCTCAAACGCCTCGACATCACCTCTCAGTGCCGAGAGCGACGGCCCATTCAAACCTCCACAGACCCCGTAATTTGCGGTCAAATGCGAAGAGTTTAAGCCATGATTTCCAATCAATCTTGCAACAATACCTCATCATCTCCATATTGATTTAAAGAGCACAAAACGCTCTACAATTTTTGTTTTAGAGCCTTGATTACATTCAAAATTTATTTGGAGAAAATAAAGGACAAAATTTGAAGAATATCGGCTATCCATTTTTCTTGTAGCGGCGGCAAACGATGAATGGGAATTAAATTAGGGTTTAGCCTATTTTTTCTATATATATATATATATATATATATGGAAGAGAGTGCCATCAAAGTATATTACCCTTATTAAGGATATGTACGAGGGGGTTGTGACTATTGTTAGGGCATGCGATGGTGAGACCGGAGACTTTCCAATTAACATAGGGTTACATCAAGGTTCGGCTTTGAGCCCCTATATTTTTGCATTAGTGATGGATGAAATCACAAAAGATATACAAAGGGAGATTCCCTGGTGTATGCTCTTTGCCGATGATGTTGTGCTGATTGACGAAAGTAGAATAGGGGTTAATCGACAACTGGAGTTGCGGAGGGAGACCTTGGAATCAAAGGGTTTCAGGCTTAGCAGAACTAAAACAGAGTATATGAAGTGTGAGTTTAGCAGTGTCAGGTCAGATAACGGAGATGTTACCCTGGCCGGTAGAGTAGTACCCAAGAAAGAATCATTTCGATACTTAGGATCTATGTTGCGGTTTGATGGAGAGATTGGTAAGGATGTTAGTTTTAGAATTCAAGCAGTATGGGTGAAATGGCGACTAGCATCTGGTATTCTCTGTGATCGGAAGATTCCTCAGAAGCTTAAAGGAGATTTCTATAGGACAGCAATCAGGTCTGCAATGTTATATGGTGCAGAATGTTGGCCTACTAAGAGGCAACACGTCCAGAAAATAAGTATAGCAGAGATGTGAATGCTGCGTTGGAGCTGTGGGCATACCAGACGAGATCGGATTAGAAATGAGGATATTCGGGAAAAACTTGGAGTTGCACCTATTGAAGAGAAGTTAGTCCAATACCGCTCGAGATGGTTTGGACATATCCAACGTAGACCATACGATGCACTTGTACGCGTTGGAATTCTAGGTCGCGCCGAAGGCCCAAAGAGAGGTAGAAGTCGACCTAAAATGACATGGGAGGAGATAATAAAGAGAGATTTAAGTAACTGGAGTTTATCGGAAGAGCTGGTAGTTGATAGGAGTGCATGGAAATTGGCAATCCATGTACCAGAACCATAGGTTTTTTAAAAAAAAAAAGACTTTATTTCACGTTTACTGAACCTTTTTACTTTTTATTACTATTTTAGATTTTATTTCACTTTTATTGAACATTTTTACTTATTATTATTATTATTTAAAAAAAACTTTATCGGACGACTTTTTATTTGATTGGTTATTTTAAACCCTTTATATATATATTATTATCACCATTATTAATTTTATTTTAATTTTGGGTTCCATATCTAGCCAACCCCAACTTGTTTGGGATATATGGCTTTGTTGTTGTATTCATATTTAATTCACATATTAACCATTTAACGCTCCGAACTCCAAATCAAACCCAGTGACTATAACGCCTAGTAAAATACCCCCATTCTGAACCCAATGGAACATGTTTTGCAAGCCAATTTGACTGTTTCTATCAGTTTTTATCAAAATTAAAATATAAATCAATATATATTGAATTTAAACGTATATTTTAATTTACTGGGGCCACATACTAACTCCAAAAATTTCAGAAAAATAAATCTAGCTATGTTTTGACGATACGGTTCTAACAAAACCAATTTCGTCGAATTTGGAGACCGTTTGAAAAACAGTCACTTTCCAGTCGACTAAATTCAAACTAAAATTACCAAACACATTTAAATTCACCACGCTCACATATTAATTCAAAAAATTATGAAATTTGGAATCTAACAATAATTTGACATTCCGGATCCAACAAAAGTGTTTTCGTCGAAAACGGAGGTCATTTGCAAAATGGCTATATTTAAGGGCTATATATTATAATAAAAAATATATATATAAATTCCATAGCGAGTATTTTAAATTTTAAACTGGACATAACTTTCAATTCTCGTTATGAAATCTGGATTTTTCACATTCATTAGAAAGATATTGTCAAAAATATTCTAATATTTCTGGTTTCACAGAAATCCAAATTATTTTGAATCTGTACATTCATTTGAAATTTGAAATCGCATTTTCAAACTACCGCACCATTTCAGGCTCGTTATAATTAAAATTTAAATTCTTATGTCCTAACGTCGATTAAAATGAATTTTTCATCGTTATTATTTAGAATAAATCATTTTAAATATTCAAAATCCATTAAAATTGCTAAAATAAAATTTTAAATTAGTTCTAAAAATCCGGTTTGTTACAATCTCCCCCACTTAAATTCTTTTCGTCCTCGGAAAGGAACAAAGCTGAAAGTTGTTTAACTAACCAACTCAACTTTCATTCTAGCATTCATTCTTCAAATTTTTAGTTTCTAAGAATTTCTAATTTTTCAAAAATTTGGCTAAAATTTCGCCATAACCTCCTTTGTACGGGGAGACCTTTAAAACCGAAACTAGCCTCAAAGGGCCCTCATCAATCAAAAAGAAAAAGAAAAAACCAAGCGGCTAGCCAACCGGCTCATAAAATCATCAAACCCAAACAAAACAGTAAATATGTACCTATTTGTTGGGCATACAATTTTATTCCTCTTCTTAGCTTCCATGATATGACCTGATCATTATATACACATGTACATATATGCAATTTCAATCAATTTTCAATTCAATTCAATATTAATTCAATTTGGCTAAATTTATTATTCTTTCTCATATTGGTAAAATGAATTATCTCCAATATTTTTATTAGTTAAACTAATAATCAAACATCACAACCAGCAATCAATTAGTTGATTAGCTTTTCAAACATATATAGCTTTTATGTACTCAAAAATCATATTTTGTGTGTCAAATCACAAACAATAAATTCTAACTAAGGTTTTGGTTCTCACACCAGTCAATTGGAAATATATAGATATCCCACTTTCGATACTCGAACATAAATACTGATGATGAGGCCTCAATCATCAGAGTCATCTCCAGGCGACAAGATTGTGATTCTATATCTACCCAGTATATTTGAGACTTCGTATACACGCTAGCTAGGCAAGTATGCAGAATCTTTATATACTCGATTGTCCAAATTTAATATAAAATAAAATAGTCAAATATGTATAATAAAGTATAATTTTCAAAACTAAATTTGTTTTTTTATAAATAATACTCTTCAAACTCATTCTAGGATGCTACTGATCCTATCTCTAACGAGCCATTCTTAAAGGATGTTACTAATCCTATCTCTGATGAATTCTTTTGTTTGGTACTAATGTGTCTTGTTCTCGAGCTCTGTAAACCACAGCTCCGATACCACGTTGAAACGACCCAAACTCCCCCTTTCGTGAAATCCTGGATTGAGTTGAGAACACGATGCATCAGAACACAAACAATAGAACATTTCATTGCTATTACAACAATTACACCAGAGTACAAGAATATTCCAGAGTATGAATAATTATTACACGGAAAAATATTAAGAATTTAAAAATTACATAGCAGTGGAAAATAATACATAAGTATAATGCGTAGCGGAAAATAACAACTAACACAACTGGAAGAGATATACGGATACAAAGCTTTCCGAAAATAGCTTCAACTGTAATTCAGGATCCTGTGAATATAATATCTGCAAAACCAAAACTACTAGCTGCCCATGCGGAAAATAAGGGCACCTAGAGTTTAGGTTAGAACAATAAACTCCGGGTCAGTCATGGGACTGGTGTGAGAACTAAAACAGTTATTAACTTTATTTTAAAGTTAGGTAAATCAATGGACCACACCGTATAACACGGAACGGGTTTACTCCCAAGAATACCAGTGCATAAATAAACAGCGCAATGCCAATTAAAGAAAAATGAAGCTATTATAAGGCTTGGGTCCCATCACACAATGCAACGGAAGCCGGAGGATAGAGTTATACCTTATAATAACCAAATATGCTTGAACGCGAAATTTATCTTTTGTTATTACTATAAGTGTATAGTGTAGAAATCAATTTCGAAAGTAAATGTATCAATCCTAGATGACATGAGCGCCCCATCCCACTATGTCGCCATATATAGGTTTGCAATTAAAACCGCAAAGCTCGAATTGGAAAGTTGGATTTCCATCATAATGGCTGCTGATTCGAAAGGTCTATCGCGTAGTGCAATTCCCCACGGCTTACGTCCCAGGCATGAGAAAACGCCGTAATGCACATCCGCGCTATATCCAAGATATCGAGTATCTCCACGACTTACCTCCCGTGCATGAGAAAACATCGCTTACTCTATCCATCTGGGAATTGGGGAGTGTGCCCTATCCCTCTAAGCGTGTAGCGACCACACTCAGCTCATCTCAGTCGACCGAATCCATCCGCATATCGAAAGCATACTGACCTGACCATTAATTCACCATCATACCGGGGTGTGAGGCTCGCGAGGTAACACTACACAAAGCTATGCTAATTAAAGCTATGCTTTGATCATCATCCACATGGCTCGGCTTTTCAATAAAAGCCTTGATCCATCCATCTCAGCATGTCACATTGTCAATCCATACCATTCTGCCAATATACAACTTCTAAGCTTGTACGTCTCAGAGAAGGGTGTTAAGCAAGAGAATAAATTCTCCGCCACCAAACAGATATATATTTAGCAGAGATCAACGAATACAGCATAAAGGAATACAACGTCAGGCATACCATCCATTTACAAGTCCGTTCTGGGTCTGAACGAAACCGGAGTCACCTTATTCCTCGTCCCGTATGTCCAACACTGGAGAGAGGCCCTCGTATATCCGAACAATCAAAATACGTCCGTACGGCTACCACTGTAGCCCCTTCAAGGTAGCTACTCCAATCATGGGCATCAGTAGCAACTCATCCATTCGATGTGAAGATCGTCGGTCTTGCACTGTCTTCAATCTCTTCGATTGTTAGTCGTCGTATCCATTATTCAGAATGGGTTAAACCCAGTCTTTCCGAATAACTCGCGTATTTTATAATCAAGTGCTATAAGAACACATCATACGCCACATTCCAATTCATAATATTCTTTTATTCAAATATTTACATTTTTAGGTAAAGGTTCCCATTAATTTTATCAAAGATAAATTCTTTTAAATTTTCTTTTTAATCTTCCTTTTGATCTCATTTCAAAAGATTTTATTTTATCTTTTCACAATTATAAACCAAATTAAGGTTTATCAACTAGTCGGGATTAACGGGACTTACCGAAGTAATCATTTATTATCCCAATCCCAACCTATTCATCCTATGGAGCAAAACTGGTAGTACTCCATATCTAACACCCACGGTGCTATTGGTAAATTTAATCACCATTTCATGTTCAAATCTAATTAAAGATTTAACTAGCACTCGGAGTAAAACTGGTGGTACTCCATTCTTGATCATTTCAAGAATTCGATAAATTTAATTATTCCATTCTTATTTCAAGATTATTTTAAACTCTAGTTCAGTTTTAATCTCAAAAATCATTATTTAATGATTATTCAAATTTAAGAAATTAATTTTATCTTTAACTGGGTTAAAGAACAAATGTTATTTAAAAACGTTGTTCACGATAAACCTAAAATCATCTTCCATCAAAATGGAATCTACACGGAAATCATAACAGTATATAATCGATATAAATTCCCGTATCAGACTAATAATATAAATGGAATAGCGGCAATGCCTTTTAAAATTCCATATATTGTAACGGTCTTCCTTTACAGAAGCTTATCTCGATTATTACCAAAACGAATTCCCTTCAATTCCAATTTAATATATTAAATTGGAAAACTTTACTTTGTAAAATTTCCGTTAAATCTTAATAAAAAGATTTATAAATTCCAAATCATTTCTTCACTGTTAATTGGGTTAAGGAACAAATGTTATTTAAAACAATGTTCATGATAAACCCAAAAATCCAATTTCAATTCAATTCTAATTTAATATTAATTAATTGATAAACATCTCTAAAGCTTAATTAAAAGATTTATTCTTTTCTCAATTGGGTTTAAGAACAATGTTAACAAAGACACCTTCCACGACAAACCCAAAATCCAATTTCAATCCAATTAAATATTAATTAATTGGTAAAATTTCCTAAATCTTAATTAAACGATTTACTATTTTCTAAACTAGGTTTAAGAACAATGTTATTAAAGACACTGTTCACAACAAACCCGAAATCCGATTTGATATTAAATACAAGGCTCTGAATAGAAATTATATCGGTTTATATTTAATATCAAATTCTGAAACCTACAAATATCGTATTGGGAATAACGATATATATATATCTTACAAATTCCTCAACAATATCTGTATAATCACTGAATCCAATATCGAAATATTCCGAAGATTATTTCCATCGTGAATCCATTCCAATTTATTCATTGGAAATTTTTGGTTATTTTAAAACCATTTTCAAATCCAATTTATTTATTTCTAAAAATAATTGGATTATTATTCTAGTTAATAAATAGTTGATTTCGATAAAAATATATTTTATCTTTTCAAAGTTGGAAATTTTATCAAAAATCTTTCCAAATCATTTATTATGATTTTACGTAATTTTTCCATAGTTTTAGTAATTTTATTATCGCCCGTATAGTCGGTTTCCAATAACGGCCACCGAACTTCATCCATAGCGACATTTTCTGAAATTGATTTCGATATATCTCCAAATCTAACCGTTAGATTTAAAATCTCTTATATTCATTGGAAAGCTCTTTTCGATACGAACCCAACGGTTCTGGTTTTAGGAGAATCCGACGATCGGATCTCCCGTTACGTCAATTTGAAGTTAATGGTCGAAATTCGCAAATGGTCACTGCGCGGCGCGTTCTATTCAGGCGATTAAATATATATAATATATATTATATATATTTCGTCGATTTCCATTTAAAACGTATTTTATATAAATCGTTTTGTTATTTCATTTTAAAACGGTTTCAACTTCATTTTCAATTTTATATGAAAATTGAATATTCTATATCTTTACCATTTAAAATGATAATATTTTCAAAATATTAGATTTTGAAATCACTTCTTTTCTATATTCATTTTAAAATGAATAAAATCAGATCGATAAACCCGTTCGGGTTGAAATGGCATTTGCTACATAACTCGGCTTCGCATTTCAATATTTTTGTGCCTATCCAAAATCGGACATCAAGATCATAATTTTGTTCTTCACTGAATATTATTTTAAAATATTCGTTATTTTAAAATATTCTTTATGTTAAATGATTCTTTATTTTTAAATATTCTTTATTTCTGAATCAGAATGCGACTCAATCAATTGCCATATAATTCAGTTATATGGATTTCATACATCGCACGTATACAACAATAATGCTAAACAATCATTAAAAATTCATACAACATCCAGAGTGCATTTTAAAACTGTATAAGCATTAAATATAAATAATTAAAGCTTGCAACAGTCTTTCGGCCAATCGATTAACATATAGCTAAACAATTGGGATTAATGTATGTCAAATATCATCCCAATACCCGTGTGGGGTATCAACCAACAAATACTGAATACTATTTGTGCAGTTGGGCGATGTGTAAAATTTATCGTCCCAATCAATATCAGTTAAATGGGTGTACATAAACAAATCATTCGATTTGTAAATGAATATTTATTTTCATTCATATACACGTTAAAAATTATATATTTAACTATAAAATATTTATTTCGACACATGAATATTTTATACAGCTCATTTATACAATAAAAATGATATTTTTATTGTTCTAACATATTTTAGAAAATTTTGGCAGCATAACGACGCGATACTAGAACCGTAACAAGGTCTAGCCTTATCCCTTGCCTAATAATGGCTCGCGCCATACACAAACCAAATTCAATCAATTCCACTCACATCCCAGACCAAAATCAAACAGATAAATCAATCAAACAGACAACTAAACATCCATAGTTTCAATCAAAGGCGTCAGGTGCTACTAAGCACCTTCTGCATCCTAGTATATATTTAACTGTAAACAAAATTAGAGTGAGAAGTTCTCACCTTTGGTTTCCACTCCGTTATTCTTTTGCGGACGATGGTTTGGATTTGGATTTGTTTCCGTGCGTTGTAGTCTTCACTGTGATTTCAACGCAATTTGTTTCACGCAGTTTCGTTAAAAATCACATTTTTATATCGCTACTATATATATAAAAATCATATTTCTAATTCGCTACATATATAAAAATCATATTTTTATATTCTCTACATATATAAAATCATAGTTTTATAATTTATTCATATCTTTTATATAATCTATAAATCATATTTTTCTATACAGTGAAAAATCACATTTTTCTATACAATGAAAAATCAAGTTTCTCTATACAATGAAAAATCACATTTTTCTATACAATGAAAAATCACATTTTACTATACAATGAAAAATCATATTTCTCTATACAATGAAAAATCATATTTTTCTATACAATGAAAAATCACATTTTTCTATAAAATGAAAAATCACATTTTTCTATACAATGAAAAATCATATTTTTCTATACAATGAAAAATCATATTTTTCTATACAATGAAAAATCATATTTTTCTAACGATGCTATACATATATAAATCACATTTTTAATCCAACGATATATAGATAAAATCATATTTGTATTAATAAAGAAATCATATTTTTATATAATGCTATTTTATATTTTTAAAAATCAATGCTATTTTATTTTAAAAAAATCCATGTTATTTTTAATAATCATATTTTTAAACAATGCCATAGTATATACAAATCATATGTTATCTATATAATAAAAATCATATATTTATTATTGTTCTATCTATATAAAAATCGTATTTTTATACTATGTTCTTACATTTAAAAATTATATTTTTAAACCAATGTGAATTTATATTTAAATCTAAAAATAAACTATAATAATTATATATAAAAAAATTACATTTTTTTATACATCGTTATATAAATTAAAAACTGAAAATAAAATTCAACGCTAATTTAAATTAAAACTAAAAGCAATTCACTGTTAATTTAAATTAAAACTAAAAACAATTTGCTATTAATTTATATTAAAACTGAAAATAACTATCAGTGTTAACCTTTCTGCTTCCTTCTTCTTTCTGCAAAGTATCAGCGACGAAAAAAACCCATCGCTCCTCTTAAAATTCTCCCGTCGCACCCAACCAAAGACTACCGGAACGTGATCAGGAGACGCCACCTCGAATGCCTCGACATCACCTCCCAGCGCCGAGAGCGACGACCCATTTGAACCTCCACAGATGCCGTAATTTGCGGTCAAATGCGAAGAGTTTAAGCCATGATTTCCAATCAATCTTACAACTATACCTCATCATCTCTATATTAATTTAAAGAGCACAAAACGCTCAACAATTTTTGTTTTCGAGCCTTGATTCCATTCGAAATTTATTTAGAGAAAATAAAGGATAAAATTTGAAGAATATCGGCTGTCCATTTTTCTTGTGGCGGTGGCAAACGATGAATGGGAATTAAAATAGGGTTTGGCCTATTTTTTCAATATATATATTATAATATTTATTAATATTTAATTCACATATTAATCGTTTAACGCTCCGAACTCCAAATCAAACCCAGTGACTATCGCTCCTAGCTCAATACCCCAATTCCGAACCCAGTGGAATATGTTTCGCAAGCCAATTTAACTGTTTCGGTCAGTTTTTATCAAAATTAAAATATAAATTAATATATATTGAATTTAAACGTACATTTTAATTTACTAGGGCGACATACTGACTCCAAAAATTCTAGAAAAATAACTCTAGCTATGTTTTGATGATACTGTTCTAACAAAACTAATTTTGTCGAATTCGGAGACAGTTTGAAAAACGGTCGCTTTCCAGTCGATTAAATTCAAACTGAAATTACCAAACACATTTAAATTTATCACGCTCACATAATAATTCCAAAAATTATGAAATTTGGAATCTAACAATAATTTGACATTCCGGATCCAACAAAAGTGGTTTTATCGAAAACGGAGGTCGTTTGCAAACTGGACATAACTTTCAATTCTCGTTATGAAATCTGGATTTTTCACATCGTTAGAAAGATATTGTTAAACAGATTCTAATATTTCTGGTTTCGCTGAAATCCGATTTATTTTGAATCCTGTACATTCAGTTGAAATTTGAAATCGAATTTTCAAACTACCGCGCCATTTCAAGCTCGTTATAATTAAAATTTAAATTCTTACATTTCAACTTCTATTAAAATGAATTTTTCGTCATAATTATTTAAAATAAATCATTCTAAATATTCAAAATCCATTAAAATTGCTAAAATAAAAATTTTAATTGGTTCTAAAAATCCGGGATGTTACAGTACTGCACAGCGACCATTCACGAATTTCAACCATTGGCTTGAAATGGACGTAATGGGAGATCTGGTCGTCGGATTCTCCTAAATCTAGTACCGTTGGGTTCGTATCGAAAAGATATTTCCAGAGAATATAAGAGATTTAAATTTGAACGGTTAGATTTTAAAATATGTCCAAATCAGTTTTGGAAAAGGTCACTATGGATGTAGTTCGGTGGCCGATATTGGAAATTGACTGTAAGGGCCTTATTAAAATAACTAAAAATATGAATAGATTATGTAAATTCACAACAAATGATTTGGAAAGATTTTGGTTGAGTATTCCACATTTAAAAGATAAAAGATATTTTAATCTGAACGAACTAGTTAATAACTAGAATAATAATCCAATGATTTTTAGCAATAATAAATTGGATTGGTGAATGGTTTTGAACATAACCAGAAATTCCAACGTACAATTGGAATGGATTTGAAATGGAAATTATCTTCGGATATTTTCTATATTGGATTCCGTGATTATACAGATATTGTTATGGGAATTTGAAAGATATTGATATCTCTATTCCAATACGATATTTGTTAGTTCCAGAATTTGGTATTGAATATAAGTCGACATGATTTCCATTTAAAATCTTATGTTTAATATTAAATTGGATTTGGGTTTTTGTGAATGGTATCTTCATTAATATCGTTCTTAAACCCAGTTACGAATGAAATAAATCTTTTGAATAAGATTTAATCAAGTTTTCCGGTTTATTTAATTGAATGGAATTCGACTCGAGATGAGTTTCTGTGAAGGAAGGCATTTACTATTTATGGAATTTAAAAGGCCTTACCGTTATTTCACCTATAGTATTGGTCGGATATGGAAATTTATATCGATTATAAATTGTTCAAGTTTTCGTGAAGATTCCATATTAATGGAAGATGATTTTGGGTTTATTGTGAGCGGTGTTTTAAATGACAATTGTTCTTTAACCCAAGTTAAGGCGAGATAAATTTCCATAAGTTGAAAAATCATTAAATAATGATATTTGAGATTAAAACTAAGCTGGAGTTTTAATAAATCTTTAATTAGATTGAAAAGTGAATGAGATAATTAAATTTATCAAACAAAAGAAATGATCAAGATGGAGTACTACTAGTTTTACTCCATGCAAAAATTAAATCTTTAATTAGATTTGAAATGATAAATGATAATTAAAATTATCGATAACATTACGGGTGTTAAATATGGAGTACCACCAGTTTTGCTTCATAGGATGAATAGGTTAGGATTGGGAATATTATAATAAATGACTACTTCGATAAGGCTCGATAATCCCGACTAGTTTGATAAAACTTAATTTGGTTTAAGTTGTGAAAGGATAAAATGAAATATTTTGAAAATGAAATCCAAAGGAAGATTAAACTATAAGTTTAAAAGAATTTATCTTTGGTAAAATTAATGGGAACCTTTCCCCAAAAATATGAATATTTGAATAAAAGAATATTCTGGATTGGAATGAGATGTGTGTTATTTTTATATATCACATGGTTACAAGATGCGCGAGTTATTCGGTAGACCGGGTTTAACTCATTCTGAATAACTGTTACAATGACTAAAAGTCGAAGATGTGAAGACGGTGGTTGAAGACCGGAGATCTTCACATCGAATTGATGACTACTTATGTCTTGATTGGATTGATCCCCCAAGACAAGGTAATAACTGGTGGTCATCCAAATGTACTTAGAGATCGACCGGATGTGCGAGGACCTCTCTCATGTATTAGACATATGGGACGAGGAATAAGGTGCGTCTGGTTTCGTTCAGACCCAGAACAGACTTGTAAATGGATTATGTCTGACATTATATTGTGAGCTATATCCGTTGATATCTGCTAAATATATATATATGTTTGGTGGAGGAGAATTTATTCTCTTGCTTAACACCCTTCTCTGAGACGTACGAGCTTAGAGGTTATATATTAGCAGAAATCAATGGTATAGTGTGGATTGACAATGTGGCATGCTGAGATGCAAATGATCAAGGCTTTTGTTGAAAAGAAGGGCCTCGCAGATGATGATCAAAGCACGACTTTAAGTAGCACAGCTTTGTGTATAGCGTTAATTCGCGAGCCTCACACCCCGGTATGAGTCAGAAACGGGATAAGGGACACAAGGAGTGCATACGTTTCTTTCTAGCTAGAAGTTGTGTCATGGTATGAAGCCCGTACATTGTTACTTATGTGGATGTTGGAAATCGAGGTGCCTCGGATTTAGAGCCGACTAAAAGGCTTATATGGTTGATGTACTGACCATTTTGGAGGTCTGATAGGGCTAGGAAACGTATGCTCAGGAATAACCAATCCACAAACATTAGGTGTGGACCGGCCTTGCAGGATCCAAGGGTTTCCCGTAGGTGTGATCCTGGCTCGTCTTGCTAGAGGTGATCAGAATTAGTAAGGATACCATCCTTTCCTTGACTCATGATGGAAATCCAATTTCCAATACGACATGTCGGTTTTAGTTGTTAACCTATATGGCGACATAGTAGGATGGGGTACTATGTCGTCTATGATTGATACATTTATATTTGAAGTTGTTTGCCACACTATGCACTTATAGTAATAACAAAATGATTTGTTTTAAAGCGTACCAAGAATGTTTGGCTATTAAAAGGTAAAACTCTATCCTCTGACTTGCCTTGCATTGTGTGATGGGACCCGAGTCTTATAATAGATTCATTGTTCCAAAAAGCATTGCGTTGTTTCTAAATTGTTTTATTTCATAGTATTCAAGGGAGTTAACCCGTTCCATGACATACGGAGTGGTCTCGTGATTTGCCCTATTTTAAAACAAAGATTTAATAACTGTTTTAGATCTAACACCAGTCCCATGACTGACCTGGAGTTTATTGTTTTCGGGTAAACTCTAGGTGCCATATTTTCCATACGGGCAGTCAGTAGTTTTGGTTTTGTAGATCTCTATATAACAGGTTCCTATTTTACAGCTGGAGCTATATTTGGAAAGCTTTGTATCCGTATATTCCTTTCATGTGTGTTAGTTGATGTATTTCCACTGTGCATTGTATTTATACATTTTTATTTCTGCTGCTATGTAATTTATTCTCTGATATTATTGTTTTTCCGCTGTGTAATATTTATTTGTACTATGATATTCTTGTACTCTGATGTTGTTGTAAAAGCAATGAAAAGTTCTCATGTTTGTGTTTTGATGCTTCGTGTTCTCAACGCAATCTGCGTTCCAGTTCGGTCTAGGCCGGGCGGGGATTTCGAGTCATGTCAAGTTTATTTTCTTAATAATTAGGACTATACTAGCTAACTCTCCCAGCGTCTAAGAAAGGGTGGAGTTTCGAACTCAATCTGGTTCTTAAAACTTCAGCTGAATTGCTACGATGATTCGTGGTGCATTGATTAATCCTGGCCCGATCTGGCTGAGACTTGTTACTTGTGTAGTGTGAAATTATTAGGTTTATAAATTTTCAGTTAGGAGCCATTAAGGGCAGAAAATTTTATTAAAGCTAATTTCTGTGTGTCTGATTGTTTTGCGAATTGCAATAAAATAAAATAAATTCAAACTCCTCAAAAACAAAAAAAATTGAAAAATAAATAAAAATTAACTTTTTTTAAATTCTTTAGCCCTCGTTAGTTCTGTAGGTTGTAATTTTCTAAAACTCTCATTTTCAAAACTTTTTTCTCTCTCTCACCTCTTTCCGAACTTCTCCATTATCCAAATTTCTTTGGTGAACTCTTTTATTCTTCTTTCTAGTGCATGCGAACTTGGACCTGTGACAAAGAATCCTTGTCGTTTAGTTAGAGACAGACCACCTTCTCTTTCCCCAAAACCCATTTTACTCGAACAAACCTTAGAAATGGGTGGCGAACCCGCACCTCGTACCCTAATGGATAGAATCCTTCCCGATAGAGTTTCTGTCCCTCTTTGCATTCAGTTACCTAATCCTGTAGGTAACCACTTCGAAATCCGGTCGAGTCAGATAAGCATCCTCCCCAAATTCGGTAATTTTTCTCATGACGAACCATATAATTTCTTAATGAAATTTGAATACGCTTGTGCAACCTTTAAATTACAACAGTTATGTGAGGATGGTATTAAACTTTGTTTGATTTCATTCGTACTAACTAACTCTACAGAAAAATGGTTTACCCCCAGAAAAAAGTTTTACCCCCAGAAAAATGGGATGAAATTACAGCAATTTTCCTTAAAAAGTTTTACCCCCAGAAAAAACAGCTAGAGTCAGAAACAAAATCACTAATTTTCACCAAAAGCAGGGAGGAATATCTTTGGCAATATTTCGAAAGATTTAAAGAATTGTTGTTATGTTGTCCCCATTAGGTTACGAAACATGGTCGTTATGTCAAACTGTATACGATGGACTCGATAATAGTTATAGACAAATGTTAGAGTCTATGTGTCAGGGAAATTTTCTAAAACAGACTTGTTCTTCCCTAGATTGTAATTAACGAAAGTAATTTACAACCTTTTACATTATTACCGTGTCATTTATCGTCCAATTACATGTTTACAAGTTACCATAACATGTACTACTTTAATGTATAGTCAAGTACATTTTACCCCAATCCTCATGACATGTCCACTTAAATTGTAATTAAGTCCAACCTATTCCGATTCACTAATTTGCATATTCTTCCCTTTTAACTACCCCAACTTTACAGTCTAAGGCTCACAAATTTCGATATTCCCAAATCCCCTTATTGTTAATCCAAATTATCCTAATTTTTACGCAACCCAAACGGTAAAGTCCTAGTCTATCGTAGGCCTAGGCTCAGCGCAAAATAAAAGAAAAAGGAGAATATATCCAAACAAAGAATGAACAAATTGAATAAATAGGCATAATAAGACTGTACATAAAACTAAAACAGAAAGAGGGATAAAGAATAAGAATGTATATATAACCAAATAATAAATGAGAAAGGAATAGGTAACTGACAGTAATTAATTAATATTCATTTTATAAATTTTCTTTATATAATTATTGTTGATTAAAATTTGGAGTGTTACACAAGGACTGTCCATTAGGTAGAGAAGGGGAGCAGCCCAGGCCTTTCCCTAATCTCAAGCCACCTACTACACTAGAGAAAGAAAAAAGAATCTTTTAAGGATAATTTTGTTTAAATTTCTAAGTTTTAGAAGAAAACATTCTATGAATTTATAAATTTTTTGAAAGTATTTTTTAACCTGTAAGAAGTTATTTAAAGTATGTACACATGTGTGTTGAATATGAATTTTCTTTTTATACGAAGGAACAATTTTATCATAAGTTAAGGTAAACAAGATTCGAAATATTTTGAATTTGAAATTCTTAGAAATTTTGGTCAGTCGTAAAATTCTGAAAGAATTTATAATAAAATAAAGATAAAGGATAAGTTGAAATAATAAAGGAGACTATTTTCAACAAAAAGAAAGAAAGATTATTTTTGAAATATGAACATGAATACTCAAAAGAAAGAATCTTTCAACTAAAATTTAAGGAATTTAACTTTTAGAAAGACGACATGAATGAATGAATTACCAATCGTAAATCCTTGGTTAATTATAGAAGCAACTAGGAGCAAGGCAATACTTAACCCGATTCATTTCTAGCGATGAGGAGGAAAATGTTCTAGGAGAGTATTCAGGAGCTAGCCATCTTACAGAGGAGCCTGTTAGGATAGTACACGATTCAGATATATGGATTCCAAATGAGGATGTAGATCAGGATGAGGGAGAGCTAGAAGTTAGTTCTGAGTTTAGACAAATAGAGATGACAGATGAGGAGTCTTATGATTCGTATCTGTGGATTATCGATCCCTTGAGCGAATATGACGAGCAGGATGAAGAGATTACTTCTGAGCATAGGGCGCTTGAGCCAATTGAGGTTATACTTTCAGATGAGGATTCCGGACATTATGACAATTGGTTGTTAGTAGAGATGAGAGCATTGATAATGAGGCTGATGAACAGATAGTTTGGGAGATGGGTGATGTGATTCTAGAGCATATGGATGTAGATGGAGAGAGGAGTTATATGAGCGGGTTGATGGTTTAGATCCCGTGGAGCACATTCCATTTATTACAGAGATTGAGGATGATGGAGAGGTCATTAATGATGATGAGAATGATAGAGAGATCATTGGTGATATGGGAGAGATAGATGATGATGATATTGTGGAGGAACCTGAGGAGATGGATTTGACAGGTGCATAAGCAGACGAGTTTGGTGACTAGTTGGGATATAGTTGTATCTGACTTTGTAGATGTTGTAGATATTAGATCTCGTATTTTGGATGTATGATTATTTTAAGTGCATGATTAGCACTAGGATATTTTTGGGTTGGGGTTCTTTGTTGTATATTGACCACCTCAAGTATGTAGTACGTACTCAGGTCACTATGTTAGGACTATGTATATATTTTATACTACTAGTGCATCTTGCGCTCTGGTATGAGTACTGACTTTAATATGACATTTTGTTATTGTAGATTTATGATTACTATTTAAGTATTCTACCCTTCATTTCCATTCTAAATTTCGAGGACGAAATTTCTTTTAAGTAAGGGAGAATGTAAGGAACCAGATTCTGGACCAATTTAAATTTTGCAATATTAAATGTTTTCGTATGATTTTGAGTATATAAGTACCCAATTTGAAATATGATTTCAAATTTATAATGAGTTGAATTTAATATCTATATTGATTTTGGAAGTTTTATTAATACATAGTAATTTATCAAATTACCTGATAATCCCGAAATAAGATTTTATATCTTATTTATAAGGATTTATAATCAAATTAAACTTGTTTAAATTATTTGGAAATAATAACAAGACCTATTTCAAATTTGGTTTACATAAAAAGGTAGAATATGAAAAACTGTAAAATATGACCGGGAAATATACTGATAGAAATACAGTTTTTATCAAAACAAGTGGTTCGAACATTGTATTGAACAAACCATTTCCCAAACTATATGATAACATTTTAGTAACCATTATAGAAAACATATGACAACACTTAGGAAAGATATATTATAAAAGACACACCACAGCACGTATGTTATATGTTATATGTTATAATTTATATTAAAGCAAAAGTTAAAAGATACTTAAATCCTAAGGTTCCTAACAAAACAAAAGCCATTAAGGCTCACTTGACTCTTCACCATAGCATGCATGGTAGAAGATTTAGAAATTGGACATATGTCCTTGCATTATCCATAATTTAAATTTAAATTTAAAAGGAAAAAGGTTAAGTTTTCTTAATATAAAAGAAAACTATATTTAAAATAAAACTTAGCCATGTTATCTAGCACCTCAGTTCGTTCATTTCAAAACTCCTTAAGAAAATAGCACTCTCCACCATAAAAACTAAGCTACTCCATTAACACCACTAAACACTCACGATCACCAACTTCCACATGCCATAAATTCTTCAAAACGGATCCAATTCAAGTGTTTCTTTTTTTAAACCATATAGAATTCCAGTGGCTACAAGAAGCCGTGAGCTCCCAAATAGTGGGAGGAAAATGTGATCTCTGATCCCCAGCCAATTGAAGAATGAGCCAGTGACTCATAGGCAATGTCTTGGTTAAGGGAACCCACTGGAGCCGTAATGAAAGCGAGTCTTCATAGGGCGATTCTCACTGCTTATGGACTCGAACCTTCCACGTTGAACACTTCTTCTGTTTCGAGCCTAGCTAGTCCAAAATTCCAAATCTTTGAAGACCATTTTTTGGGCATCATTTTTTTGAATTCGAGAGTACCTCTACTTTTTCGACCATATCTCACTCAAAACAAAAGCAAAGTGGGTCATTCTTTTTTTAAATCATATAGAAAAAAAATTCCTACAACTTTGTTGTTGGTTAATTTTCCAAATTCCGAGAGTAGTTGTTCCAAAAACCCAAAGAAAGTTGGCATATTTTCAGAGTTTGAAAACACAACGAAACTAAAGTTTGAAGTAGTGGAAAGAAGGTTAGAACAACTATAGCCTTTGTCTGAATTTTGTTTGCAATGATTATGATGTTTTTTTTTGGCATAGCCGACCGGTTTTTATAGTGTTCCATAACACTTTTTTATTATGACTAATAATAAAATTACAATATAGTGCGGGTGACTGTAGTTAGCAGTCTGATAATTCGGTTTTTAAGGTCGACCGTCCTCCGTCAACGGTATTTATAGTGCGTCGTCCACTGAATCTAATCAAGATTACAGTCTTAGGAGCTAGTTTTAGTTACTAGACTACTATATATACTTCACGTAGGGAGCATTACATACTGAATGAACAGTAAATTACATAGATACATTTCATAATAAAGTGCGGTAAACAGAACTTTACAATAATTACAATATAAACACACATGTCTTAGGGTACCATTACACTGTTACAAGCAGCATCATCACAGTAATCCAAGAAGGCATGTCCACACAGAGAACTAGTGCAAACAGTTGCATTGTACTCAACCGAGACTTGACATATGCTTTTGACATGTGCATCTGAAGTGGCTTCCATGCTAAACAGCAGAACAACTTGACATATGCTTCTGATTAGTGCAGGATTGGCATATGAGGCCTAAAACAAAGTGTAAGAGGAAGGAAAGGATGTTGCCATCAAGGCATAGAAGAGCTAAAAGCTTCACCTTGTTGTCGTAGATGGAGATAACTTACCAGAACACCAATTAACTCCGTTAAAGACCAATGCAATCCATCAAGCTATGATCATATACATCGTTCTCGCAAGAAAAACCAACCAACCCCAGAAACACAAAACCCTACAATACTTTGGAACTCAATTCTTCATCCAATAAGACAACAAACATCAAAACTCGGACTGACAAACCTCTAAAAACAGCCCAACAGAGACCATACCATGCCCAAGAAACCTAACAATACCCATTTTCTCACCAAGTAAGAGACACCGATCAATAATTCATTGCGTACTTGGTAAATGAAAGTTTAGCTTACCAGGCAAAGAAGGAGAAGTCGCGAAACCGTCCAAAAGGTAATCAATAAATATAGAATTAGTTGCAAATAAACATAAATTTATTGCAAATAAATATGAATTGGTTGAGGGAGGAAATGATGTTTGAATGGTTGTTTGTAAAGAATTGGTTGCAAATAAATTGATAATGGAAATTATTATAACTCTTTTAATAGTGTTACAAATAAATATAAAATGTTACGGATGTAAACTTATATGTAAAATATGTTAAAATAATCCCATAAATTTGTTATACCCATTTTGATGGATTTATATAGGCATTTGTGAAGCTTCTTTCCATAATAAAGAATATAAATGAATATTATATTCATTTAAAGGCATAAAATTGAAAGTTGGAATTTTATATCTGAAACTGGATAGAAATGAAATTAAAGTGATTATGAAAAAGTATTGTAAAAGAGGAAATTGATTTGAAAGAGGATTTGATATAAAAGGGCGTGTTCAATTTCAAAGTGAATAGTAGATCGATTTGAAATAGTGATTTTGAAATATATTTTAGGTTAGCTATATAAATGAAGTTTAAATTTCGAATTTAAAGTTGAAATGAGTTTATATAATGTTTAATTTAAGATTTGCAAAGTTTCAAGATTTAAAACTATGAATAAACTAATAAAATAATATTAAATTTAAGTAATAAATTGATTTTTAAGTCAAATATTGATAATATTGATTTCTAATAAAATTACATATGTTTTTAATGAATTATAAAACATATTAGAAATGATTTGGATTTATTCCAATATGAAATTGAAACATGGTTATAATAGAGCTAGTCGCGCTGCGGTAATTCACGAATTTCGACCATTAACTACAAATGAATGTATAGAGTATAAATTAAATCAGATTATCCCAAAACAAAAAACATTTGTTTTTATATGATATTAATTTTCAGATGGAAAAAGATCAAGATTATGATTTATAGAATTTTAATTATGCTTAAATCAAATTTAAATAAAACTCGCGGTATTGTAGTTTAATGACCAAATTGGGAAATCTTTGAAAACGACTGTTTTTAAAATTTTAAAAATAGAAAAAATTATGATAAATCATAATAAATGATTTAAAGTAATTTTGATTAAAAATATGAAATTTTTTAAAATGGAAAAGTTATTTAAATCAAACAAGTAGATTTAAGCTATTTAGCAACATTTTTGTAACACTTATCCAACAATGTTGAGATAAAAGGGTCTTAACCTAATGACCGAAACATTTTTTGGGCATTTCCAAATGATAATAAGGTAGGTTAATATAAATTTGGAAGTTTGAAATACTTAACCAAATTTAAGAAGAAGATAAACTCAATTAAATTAAGTATGGGGAAACTGCTAGTAAATCTATCACGACTCTGAGATCTGAAACAGTAAATGGGGTATATAACTAAGGCAAGGGATGCAGCAATCAGCATCCTGAACTTACCTGGCCAACATTTACTTATCTGGACGAGTGTTGGAACAGGACAAAAGGAATGGCCTGATATTCTGAAATGATATTTTTGAAGATTTAACTTTAATACAAAAGTTTTTCAAATTGGATTTGAATGGAAATAATCCATATACTTGGTATTAAATTTCACAGAAGGAACTCATACTATTTAAGGAATTTAAAAAGGTAATTATATTGTTATTCCACCTATAGTGTTTATGTAAATTGATACTAAGAATAAGTCGATATAATTTCTATGAAATTATTATACTCAATATTAATTGATTTTGGGTTTATTGTGACTGATGTCTTAAATAACATCATTTTTAACACATTAAACAATATCGGTTTTAACTCATTTAAAGGATATGATTTGAAATGGGAAATACTGGTTAAAGATTTAAGAAAATGAATACATGGATTTAACTTCTAAATTAAGGAAAAATGATTAAGGATTTTATTTAAGTCTCTAAAAGGTTTTGATTAACAAATTTAAGATAAAAGAGACTTAGAAATCCTGTATATCCATATTTTTTGAGTAACGTTAATTATTTGATAAGATCGGGATCAAATTTGGGTGATTCCTATTCGCAAAACATTTCGAATAATGATACAACCAAATAGAGCAAATGAAAATTTATTGAATAGATTTAGGATGAGTATAGTAAGGAACTACTTGTCAATTGATTGTGGTGAAAATCTTGATTTGCTTCGGAGTGACAGTGGTCCTCTGCTATGGTTATCTGATGAAAGGAAAATTCATTACTGATCCTTAATTGGATGCAGTTGGAATGTGCCTTCAGTTTCGTTCGGAACTAGAATGAACTTGTATAGATGTTTATTTGAAATTGCATTTTATGCCACAACAATTGCTCTTTACTAAATATATCATTTGTCGGTGGGGGAGAAGACACTTCTTCTTTTAGCTTAACACCCTTCTTTGAGACACCGAAGAGCTCAAATGTGATATGTTCATAGACATCAGTTATGTGTTATGAGATGGCAATGTGGCATGCTAAGTGGAATGAGCTGAAAATGATCATAGCATGGCTTTATATGAAGCGTAACTTTGTGTAACGTGGCTTCAAGCCTCACATCCCATAAATGACCGAAACAGGATGAACGCGGTAGGCTAAGTGGGTCGCTACCATTAGGATATAATCATTCCCTTCTAAATTAAAAGTTATACTATGGTATAAAAGCCCAGATATTTTACTTATGTGGATGATGGAAAGACGCTCGATAAAGGTCGGTTACGATCGGGAATGACATATTCAGTGTTATCCAATCAATGGATAACCAGGTCTTGTGTTGGCAGAGAATTTATAGCTATATCTGATTCTCGGGTCATCCTTCAAGAGGTGTACCCATCGTGGATTAGGAAGACCTTTTGCCTTGGTCAATGTTGGAAAATCTGTTCTCCAATATTAATCCGTATAGTTTTAGTTGTATAACCTACCACAAAATGGTAGCTATAACATGAATTCAATAATGTAACAGCTCTATGCTAAGATTCTGAATTTATTTGTAAAGGTTTTGAAAACAATGCCATTAACAATTACATCAAATGATTTGATATATAAAAGGTTTTAGTTACCATTAGGGAAAACCCGTCTGTATTTATTAGTGGGCATGGTCTTATGAGATAACTTCTTTTAAAGAATTCAAAAAGGATCATGGCTGATAATTATGATAATATCATTGATTATTAAGTTTTTCTCATGCTGGTTTATCAAGCTTGATCCGAGTGTTTTTAATGCCCAGGTCAGAACCGAGTTATTTCAAGTTTGGAGTTGAAGATAGTTGGAGTATCCAGAGGAGAGATGGAGATCTTCATCGTACGAAGAAGCGTACCTTATTTCCTATTGGATTATGTCTTTGATTGTAAGGGCAGACATTTATAACTGTCCAGGTTGAACTCAACTCTGATTTCATAAAAAAAATTCATTGTAAAATATTATGTTTAATGATATATTTATTTCATTCATGTTATATTTTGTTTTTGCTATTTTCTATTCTACCCTTAAAGATTTGTCTTTTCACACACGTTGAGTTAGCAAGGGTTTGAATTTCCTGATTTACAGAGTGGGAAAATGCAGGCGTTTACAATGAATCAGTGATGATCCCTATACTCAGCTATATTTTTGGTGAAATTTATCGTATGTCATCTTGATTTCCACTAGAGCCTATCCTCCAAGTTTCATGCAATTCCGATGCACTTTGATCTTGATATGCTTTGATTTTCAACCTAAGTTATGACTCAAGCATACGCTAATGTATAACTCAAGCATAACAAACAATTCAATCATTCAGGCAGCAAATTCAACCAATTTCAATCATACATAAACATTCGATTACATATAAACATGAATCAGTCCGATCTAGTAATAGATCTAGCATTAAATGTGACTAGTTACACACTAATTACATTAAACTTAACAATTTAATCAACAAATGTCATAATTAGGTTATCTTAAGGGTTTCTAAATCTAAAATTAATAGATCCAACCCGATATTAAGGTTAGACTAACAATTAAGGGACTAAAATTCCTAATTACACCAAATAATCAAATACTGACATATGAGAGATCATAGCTGTAACGCCCCACATTTATACTCTTGTTAGCCAAGGTCATTGCAAGCAATGATGTCAACTAACCCAAAGAATAAGGCTGTTGAGAAGCGATCATCTGTATAATAGCTTTGAATGAGTGTTAAACATGTCAGACAAGATTTAGACTTGCCTCCAAAATTGTTTCCCGTGTTGAACTTCTTTTTGGAGTCTTTGATCTCAACATCGCTTTCTTTATCGGCTTCCTCAAGGCGAAGCACGATATCAACGAGTACTTCAAAAGGTTCAGTTAACTTAAGAAGTAAGGCTTTCTTGAGATTTTTATTAAGCCCATACACAAATCTCTGACTCTTCTTCTCGGCGGTATTGATATATTCAAGCCCATATTTAGTGAGGGAGTCAACAGATGCGACATACTCTACCATGGAAGATGTACCTTGCACAAGGTCTTCTAAACATCGAGTTAACATGATTTTCTCACCCTTGGGTACAAACTTTTCTTCGAACTTCTCTCAGAATTGCTTCCAAGTTAGGTCCGTTTCTTGAACTTCACAGGATAAGAGGTCATGCCAATCAAGCACTCGATCCAGGAGCATACTAGAGGCCATTTGAACTCGATACAAGTCCGCAAGATTCATGCGGGTAAAGATGCCTTCGCATGATCAGAGCCAAGCTTGAACCTCAGTGAAGCCTTTGTAACCGCGTAAGGACTTCCCACGAAGTTTAGCGAACTCGCTACACAAACTAGCAAACCTAGATTCGGGATGTGTAGACGAAAAGGGAACCCTACCGCTTAGGCATTAGCCATTAAATCAAGAAATTGTTGAGCCGACATATGCACTCCCTCAATAGGAGTGGCACTAGGTTGATCGGTGCTCGGGCGGGCATGTTTAGGCATTTTTCTTCAAGAAAGAAAGAAGAAAAATGTTATTCTCAAAAGAATTTCGAATAAGTTCGATTCAACAAATAAGGAATCACAATGATGAACTCAAATAAATTTAATTGGTCAAACAAAGGATCATGATATAAGATAAGATATGACAGGTCCTAAGACTGGAATAAAATCCTAAAACACGATTTCCTAAGAGAGACTTAGGGCAATGATCCTCGCCAATGATGAAGTGGTTTACCTTTCACGTTAGGGAGGAGCTGTTTCTGAATGAGTATGTAAAGACCTTTCTCACTAATGTGCCCAAGTCGTTGATGCCATATGTCCATATCATTAGTAGAGACGTTTACTTCTTCTTTGCATAACTTAGCTTGCATTACATATAATGATCCTACCTTCTTTCCTCGAGCCATTGTCAAACTTCCTTTGGTGAGCTTCCACTTCCCTTCACTAAAGTAATTCATCAAACCATCATCATCTAGCTTTCCAGCGGAGATAAGACCGAGGCGCGTGGTTGGGACATGCCTCACATATTTCAAAACAAGCTTGCATCTGGTGCTTGTCGTCAGAGTGATGTCTCCTATTCCAACAATCTTGCTTCTATCTTGATTTCCCACTTGCACCGTGCCAAATTCACCTTTTTGGTAGGATGAGAAGAAGTTTTCCTGTGGAGTAACATGGAAGGAAGCACCAGAATCAATAATCCAAGAACTCTCATCACAAGCAATGTTTAGAATGTTACTTTCACCAACGAGATATAGCGGATCTTCCTTCAATACTATGATAGTAGTACTCTTTTCTTCTTGCTTCTTCGTTAGGCTTATTTGGTCAGGCTTAACATTACCGGCCTTCTGGTCTCTTTTGAAGCTTCGACATTCCATTTTCTTGTGATCCATCTTTCCACAGTAATAGCATGCAATCTTCGAGCGTGACTTGGATCTTCCTCGAGATTGATGTGGATTTTGGCTCTTACTACGTCCACGAGTTTCATTCCTACACTGATTCTCAACAACATTAGCTTCGGGATGAATAGACTCATCTCGTTCCATTCTCCTTGCTTCTTCACCGAGAAGGCTGTCACGAACGGTATCCATAGTTAACTTTCCTTTCGGAGCTGAGTTACTAAGTGTAACAACAAGCGTGTCCCAACTTTCCGGTAAGGAACTGAGGAGTAGAAGAGCTTGTAACTCATCATCAATCTTCATATCAATTTTTGTTAGTTGATTTACGAGCCCCTTGAAGTTATTCAAGTGCTCAATCATACTATGACCATCCTTAAACTCCAATTTCACCAACCGTCGAACTAAATTGGCCTTGTTGCGAGGCGTTTTCTTCTGAATCATGGACTCAAGCTTTGAATCATGGACTCAAGCTTTGTCCATAATTCATAGGCATTTGTATAAGTAGAAACATGCTCGAAGAGAGTTTTGTCAATGTACTTACGGATCATAGCAACAGCCTTCCGGTTCAACAGTTCCCACTGAGCATCACTCTTCCCTGCCACCTTATCTTTGTAGATGATGGGCTCATGCAAATCCTTACAATACAAGTGGTCCTCCATCATTGGCTTCCAATAGGAGTAGTTGTTGGCTGTGAGCTTGAACATGTCTCCATCATGTGCGACATTATCCTCCATCTTGAACTTACACGAGCTTGACTACGGCTACAGATGAACCTGGCTCTGATACCACTGTTGGGGAAATCTCGGTCTTTCCCACTTCGTGAAGTTAAGATAGGCAATTAAGATTAAAAGTAGCAACGGGATCACAAGCATTTATAATTCTCCAATATAGAGATTCTTCCACTATACAAAAGAATAGTAGGATTACAAGAATATGATTACAAAAGTAACTCACACTCAACTCAAGCTTAAGGATATATACTTCTCAAGCTATCTCTCTTTTCACTTAAAGAGGCTTCCTAACTCTCAAGTATTTTTCTCACTCTAAGAAGTGGCTTTCTTCCTTGAATTCTTGGATGGCTAGTAATAGGGCTCCTTCTCCTATTTATACTACTCAACCTCCATAATGAATGGTGGAGATTACTTGCATCCGACGGTAGAGATTGATTCTCTAGAATGCTCCACACTCTCTAGGAATCTCTACACTCTTTCATTCCCTTCTTTATTCTTCCATACTCTTCCGAAAGGTTCCAAAAGGTTGCACACGTCTCCAGAATATTCCAGATGGTTCCACACTCTTCCACAAGCTTCTAGAGTGTTCTACACTTCTCTAGAGTTCTCCGGAACATTCTACAAAATTCTAGATTTCTCTAGAAATGGCTAGAATTTTCTAGAAACTCTCCAATTAAGGAGGGATCCCAACACTAACATGATATCAGACTTTTTGTTCTTGTTTTTCCTTCGTAGTGAAGTATAGTACATACAAATTCTGGAGACAAGGTCAAAAATGAAAGTCAATTAAAACACTAGTAATCACCTACCTCTTTCAAAACATCTAACACACTTTTCTCAGAAATCGCCCAAATGGTTCGCATTGCCTTAGGTCAACAACAAGAAAAGTACGATCGTAACTAACAGGAATGTCATTGAACTCTTTCTTTTATTGCTCATCCATGAAATTATGATGGTAAAAAGCGAGCAACTTGGCAATGCTCTACTTGACTGCGTGGATCTGGCTGATATGAATGCCACCCTAGATGCGATTTAGGGATTGTAGAGTCTGTTGGCTGATAAAAAAGGTACCTGTAGAGTTGGAGAGAATCAATTTAGTTTTTTTTTTTTTTTTTTGAAAGCAATGGGAATAAGGGGAGGGAAGGAGGCAGTGATTTATGGAAAATAAAACTAGAAAGCGGTAGTAGAGCGGGAATTACCCGAAAACACGTTGGAGTTTATTGTGTTTGCTTCGAACTAATCTGTATTTACAAGTTTTAATTCTTTTTCTTAAAAGGTAATAACACATCTTATGTGGACAACGTGGATAGATGAGCTGGATTGGTTTGAACAACTAAAAACTCACTTTGAATGGATTTGGAGAAGGCAATACGCTGATGGTTGATGCTGGGGGCACATGGTGGTTGTAAAGCTTCAGGCTGCGGTGGTTGATTTGGTTTTGGGAAGGGAATAAAGATCAATTTTTAATTGGCGGTGGAAGGAAGGTGTCTTTTTTTTCTGCCATTTTTTTATAAAGGCTAAATCTGGAACGAAAATAAAAAAAGATAATAGAGGAGAAAAGAAATGGGAAAGGAGAGAGGTAGTCTTGAAAAGAATACGAGTATGTTAATATATAAAGTAAGAATAACACACATAACTGATATTTTGAAGCCGAGTGTTGCATTATTGCCTTTTATTTTCTTTTGAGATACCTAATTCACCGCTTCCCAATTCAATGTAATAAATTATATATATATGAATATAAATATATGTATGTATGTATGTATATGTTGCATGTGTTCAAAAACTAAGCAATAAATTATGATCAGACCTTTATTTTCTTTCCACTATTAACGCATGAATAGGATTTTTAATTTGAACTTATTGTTGTTTCCATAAGTATACAATCTAATACCAAAATTATTATAACCGGTCCCCATTCATTCCATATTCATTTTCATTTCAAATTTCAAATTTTGTATGTATGTATAAATATTATATTTATCAACTTTAAAAGTGAACATTTATATTTCTCAAAACGTTATTTTAATTTCATTAAAGCGCTAAATCGATATAATGTCGAAACACATGCTACTATTAACTTTATTTCTTTCAATTGACCGTTACAATCAATTTAATTTCAACACATTAAAATCGTTGTTTATCAATTACATTTAGAAATCAATTTTTCTTAGAATTTAATATAAATTAATATTTAAATGGTCGAAATTTACGGGATGTTACAATCTCCCTCACTTAGAACTTTACGTCCTTGAAAAGGTACAAAATAAGGAACTAGTAATTATACGATACACCATTCATATGCATATCAATTTCGGTTGCTTGTTGAAACACAAAATTTTGCATTCAACTAGTATTGGTAACCCGATAACTATAGTGTGGACTTTTTATTTGATTTCTTGATTAGAAACTTCCATTCTCCTTGCATAGAAATAAACTATGATAGAAAACTTCAGATTCTTAACAGAAACTCTTATCAGTGTTCATCGTCGACAATCGAGCGAACAATTCTATTTGAAATCAAAATGGTTTATTCAAAACTAAATCAAAACTATTATGCGAATAGAATGGTCTTCGCATGCTAACATATTATGGTTCATTAAAAAAATTCAGTTATACCAATGTATTTAATTCAAGTGTCTTTGATTTATATACAAATTTTAAAGTTTATGAGAAAATTCTTTGAAAAAATTCTTTTATGTCAAAATACTTGATATCAAAATAGTTTTTGATAACTCAATATTTTCACAAGTTTATCATTGTTCTTCAAGAATCTGGTAATGTGTTGATTAGGCATAAAACTAGAAATATCGAAGTACTAAGTAAACTTGTTTCAACATCCAGTGAAAATACTTGAAAAACAACAAAATAGATAAAAGAAGTACCATCCAATAAACCAACTGATGAAATTATTCATGAATCGCAGATACACAATGGTTACGCCTGGGTCCCCCGGGAAGCATCCGTACCCGTAGGAAATCTCTTCCCTGCGAATTTCGTCATAAACAATCAACGGGATGAATCAATAGAAATAGAAGAATAACCTTAGATCATCATGGAACGCAGCCCCTAAGGTTGCTCTATCACTATGTCGGGAGGACAAAGTGTCGCGGCCATACTGGCTAGACAATCACTGCCTTACGCATTTTGCCATAACACCTCAAAACAGTCGCATGGACCGCAGTCTACATCTAGTAATACCGATGGTTACATCTCTATCTCCCGTAGACCTTAGCCAATCATTGCCTTATGAATTACGCTATGTGGATCGTAGATACGCAATGGTTGCGCCTGGATCCGCCAGGAAAGATCCGTACCCTTAGGCCTTCGCAACCCTACATATTTCGCCATCGTAAAACGACCATAGATCATAACAGACACAATGGTTACGTCTGGTTCCCCAGGAAACATCCGTCGCCATAGGTTTTCTCGGCCCAGCGAATTTTGCTATGCAGTCGAGTTCAAAGGCAAACTCATGAGTATTACGTCTGGACAACCACTTACAAAGAAATATCAATAAGAGTTCCTACCGATATGGACCTCGATTTTCAATGGAAGGTACTTGCCATATCATTGATTTGAAATCATATGATACTATATATAGTATTCATTTTAATCCGCATATATCGTACGTATATAAGGCTTCATTTATATAATATTTCTCAAATCATATTTCATTCTTGTACAAATTTCATTATATAAGATTTCCTTTCATATCAGTTACCTTCCAAATCAATAATTTTTGAATTCACTCCATTCTTATATATTTTTTCATATATAAGTTTCAAAAACTTTCATATTCAACATCCAAAATCAAAGATTATCGAAAATTCCATTTCAATATCAATTTGATTTGATTTCTTAATCAGTTTAGGTATTTGATATCACTTAAAATTCAAGTTTGCATCCACAAATCAATTCATTATCAAAATTTACCTTCGGTTTGGGTTACATTTCACGAATATTGTTATTTAGTTGAATTTTTATATTCAATCATTTTGGAAATAACTTGCTTGGATTGGAATATATACTCTTATCTCTAAAATAGTTAAGTTAGATTCAAAATAGTTTAAGTAAGATAATAAACTTGATATAAAATAGTTTTGAATTAAAATAAACAGGTTTGGGTATAAAATAGTTTAAATAAAATAATAATCTTGATATAAAATAGGTTCAAGTAGAGTAAATAACTTTTATATAAAATGTTTAAATAAAATAATAGGCTGAACATGAAATAGGTTTAAATACAATAAAACAAGTTTTGGTAATAGTTTAAATAAACTAAATATGTTTGTTGTAGAATAGTTGAATAACACAACTTAGTTTATATCCAAAATAGTTTAAATTATACATTAATAATAATACTAATTTTAGGAAAAATAATCCAATCCGAATCAATTTATTCGACATTTCAATGCCAATTCAGCTTTGATTTCATAATATGACTTCAATAATCATTTCTCCAATCGAGCATTATTCAAATTCAAATCTTCCAAGATTTCAAAATCAATATTTTAATAAATTTTCTTATGATTCATATAGTGATAATTACATTATTTTAAATATTTCTTAGGCAAGATTTTCTTTAAACATTATGAATCAATAATATTATCCAATTGCTTAGATAATAAAATTTTAAATCAACGTCCTGCATAATATTCATAGAACGAAAATAAACTTTATTTCTTCTTATGATGAGTACATCCTTCATCACACGAGAGATCATTAGGTACTTATAAATACGAAGTTTGGTACAACGACGATAACAAGCTTATGGAAATTAGGGATACAAAAGATGAGAATCTCGTATGAGGAGTCATTAGTCAAACTGGTTAAGATTCAGAACTATTAAGATATGTCCTACTCTACTTCTCTACTCCACATTTTCGCATGAACGACTCCACGGTATTCACCCTTTCAGGTATCTCCATAAAAGAATTAGTGCATTCCACAACAATGTGTCCCTAATTCTTGAATTTTCGAAATAATACGAGATATTTCCATTTTCATTTTCATACTTCATGGACTTTGATCTAGCAGGGCGCAACACGGCTTGTCTTCCACGTTGCCTCTCAGAACAGTTCCGTGCTATATGTCAAACTTGCTTGCAATGGTGGTAGATAAGTGGTTTGTTGACTATTACAGCAGGGGTAGGCTTCTTCTCTTTCACTTCAAGGCAGCGACTTGAAAAATGTCCCTCTGTCGACATTTAAAACAGAAAATCTCGGACCTACAAATCTTACCTTCTTTCTTCATTCCCTTTCTCTCTCTCCGCACATTTCTGCATAATTGTAACAGCCCGCATTTTACGTATCGGAGGATCGTAAAATATTTTTATTTTATTCCATGAGGGTTGGATGATTCTCTTGTTTTGATATGTTGCCTATGGAGATGTGAGACATGTCCATAATTTTTATCGAATTTGTTTATGACCATTTTGCCCCTGTCAGCCTTGTACAGGGCATAACATTTGACTTACGTTGAATTAGACGGTAAGACCTGTGCGATTGGAAAGAAATTGATGTTTGCCTTTCCGTAGAGTGGTTACAATAAAGATTTGGCTCTGCGATTTGGGAGAAATCGTTGTTTTAAGGTTTTTAGTTGGTTGTCTAGATTTTGGGAGTCTAATGGGCTGATTTAGGGAAGGCCCATTAGTGGGCTGATGGAAGAGTATAAATATGGGGTGAGGGATATGGGAAATGGTTTAGTTTCTCATTCTCCCATTTGGTGCCTTGTGCTCCTTCTTCCTCTAACACCTTTCCACCATTAGAAATCATAATCCAAGGAGGGAAATTGAAGATCTACACCATTGGAGGCTACATCTACATCAATTGATGCAAGGATTCATTGGATCAAGGTGTTTGGTGTGAGGTGCTTGCTGTCCGAATTCATATTCCATTGATTTTAGCTTGTTTTGGAGAATTGGTGAGTGATATGCATCTCTCACATGAATTCAATGAAGTGTACGAGTAATTGTTCATGTTTTCCATCATATGCAAGTGTTTTTCCATATATCAATGCATTGGTAAGTCCATTTTCATACAATCACCCTATAATCTTATTTAGCAGGTTTAGATAGGCAATTTCTATGACATTTCATGTGAATGTGCAAGTTAGATTCGCAATTTTGTTCATATGATAATTTGTTTTGACTTTAGAGTAAATTGCATGATTTTGGATGAAATCGTCATATTCATGTTGTTAATGGTTTCATAACATGATTATGGTAGTATTGGATGAATTGTATGAGTTGGTTTCGTCGCACGAATTGTTTTGGCAAAGTTTTAGTCGAAATTGGAGTTGCATTGGAAGATGCAGGTTTTGGGTCGAACATGGTGGGTCAGTCAAACCATGGTGAGGTTTTCTTGGAGGAAAAGAAATGGGTTCGTCGGTCAAGCTTTGCTAGGGTCGGTCGAGCACTTCAGGGTCGGTCGAGCACTTCAGGGTTGGTTAGTCGCTCCTGAATGGCTGGGTCGCTCACGAGATGAAGTTGGGTCGGTCGATCCTCTTTTGGTCATGTAGGAGTGGATCGGTCGAGCGAGCCAAGACTTGAGTATGGGGTCGGTCGTACTTAGATACTGGGTCGATCGAGCAGGGTACAGCCGAACATTTTGGTGTAGTCATGGCTTGGGTCGAGCGCAGATTGAGTCGGTCTAGTTGAGTAGTGAGCGGTTCGAGCAGGGTATGATTAAGCTAGAGGGTCGGTCGAACATCCCAGGGAGGGGTCGGTCGTGCATTACGGGGTCATTTCTGAAAATTTTATTTTTCAGGTACGATTCAGATTTGAAAAGGTCTGGAAAAAATATTTTTAGGGGAAATCCCCGGAGCCCTAACCACAGCGCAGTGAAGTAATTTGGCTTGGTGATGGTGTAACTTCGAAGTAAATTCAAGTAGGAAGGTTTGAAATGTTGAAAGGTGTTCGTTGATCGGTGTAGAACAGCGAATGAGGTGACAACTCAAAGGCCGTGAGTTGGTGAATAATGGTTGCTCAAGAAGGTTGCTTGAGCTATGAAGAGTCATCGGGTTGGGTGACTTGAGATGTGGAGGCCGAGAAGTTATCGCTGTTGTAAGTTCTAGCAGGCTCGAAGCAGGGGTACGATGGGGGCACCCAAAAGACCGGTTGTAGGTCAAGTACCTTGGGTATCGTTGAAAGGCCTAGTTGTCAAGGTTGGACATACATACGTACCGTTGAAAGGCGTATGGAGTTTATGCTAGAACCGGGGTTACCATTAGCCTTTGACATGTGGAAAGGTTGGCCATCATAGATTAACGATGGTTTCAAAGCAGGATTGGCAGTGATAGCCAGAGTCAGTCATGGATGATTGGTTGTTCTGTTTGTACCGTCTATGTGAGTTGTCCAACGTTGAAGGAGATGTTCCTTGAGTGCTTGTCTGATATTGGTTTAGTCCTTTGGGTCTTGTGCTCGAGGAATGTTGAATTCGATTAGGATGGCTTACATGAGATATCTATAATCTGGATGTTATGAGTGCTTACCATGATACAATGGATGTTCTGGTTTCCATGGTTCAATGATTGAATTGTTATCGTAAAAGCTATCACTGTCTGATGTGGGGAAGAGTGGGTTGAGTTATTCTCTGGTATTGTGGGTAGATTAGTATGTTTATCTATCCGTTCTCATATACTTTATTGTTGAAGTTCGTTAGCTGTTTTATCGCTCACTAAGACTGTTATCTGACTCAAGGTTTTATGTTTCCTCTTATTACCTTGGGCGGTTCATCGAGTTGTGGATGGGCAGACTAAGTAGCAGGTTATTAGTGAGGAAGATGTTACTGTGCGGAGGCGAGCAGGAGGCTAGCGTACCAGTTTTATTACTATCTAGTATTTCCGTTTCCGCTATTTGAGTGCTCTATAAGGGTTATAGTGAGGCCTTATCTACAAACTTTGGTATTTGATGCATAACTTTCAGGATGTTGTGAAAGTTTGAGAAATTTGCTATATGATGCTTCATTACTATTACCTATTGTATATTTTTTATTATACTTTATCCTTGCGTCGTGAGTTCTACGAGAGGTTCCGTTGCGTTTACCTACTCTAATGATCGTCTATAGCGGCCGTGCACACCTTTCAGCGCATTATTCCTCTCAGATAGTGCAGGGGCTATGGGCGGTCGTCACAATAATGTCCTTTTTCTTGACATTGATAACATATGACATTATCATATCGAACAGGTCCTTGTCTTTCTCCAATTATCCTTTCATGTTCGGCAATCGCCTCTTCCTTTTCTTTACGGGGACTTGCTCTTCGTTCTCGACGTGCTGCCTTCTATGCTTCCGTCTTTGACATCTTCAAAAAGCGACAATTAAATTAGATTTTCTTAACATATTTTTGAAGTCTTCCTTAGTTTATATTCCAATAATATAGTCTTGAGTATACTACTAACAATGACGAAACAATTTCAAAACGAATAAGTATTTTTCCACAATCGATTCTAATCATAAATTTATGAGTAATCTACTAAAATCAAGTTAATATTTCAATATTTATAAATCTAGCTTGCTGCGACATCCATAGTTTATTATCTTTAAGTTATTTAGTACAAAATCATTTTCAATACTTTGCAAAATCATTTGTTATGTTCAAATTTCCACTTAAGGTTTTTCGTATACTATAGTAATTCAATCTATTCATTTCAAATTCAGTTGTTAGTAAGTCAAGTTATTAATTCTTATTACTTATACTTAAATTCCTTCAATAAATCTCAAAAATTGATTTCGGACAAGATTGAGATTTAAACCCAAGGAAAAATCTAATCGAATAGATGGACTCAAAGGAGTGCGAATTCATAAAGATTTAAAATTTCAAAATACACTCTCTAAAGAGTAATTTCAGTGACGATTCTACTCATTTTAGGGTATTACTACCCTATCTTTAATGAGTTTTTAAACCCAATAAACTAATATTTGTATAAACCAAAGCTCTGATACCAACTGTAACGACCCACTATTTTGACCGTCTCAAATCGGCAAGTAAGTCAACTCAAAATGCTCAAAACAGTGGATTGTTATTACTTATGGGATTTAACAGAATCATTCACAGAATCACAGACAACTACATACAGTATTTAACAGCGGAAAAATTTTTATAACAAATATAAGAGTACAATATTTTTAGACAGCGGAAGTCTTATGTACAATTTTTTTCTTGTACAATATTTCAACGAACTTAAATTAAAAAGCAATAGCGGAATGTCTTCATGAATCTTCACAAATCCTTATCGACGTCAGCTTCAAATCTAAGCTATAATACTCGAGTCCGACCCAGGCATTTCATGCAAAACACAAAACACTCGAGTGAGGATTAACTTTATTCAAGTAAATTAACCATAATTAAATTTAAATGCAATAATTTAAATTTTATACTTATGCACAAATCTTGACTGTCAAATATACGTCATATACAAAATATGTAGTTGTAAAATATCTATTTATATCAGTGTTTAACAATTTTGTTTCAAGGACAGATGATAATAAGAGCATGCTTGTACAAATGTGTACATATACATGTGTGCACTGCCTCAGCATCCCTAAAGTCAATCAAAGTCATGAATAAATAAATTCACGCTCATACATGGATGTCACACCATACACATATACATACATATCAAATACATGTATATGTATATGTAGATATATTTATTTAAGTGCATTACAAAAAAAAAATAGCCAACACACACAAAGTGATGAACCAACAATATAGTGGACAGAACAAACAAGCAGTATACATAAGTATGTATCAATGTGTAGTGGCAAACTCAGGTAAACATAAGCGCAGCAGCAAATAAACCTTCAAGCCGAGCTCAGGTTAAGTGTACTGATGGTAAACATAATAGTAGCAGTGGAATATCCGAAAGAGCAAAAGAAAGCGAAACATGCTAGTGCAGTAGCATGCAAGGGTGTTAATTGGATATGACAATCCGTTGTAAGACTCAATCAAAAGGGGTAAGGTGCCCGGTTCGTGTCCGTATGATACTTATTTAGGACATGATTTAGGACAAGAAAATGTGTACGAAAATTTGTCTGTCTGAAAATGTTCGATGTTTTTCTATTGTCCGAAACTTGTCCATCCGTTGTTCGGCTCGTACGAACAATGTCCAAGCCACCTCCTCATCCGGTCCATGTACGTCCAAAAGTCATATAGGACAGGACACAAACACCCCTCTATCCGGTCCGGTCCACCCGATTAACATCCCTAGTCATGTGGCACCCATAAAGGAAAGGGATAGGAAACAAAATATACAATTAACTCAAACACAATTTCAGTAAAAGAATCACAACAAGAGACATCGGAAAATTGCGACAAGTGCACAATCAAGTACTCAACCGCATGAAGATCAAGTACAATAACAATTGTACAAGGACGTATATATGGCATTACATCAAGAGAGCTAAATAATATAAACAGCCGTATACATATACATTACAACTATATATATGTATGTATGTATATATATATATATATATATATATATATGGCATATAGGAAAGTTTTCTTTTTAAAGCAGTGCTAAACCAACTCAAAAATGGGTTCACAATGACATCCATGCTCAATTCAGCTGTAAAGTAAACTTATAATCAAAGGCAAAAAATATATATTTAAAATAGCATATTAATAAGACTGAAATTTTGATTACAATAAACTTATCTGAAATCATGTTCAAATTTGAATGATCTATTGGTTACCTAACAAATCCTGACAAGACAGCCTATATATGTAGGTACTATGCAACCATATAATATAACTTGTATATGTTTATGGGTATTTAACTTACTTTCTTGTATGACCCTATTCTTTGTATGTGATATTTTGTATAACAAAATTTCCAGTGAACATGTATATGTGCAGTTTTAAGGAATTGTTTAAATACAATAGTTTTATACAACCAAAATACATACATATTATAAAAACTTATAAAACCACAGTTTAAATACAGTTTAAAAGTATATGAATCTTATACTTGAACATGCAAAAATCGACATGATTTCATAATTCTTTCCCAACCAAAATCCACTGGTATTTAATTTGGTTGAATCTATATACTAAAGTTATTCATTCTTAATAGACCACAAAACTATAGCTCCTGTAACGACCCATATTTTTTGTAATCAAATATTTAATTTAATTTAAAAGGAATTTTTATGTATTTGAATATCGTTTAATTCAGAAATATTAATGTTGAGGTATATTTCCATATTTGTTGAATCTGTAGTGATGTATTAATTCATTTGGATATATTCGACAATAAAAATTTAATTTTTTTCAATCTGATTATTTTGTATTTAATTTATAATTTATCAATATATAATATAAGCATTAAAAATATTTGTTTTCCAAACAACCTCCGTTTCCGATGGAATGAATTTTATTGGAATACGTATGACTAGTTATTGCTATATTTCCAGTTTGGGGGCAAATTGGAGTTACTTTGTCGGTACGCGATATTTAGACGTGAACCAATAAATATATAGGAATTAAAATAATATCGTTGTGCAAATGGAGTCGTTTTTCAATAAAGTAAATTTCATTGGGTCCGTAACGTCAAAACGCAGCATGATGCCTGTTTTCATTGTGTTCGGAGATTGTGTGTAACGATACGGATATTGAACGCTCGGTGTTATATAGCGGTGAAAATGAACTAACCATAATAAAAACTCTTCTACCCTAAACCAAAAATATAAAATAAAAAATAAAAAAATACATGTAAACTTCACTCCTAAGTCATATAATGGTACGAACCTATGAAATGTCCTATGTGATGCAACCTAATCTACTGAAATGGAAAATACATTGCCACCTTACACACTGCCTTGTTCTTCAATACACGCCTACAGTGAAAACACAGCTACACTAGCTTATCCTCCATTTTTCTTCAGCTAGTCTATAACCTATATGACAATTCAAATCCGCAGCTGTGCCATCATGATTTCACATGGCTGCTTCGTACCCCAAATGAAATGATGTTGTGTTTATCCTAAGCCTTCACCATTCTATAAACAGCGTACCCTACCCCTATCTGCTACCCTAACACACATGCTCTTTTCCCCGTTTTTCTTCTCAAGTGTCCATCGGCACATACACCTATCTGAGAACACCCATGCACCTATCTGAGAACCTTATGCCTATCGCTGCATCCCTACTCGGACAAGACATTGTTTTTATCGCTTCCTTGTTCAACTATATATACATGAGGCCATATTCACTCGTTCTGCAAAATCAAAGAACTAGGAACCATTTCAAACTGTAACCTCCATCTGAAGAACAAAAATTATAGCACTTAAGGAAGCAGGATTTTTCTTACTGCTGGGTGGCTCGAACAAGGTCAAAGAGGTGGAGCTAGTTGCTAGTAGTGATCAGGACAGGGGGAGGGGGGTTGCGCAGCGTTGAGGAGGTGAGGCTAGGTTGTATAATGGTGGTGACATTTCCTTGGTGAAAGAAGCATGCGTTATGATGCAGCATCATGATGGAGGATACATGCAATTGCATGAGGTGGAATCTTAGAGTCCTGGGAGGTTGAGATGGAAGCTAGAAGGGGCGGCATGGCATCAGAAAAGATACGTGGACTTTTTGCCGGGAGAACAAAGTTGAACTGGGAAGTGCGAAGGAAGTAGAAAGTTAGGGAGCAGTAGACATGGCGTACAGGAGTTTGGGGAAAGTTTCAGTGGTGTCTTCAGGTGCGTTGATGGGTTCATGAAACGTTCAGCAAGGAGAAATAGAAAACTAGGGAAGAAAGAACTGTTATAGATGGGCTGCGTTTTAAAGAGTAGAGGCGTGGGATATGTGAATTATTTAGGGCCCTATCCCCCTTTCTACTTCCTTTGCACTTCCCAGTTTAACTTTGTATATATATATAAGGGAAGGTAAGCACGTTGGACACAAATGGAAGTCTTGCGTGATGTCCTGCAACATTTATTTCGAGTAGAAGAAAAGGGGGATGGGGCACGTTCGTTGTATGGTGAAGGCTTGAAACATGCACAGCAGGTGAGAGCGAATGTTTATGTGGGTTTTTATGTTCCTAATCGAAATGTTTTACATGCCCAATTTAAAGATTAGTATGCTTAACCATTTATTGACCATGCCTAGTCTATTATATATTGCATACATGACTAGTGATTGATTAAACGTGGCCAAACAATATATATAATATATATTAATGTATAAATCCGTAAGCAACTTTAAACTGCCAATCTTAGTTTCGGTGCCTAGTTAGATATACACACACACACAACATGCCTGAGCCAATTAGTATATAACCATTTCATGGGTAAATTTGTCATGAAAACTAGAGAGGGTTTATTATAAACAGGGGCCAATGCTTTCAGTGAAAGTGATTCACATAATCAGGTTTTAAAATGATTAACTATTTTATAACGTGGTCAAATTTTATTTTAATAACGGGATTAAAAATTTATTAAAATATTTAATTGAAGTTTAATTTAAGGTTCAAGTTTATATTAATTAAACTGATTTGTAATTTGGTGATAATAATATCTCGGACCTTCATGATCAGAATCAAATCAAAACAAGCGGCTTGGAATCGTACCGACTAGCATGAGATTTCAGACCTATTCTAGTCGAGATTGACAGCTACCGAAGTATTGATTAAATTACACGTTGTTTAATTTAATTATAACAAATCATTACGGCGAACAGTAAACAATGTGAGTTAAACTCACTCAGTTCTTCCTATTTATATTTTATATAAATTGGGTTTTTATTTCGTGTGTTCTGCTAGTTAGTGGTTGACTATTTGCTAGTTATATATTTATTTGTTGATTTAACCGATGAAATTAAACCGTCGTTTAATTTCAGTGAAATACAAAATCGTTATTTTAACGATTGGATCAAATAGAGGTAACTCACCTTGTTTGGTCACGTTTATAAACGTGTTTAAATTGTTTGGATTGTTTGAATTGCTTGTGAACTGGTTGCAGTTAAATGGTCGTTATTTATTGTTATCAGTTAAATGAAATTGAATGGTATGATTTGAGCTAACTATTTTGGAAACAGGGAAGAATAGGTTGGAGGGATCCAATGGGATTCCTCAATTATATTATTTATTTCCATATTATCATATATGAACTGTCATGATTGGGTGACTGATCTGATTAGTGATCATTGACTGAAAATTCAACCTGTGTTTTGCTTTAACGAATGGGCAAAATTGGTTGAGTAACCGGCAGTAAATAACCCTAAGAATTAATTGTTTTGTTTATATTGATTTACCGTCAGGTGAATCGATAGAACTGAAGTTATAAAATTTTATTTTTAACTGAATATAGATTTTGAAATATATTATTTGAATAAAAGAATATAAAAGGGGAATAAATATTTATTATTTAAGTTTATAATTAATTATTAATCGATTTTATAAAGTCAATTCTGATGTAAATCAGATCAATAAACTTGTGAACAGAAATTAAAGCGTTAAGTTTGGATAATTGTTTTGTTAAGGAACAATTAAATGGAATTATTTAAATTAATTATACTATTAATTAATTTAAAGGGAGAACGAAATGGGAATGATTAATGAGATAATCGTGTTTTGAAGTTGACTAAATCGACCGTTTTAATTGGGATTGATTATTGAATTGGTGTGTTTTGAATAAAATAGTTTAACGAATATTTGTTTTATTTTAATAAGATTTCAAAAAATGAATTTAATATTTATTTTAGTTAACAAAGGAATTAACTACTTTACAGTAGTTAATGATAAAAATAAATTATTATTTTAATTAATAGTACTTTAGAAAATTACCTTGTAAATTGAGATTCATTTAAAGGTAATCATAGTTGAATAGTGAAAGGAGAGTTGTACGGGATTTATATTTAAAACCCAAATTTTTATAACAAAGTTATAAAAGGAATTTCAAGCAGATACGATAGCTTGAATCAATTGCTTACTTAATAGTCAAATTTAGTAAAAGGAGGAAAGGATGAAAAGAGGTCTATAATAGACCAATGTTATGTAAATGAGGTTCAAGATGTTAAAGTATTAATTAACGTTACTTAATAATGGGATTAAGTAAGAAGGGGAGTTAAAATAAGATTTCCAAAGCAGGAATGGTTGAATGGATTTGGAAAGGTATTGGTAAAAGCGAATTTGGGTAAATAAGTGGATCATAGGATTTGATAAACAAATCTGAATTATGAAAGGAAATTGTTTAAAAAGGTAAAGGTTAAAAAGTGGTGTTCTTATAAGGAATTACTTAATTATTAAATTAAGGAATAATGTTATTTTCGAGAAGGAGATTTTCAAAGAGATAAGAAGGTTGTATGAAACCATATTTTGAATGAAATAGTAAAATGGGAATTTGTATCGGTATTAGAATAAAGTATCGATTTTTGGATTACAACTGGTATCCATCTTATGATATGAACGTTGTTGATCAAGGTCTAAGAGGTAATTGAAATACCCTAACTTGAACGACATCAGGATTATCTAAGGATGATATTAGTTGTAATGGTAAAAGGGATTAGTGATAATTTATTATTTCCATTAGTGAAATAATAATGCAATGTTGGGTGGAAATTTGGAGAATATATAACGAGAGATCCAAAGTAAAGAAATTAGAAAAATGTGAGAATATATATATATATTTAAAGAAATGATTCCAAGTAAAAGAGAAAAAGGGGATTGCATGAGTTATAACGATATTTTTGAGTTAGAAAGGAAATGTAAAAGTTGGGGTTTATTCAATAGGAATAAGCATTGGGTACTGTCAAGAAATGAATAAAAGATATGTCATAACGTTATTTTTACGAATAAATAAGTTGAATTGATTTCCCCAATATTAGATAATAATGTGGCTAATGTTTTGAAAGTGAAAATAGGAAACTGGAAATATAAAAGTGAATTTGTTTAAAAGAAAAATCTTATGTTAAATAAGAAGCGAAAGACTATATTCATAATATGAAATTATATAAGAGATTTAAATTTACATTTGTTTTAATTAAAAGGTCAATTGATGCTGAATACCAAACCAGTGAACTCATTGGATTTTCATGATTGAATCACTGTTTATTTTGATAGTTAAATAACCGATTATCAAATATGTCCAATACGATTGTTGGTACGGAAAGACCGGGATCAAATTTATATTCGAAAACCATTCCGACCAACAAATACGTGAAGATATCAAAATATGATCGAGACAGAGCATTGAAGACCGTAGATTTTCATAAATGGAAGAACTGCAAATAATCTCTGGTCTGCAGCCAAAGTTGTACTGTGGTTCTATTGTGGTTGGAATCTACGAGTTGCAAGGACTTCTCGCTACTGATCCATGGGGTGATTCCTATATTGGATGCAGTAGAAGAGTACCTTTGGTTCACCTTGTTCCTGGATGACTTGTATGGACGAATGTCTGACAGAGTATTTCCAAAAAACCACGTACATTGATTTTTACAAATATGTCGAGCGGTGGTAAAGAGGGGCACTTCTTTTAAACTCAGAGTATATTTATGGACGTCAATTACTAATTTTACGGACCTGATAATGTGTCATTCAATGTAAATGATGATTAGATATTCTAAAGGAAAATTCTAGCCTCAAGCCTCATGGAAATTACAAAAATCGGGCAGGCAACATGACTATGTGGGTCGCTCCCATTAGGGTGTATAATCACCTATCTAGAGAAGTTCCTTTTGCTTCTTTAATCTAGTTTCGATGATGTCCCTTTCAGGAAACAGTGGTTTGAGCCCAACCGTTGGTGATATACATTCGATACACTCAAGCGAAATGAGTGGTCGATTATGTGTGGGTCGAGTTGCAAGGCGTTCTTGTTGAACCCAGTGTATTCCCCTCTAAAGATACACTATCGGCAGGTGGTCCCATACCTTGTCATGGACGGAATCTAATCTCTAATAAGCGCCCACGGTTCTGATTGTATACTATATATGTGGAGCGTGAGATGCAAGCGTTCCTCTAGATTGATATCTACTTGTACTTAGACACTATTATAATATCCAAAAAGATTGATTTCAAAAAAATGTTTTGGGTTATCGTAAGGTAAAAACCGTCTGCATTTATGTGTGGATTTGGTCTTACGATTATCCTTTTCTTTCGAAAAGATTTTGAACTTTAAAATCAAGTTGGATGCCCCTTAAAGCCATGCGAGTTTTTTCTCACTCTGGTTCACCAAACTGACCCGATGTTTTGTAAATGCTCGGGTTAGACCGAGTTGTACATGTCCAGGTTATCGGACGCTACGAATTCCAGAAGACACGCTGGAGGTAATCAGGCATATTGTATTTAGTATTTATTCCGCTGTATGTTGTATATGAGGACAGGTTATTATAACTGTCCAGAGATGTGTGATGTACTCTGGTATTGTAAGTATTTTTGAAAGCCCTAAATAAAAATTTATTTCTGTATTATATTTTGTTCCGCTGCGATGTGAGACTTTGTGTTGTGTTAGTTCTTCTTCTTCTTCTGTTATAATATTTCTTTCTTATCTTACCCTCTAAATTCTTTCTAATAATGTTCCTGTGATTTTCGATGCTTGGAAGGTCAGCATGAGGTACATAATTGTATTTATGTCGATTTTCGGGGCCGAAAATCTTCGGGTCGTTACAGTGGTATCAGAGCTATTGGTTTAATATTAACCTTGGCTCTGTGGCGTAACTCGATTGAGACTGGGCTAGTAATACCCTAGATCGAGATTGAGTGCATATATATGAGAGCGTACTTGTAAATTTTTTATACAAATGTTTTGTATTGTGTTGTTGATCGGTTCAAGTGTTGAGAAGCATTGGACCGTCAATGGATACAATATTGTTTGTAAAGAGGGTAATGAAATAATTTTACCCAAATTATATTTTTGTACAGTAAAGAAATAATTTTATAAATTATTGAGATATAAGTGTGTTTGACTGATTTGAATGGAATTCAATTTGGATTGGAAATTTGAATTGAAACTTAACTTTAGTTTAGTGTAATTAATTAAGAATGCTATCGAAATTAAATAAAACAGATTTGGAAATTGGAAATTAAATGAATAAATAATAATCAAATAGAAACCAACTGGATATTAATTGATTGATATTCAAATATGTGAAACCAAAATAAAATATTAATATTGAATGTAAATTCAATTAATATGGTTGTGTATTGATTGTTGATTGTTAATTGTTATTATTGGATGATAGTTTGTTTGAATGGTAATAATCAACAATTTTATGGGGCGAAATGAATTATAAACTATAGAATAAATTCCGGTATAATTTAATTGGAATGAAACTGCATATGAACTAGAATTTATGGTTTAACCCTATATTTGATAATGAATTGATGCTATCTGTTTGATTTTGGAATTGGTATAGTTATATTATTGATTAATAACATATTATTTAAGAATTACATGTATCGGTTACTTATATGTGAATTGACTTAAGCATAGGTGCCAGATGGTTAGGAAGATTGATATTGGTTGAGTAAATCACATATACATTGAGCCAGTATGCTCAATAGCGCTCGTAAAATGTATGCCTACACGAAAATATAAAATTTTTGGGTTTTGATTTTTGTTTTCCGACCGTGTGGGTCGATGTATATATATTATTTGTTCCTACGATATCGCAGATGTCACTCCGTACAGGGCAGACTCTGCCGAATTTTTCCAGGAATTTAATGTGTTAGAATTTTTTTGAGATTTTGAAAATTTATATTGGTTATATAAATTGGTTTTTAATTTAAAATAATTTGGATTTGGAAATTAATGGGATTGTTAGCGTTTTTTCCTTAGCAATTTCGGGGATGAAATTATTTTAAGGGGGAAGAACGTAACGACCCGTATTTTTGGTAGTCAAATATTTAATTTAATTTAAAAGGAACTTTTATATATTTGAATATCGTTTAATTCAGAAATATTAATGTTGAGTTATATTTCCATATTTGTGGGATTTGTAGTGATGTATTAATTCGTTTGGGTATATTCGACAATAAAAAATTATTTTTTCAATCTGATTATTTTGGATTTAATATATAATTTATCAATATATAATATACGCATCAAAAATATTTGTTTACCAGACAACCCCCGTTTCCGATGGAACGAATTTTATTGGAATATATATGACTAGTTATTGCTATATTTCCAGTTTAGGGCCAATTATAGTTATTTTGTCTGTACGCGATATTTAGACGTGAACCGATAAATATATTGGAATTAAAATAATATCGTTGTGCAAACGGAGTCGTTTTTCAACAAAATAAATTTCATTGGGTCTGTAACTTCAAAACGAAGCAGGGTGTCTGTTTTCATTGCGTTTCGAGATTGTGTGTAACGAAAGGGATATTGAACGCTCGGTGTTATATAGCGGTGAAAATGAACTAACCATAATAAAAACTCTTCTATCCAAAACCAAAAATAAAAAATAAAAAAAGGGAAGGTAAGCACGTTGGATGCAAATGGAAGTCTTGCGTGATGTCCTGCAACGTTTATTTCGAGTAGAAGAAAAGGGGGATGAGACACGTCCGTTGTATGGTGAAGGCTTGAAGCATGCACAGCAGGTGAGAGCAAATGTTTACGTGGGTTTTTATGTGCCTAATCGAAATGTTTTACATGCCCAATTTAAAGATTAGTATGCTTAACCATTTAATTACCATGCCTAGTCTATTATATATTGCATACATGACTAATTATGGATTAAACGTGGCCATACAATATATATAAATGTATAAAACCATAAGCAACTTTAAACTGCCAATCTTAGTTTCGGTGCCTAGTTAGATATATATATACACACACACACATATCATGCCTGAGCCAGTTAGTTTATAGCCATTTCATGGGTAAATTTGTCATGAAAATTGGAGAAGATTTATTATAAACAGGGGCCAATGTTTTCAATGAAAGTGATTCACATAATCAAGTTTTAAAATGATTAACTATTTTATAAGGTGACCAAATTTTATTTTAATAACGGGATTAAAAATTTATTTAAATATTTAATTGAAGTTTAATTTAAGGTTTAAGTTTATATTAATTAAACTGGTTTGTAATCTGGCGATAATAATATCTCGGCCCTTCATGATCAGAATCAAATCAAAATAAGCAGCTTGGAATCGCACCAAATAACATGAGATTTCGGAGCTATTCTGGTCGAGATTGACAGCTACCGGAGTATTGATTAAATTAAACGCTGTTTAATTTAATTATAACAAATCATTATGGAGGATAGTTGACTGTTTAATTGGGTTTTTATTTCGTGTGTTCTGTTTGTTAATAGTTGACTGTTTGCTAGTTATATATTTATTTGTTGATTTGACCGATGAAATTAAACTGTCGTTTAAATTCAGTGAAATACAAAATCGTTATTTTAACGATTGGATCCAATAGAGGTAACTTACCTTGATTGGTCATGTTTATAAAATAAACGTGTTTAAATTGTTAGAATTGCTTGTGAATTGGTTGTTGTTAAATGGTCGTTATTTATTGTTATCAGTTAAATGAAATTGAATGGTCTGATTTGAGCTAACTGTTTTGGATACAGGGAAGAACAGGTTGGAGGGATCCATATTTGATTCAATTTAATGAATATTTCAACTGTTTTGGTATGATGTGATTTTTATTTCTTTTAATTTAGCAATGTTAGTCATTGATAATGACAAATGTACTTCAATTTTATTTATTTAAACAATGTAATTCAATAATATTTGATTTATTTATTCTTATATTTTTCATCTTTTCTTGTTAAATATTCACAACTATTGCGATATGTTTTGAGCTAATATTTGTTTAGTTTGTCCTTTTATTTTTAATTCAATGATGATTTAGAACTTCTAAAAGTTTTTTTTTGTAGTGTATGAACCAAAGACTTTTTTTAATAAGTATTCACAAACATCATAATATGTTTTGAGCTAATTTTTGTTTAGGTTGTCCTTTTATTTTTAGAATTCAATGATGATTTAGAACTTCTAGAAGTTTATTTTTTTATAGTGTATTAATCTTTCGTAATATAATATGTATATACTTGAATGTGCATGATTTATATCAATATAATGATTTCTAGTTATCAAACTAGCTTACATACATGTTTAAAGTGTAATTTGATTTAAACTTTTCTAAATATTTTCATTTTTTCATATAATGTAGTTAATTTTCATCAAATTCTTAATTAAGAGAAAAAAAATTAGCAAAAGACTTTTTTTATATACTATATAATTTAACGGTCGGTTTTTTTCCACCGTTGTGCGGTAATACTAGTTATATAGATCTTGGACATATTTGAGTCGATATGGAATTATGACTCAAATTCATTGCCTATTTGATAGGTTTTCTGTATTTTTTGAAGATTGATTAATTGCATCTTTTAAAGGTTTGGTAGATTTTATGGAGTAATTAGTTGTCTTTTTTATTGCATTAGAAAAGACAACAAATTATCTACATGATAAGGGGAAAGATTTATTTTGATCAAGTTTCGTTCAAGATTTATTTTGAGAGATTTTAGGGTCCAATATGGTATTGACCTAGTCTTTTTATTTACCTGTGTAAACATCTCGTTGAAAATATATTTACTTTTAGTTTGATGGGAGAAAAAACTTGTTTTTGTGGTTAGGAATTGAGATATTTTCTTCTTTCCTTCTTTAAAATTTAATCGTGTAGATTTTGGGGAAACCCTAACAATCGTGTAAATTTAATCGTGTAAATCGGTCCCTGAATTAATTTTCTAAAATCGATGGTCGCGGAATGGCAAATAGCCAGAGCCTTTTTTAAGCTACTGTTTCATACTCGTGAACATTCTCGCTACTTCCGGATTCTTCCTTCTCAAGGCAGATTCCCTGCAAATTAAGAGCTATTTCAGCTCTGCTTGTAAACTTCCCCTAGCGAATTCAACTCTACAACTTCATTTTGTATTGCAAAATTCACAATGCTGAGTAGAACCTCCGCCGCCTCAAGGCTCGTCCGCTCCACCTTTCGCCGCCGTACGCTGCCTTTTCCTCATTCATCCATCGCTGACTTCACCGTGGCTCGGGTTGGATCTTATTTATGCCAGGTAGGGACGCAGCATGTCTTACACTACTATACCGGGAATCAGCAAGCTGATGCAATGGCAATGTGCCGCTTCAATCGACAGTTTCATGCCACAAGGCATTCGCAATCAAGCTATGGCGGCTCATCTCAGGTTTTGAACTCTACAATTTTAAGACTACTTGTTGTCTTAATTTTTATGTTTAAATTCACAAATAACAAAACTTTGATGGCAAATTCTATTTGAACCGCCATATTTGCTGAGTCTCCCCCAAAATATGAAAAAATTAGAAAAACCGCGGTTTTGCTTAGTTTTCCCTTTTTTTATAAAAAAATCGAAAATGTCCTCCCTCGCAGTCCAACTGCGTGGTTCTTTCACGTAGCACGCAGTGTGACTACGTACCTTAACTAACCTCGTAGACCCTCTACGAGGTTAGTTAGGTTACTGGGTATACGAGGTTAGTTAGGGTACCACGTAGTCCCACTGCATGGTAAGTGAAGAAACCACGCAGTTGGACTACAAGGTAACCTGAGGACATTAAAAAAAATAAAAATGACGCTAAGGTAATTTCATCAACGAAATTTTTGATTCGAAGGGGGGGGGGGGGGGGCAACTCAACAATTTCGTGAGTTTGAATAGAATTTGCCATCTTTGATATGACTTTTAGTCAATAGGCTAATTCTATTTAGACTCAGGAATTTGCTGAGTATACCCAGAAAAAATGATAACAAAAGTGCCCTTTTTTTGCAATATTATTTTTTTCAATTTCGAACATATCTCGTAGAGCTTCTTCGAGATTCTTTAGTCTACCTCGTAGAGCCCCTACGAGATTCTTTACTTTACCTCGTAGGAACTCTACGTGGTAAAGTTAAGAATTTCGTAGGGGTTCTACGAAGAGACTAATAAATCTTGTAGAGCCCCTACGAGGGAGGGTAAAAATGACTTTTTTAAATAATACATGGGTGAAATCAGCAAAATGCTTGGTTTACCTTGTTTTTTCAGATTTGCCGGGTTTACTCAGCAGATTCTTCGGTCCAAATGGAATTTGTCTAGTCAATATGCCCACCATGTCTTTCTTGGCCAATGCGTAACACTATTTAGTTTATGGCAAATTCTATTTGAAATCGGAAATTTGTGGAGTTCTCCCAGGCCAGAAGCCTAGTTTGACAAAAAGTTTAATGATAGGAGTACCTTTTGCTAATTCTCTATTTAAACTTTTGTTTTTTAATCTTCTATCCGTCGCGCAATGGTACTACGTGATACCTTAAGGGCATCATGCAGTGGCTTTGCGTGGTTCCGTGAAGTCACCACGTAGTGGTTTTTGATGATAGAAATACCATTTGCTTATTTTCTGTTTAAATTTGTGTTTTTTTTTTTAATTTCTGTCCATCATGCAGTTGCGGTACCTCCAGTGCACCATGCAGTGGCGTTGTGTGGTGCTTTAAAGTCACCCCATAGTACCATTGTGTGTGACTTTAGAGAACCACGCAGAGCTACTATGTCGTGACTTCAGGGAACCGTGTGTAAGGGCACCATGTAGTGGCAATACATGGTTCCTTGATTTTTTTTTTTTTTTTTTTTTTTTTTTGTGGGGGGGTAGGGGTGGGGGTGGGATGGGGCTTAAGTAACTGAGCAAAATGAGGGGTCTTTCGATCTTTTTTGTTGAGGAGATATAATCAAAGTGATGTTCTACTTATATAATCAAAGTGGTATTGTAGTTATGTGTATGCCGAGGAGATACTTTGATATTTTGAATGCACACAGGCACTTTAAATAAACAGACAATCGTGTCAATATATATGAGCCAGAACAAAATCTACAAAAATGCGATCCCATCAAACCATCCCTGAGAGGATATTCCAAGTGCAGAAACTTGTTAGATTTGAGCTGAATAGCTGATACAGTAGATATATGATGCACTAGAACTATGTACATGACATAATATGTTTTATGCAAATTGCTTGTTGGTACACTATAAGAGAGTGTTGGTATTAGGCAGTGCTGCAATCATTAACATAGCGATTATGCCAATAAATTTGTCATTGAAAAATAAAAATACATACAATCCTAAATTGCTTGACTCATTCATTTGTTTAAAGAAGTGATAATTTTGAATATTATGTTTGACATTTTTGTACGAAGATTGCTCCGAATGAATTTACTGAGATGGCGTGGGAGGGAATAGTTGGTGCAATTGATGCAGCAAAGCAATGTAAACAGCAAGTAGTGGAATCTGAGCACTTGATGAAAGCCCTTCTAGAGCAAAAAGATGGTTTGGCTAGGAGAATACTTACTAAAGCTGGAGTGGACAACACTTCTGCATTGCAAGCTATTGATCAGTTTATAGCTGCACAACCCAAGGTATCTGTACCTGTATATGCACATATATGTATGCATGTCAAGGAATACTAGCGAAGTGGTGAATCCTCCAGAGTATGGATGACATCGTTAACCAATTTCCTCAACCTCACCCCCCCCCCCCCCCCCCCCCAAAAACACACACACACAGAAAAAATCTAGCCCCTACACATTGTCTCTCACATGCATACAAATGTATGGGAAAATCTGGACCATAGTTTAGATGATACAACTCGTGACCCAATAGACCTTGATGTGTTATTGGATGTACCCATTAGAAATCAGTTGTCACCAATTGTATCCCAATAACCGCCGCCTTTTAATGTATATGTCCAATTGATTATCATGGGTTATGCATGTGCGATTTTTGTGGGTGAATATCATGTTAAATATGCTAAATCTCATGATATTGGTTGTGGTAAATGGCAAAGTTAATGAAAATAAGTACAACAGTTGGCACATGGCTAGTTACTATAAAAATAAGTCGACGCTTGGCCAGTTACTATAAAAATATATCATACATATTTTCTGTTTCATGGTGGGAGACCTTTTTTAATGAGCGTGTGCTCACACCATTCTAGTATATATCTTTATTCCTGTAGACGCATCTTGAGTGATCAGTATCTTAGTTAATCAAATGAAAACTGATATCATTATGACTCCGTAACTAACCATGACTGCTGTCGTGCTTTACTTGCTACTTCTATGGAAAGAAAAAATGATACAGAAATCCAGTTTGGTTATCCAACAATAAGTTGCAGACCTATCTTCTCATGCTTTGCGCGAAGTATTGTGTGGGTGTTCAGTACATAAGTGGAAGTCTGATTCTCTGAGATTTCAAAAAGAAAATTAAAATATGGACCTTTTGTAGTTATTTTTGAAAACTGTTGAAATTGCATACATCATAGCTGATGTTAAAATTCAATGATGCAGGTTAGTGGAGATACTAGTGGACCAATAATTGGATCAAGTATAGGTAGTGTATTGGAGAATGCAAGGAAGCAAAAGAAGGATTTTGGTGACGAATTTGTATCTGTTGAGCACTTTGTTCTTGCAATATGCTCAGATAAGAGGTTTGGGCGTCAATTCCTTAAAGACCTCCAAATATCGGAAAAGGAAATAAAAGATGCTGTACTCGCAGTACGCGGTAGCCAAAGAGTAACTGACCAGAGTAAGATTCTTCATACTATTTATTGATTCTTTTTCGTGTAGATCTGTGCACATTATGTTTTATCATATATGCTTCTATTATGGTGGCTGCCTAGCTGATAGTTCTAGGTTTTACCCTCCGAAGATCATTTCTTTTTGTCAATATGAATTTTTAGAATAAAAAGTAACTGCATTATATCCCTTTGATATGGCTGGCAATATCAACTGAAAATCTTCCTTTTTCGAACAAAAATGCTGCATCAACCGGCAGCATAACCAGTGAAAAGTTGCGGTGCTGAAACAAGTGATGGAGCCCTCCCTATGTTCCTCCAATATTCCAGTTTGTACCATATTACTTCTAATTTCAGCTGGGCTTTCTAGCATCGCTCTTTTTCTGAATAACCAGTGGACCCTTTTACATGCTCCCTGAGGGTACGAGAATGGGTTAATTTGCAATGCAAGGTTTGACCAAACTATATTTACCTTGTCATCCCATAGCTAAACCACAAGGTTAAAGCATGGGTTTGTCTACACGAAGCCAACCGAACATGCAGATTGATGTCTGTTCAAATCTCACATGAGAGTCTCTGTTTTTTTTTTTTAATTCTCCTGTATAGAAAAAGGAAAATTTGTTGGAACTCGACCCTTTTCTTCTTCTTTTGATAGTTTTTCTTATGTGTGAAATTTGTTTGACCCTACTGTTCTGGTTAACATTAGTCTGGATTTCTTAACCAAAGAATGCAAACATAACCATTTGTGGTACGGTCAAAACATTTTGCAACCCAACCGTAAATGAAGCCAAGTTTGCACCATAATTTCTCCTCAGCCATATAAATTACCGAGCTCTGCTAATCATTGAACTTGGCCAACGTCATAGGTGTATCGAACTCAGGGATATTGAAGTAAACTTCTGGTTCAGCTTACTTGTGATCATTTGTCTTTGTAGTCACGCTTCACATATTTGATGTGTATCAGATATGATTACACAGTAAGAATGCAAAGTGGAAATTATCCTGACACATCAAGCAGAATCGCACCTTGAAAGTATCATAGCCTATATATATATATATATATATATATATATATATATATATATATATAACATTTTAGCTAAATCTTTACTGCAATGCTGCTTTTTTATACACTTTGTTTGTATGTATGCTGGTGACATTGTTTTTGTTTTGGCATGGCTTGTAACCATTCAACTTTTGCATTCATGGCAGATCCAGAAGGAAAGTATCAAGCGTTGGATAAATATGGGAATGACTTAACTGAGCTTGCCAAGCGAGGAAAATTGGATCCAGTTATCGGCCGTGATGATGAAATACGTCGATGCATCCAGATATTGTCTAGACGGACAAAAAACAATCCTGTTATTATTGGTGAGCCTGGAGTAGGAAAAACAGCTATTGCTGAGGGGTAATAGCTTTAATTTCTTCATTTTTTGTGAAATGTTGGAACTTCTGGTACTTCTGTTTATCCCGTGGGTTACTGTTTGTCAGTGGCTTAAGGGAAAAAAAAACTGCTTCAACTAGTTGTAGATTATTTTCAAATAATGATGCTCAACTATTTTGATTTTTCAGATTAGCTCAGCGCATTGTTCGAGGTGATGTCCCTGAGCCTTTGTTAAATAGAAAGGTATAATTTGTTCTAAGCATTTTCTCTCCTTTCAATTGCGAACAGATTAAAACTATTGTAATACTTACTGTCGTCACTTGTCTCGTGGTCTTCTCAAATGTTGCTAAATGATAATTAATTTATCTTTTCGTAATTTAGCATTTTTCCTAAGAGCTTCATTTGCACCATAATACACGTGCTGGTTAAGTTAAGATTTTGGTACCATATCTGGTTGAGCAGCATCCAGTTTTCTTGGAATTTTATTATTAATATCATCATCATCGTTGTTGTTATTATTTTAGCTTTTGCTGTTTTTTACATTTCTTTTATGGATTTGAACACATTAATTCTTTTGCAGCTTATCTCACTTGACATGGGTTCACTTCTTGCTGGAGCAAAGTATCGTGGTGATTTTGAGGAGAGACTTAAAGCAGTGTTGAAAGAAGTTACTGCCTCTAATGGTCAAGTAATTTTATTCATTGATGAAATTCACACTGTCGTTGGTGCAGGTTAGCGCATGTTTTAAAATTTTTCTTTTCCCCTTTCTTTTGGAATCCTTATCATTCACTTGTTAGACTTTAAAAAAATAGAATCAAATGTTGTCTTCAATGATGTCTGGAGTTCTGTATTAATCTTCTAGATCACCATCTATTCAAGTTTTTTTTTTTCGTTGTGTGTGTGTGTTCAGTGTTTCTTTGTTTTCTAATACTTATATGCAAAGAATGATAGGAGCAAGTGTTAACACCACCTTTTGTTCATGTTTGATGACATAACCGAGTAGAATGTAGTACGGTGTTAGAATTGGCAAATTTTAGAGGCTATAATTATGATGTAGCTATCATGGTATCCAAGTAGGAGATACATCAGCTATTATTAAGATAATTGTTTGCGAAGTAATATGACTTTATTGCTTATGAATCATGGGTCAATGACCATCTGTTGTTCTATTTTGAATTGTTGATATTTTAAGGGGCTACTGGAGGAGCAATGGATGCTGGAAATTTGCTAAAACCGATGTTGGGTAGAGGGGAGCTTCGTTGTATTGGAGCAACAACTTTAACCGAATACAGAAAATATATTGAGAAAGACCCTGCACTTGAGCGTAGATTTCAGCAAGTTTACTGTGGTCAACCTTCAGTCGAAGACACTATTTCCATACTTCGTGGACTGCGGGAGCGCTATGAGCTGCATCATGGTGTGAAAATATCAGATTCAGCTCTTGTTTCAGCTGCGGTCTTATCGGATCGATATATCACTGAAAGGTTCTTGCCTGACAAAGGTATATTCATACATATTGGCATATAGTTTGTTTTTTTAAGAGAAAGGGGGGGGGGGGGGGGGGGGGTGTTTCCTACGTTATTGCTACACTGTAATGCGTAGTTGGGTGAAAATGCAATGTGCTTAATCCAATTTGGTGGCATGATAAATTTGTTTAGACGTGAATGGAAAATCTTTTATGCTGAAGTGGCAAGTAAAAGTAAGATGTTAGTGATGTTTAACAAGATCTCTCTTATTGGTTATAAAATTTATGCAATTTTAAGGACTTAAGTTGGGGGCTAATTATTCTGAAGAATATTTGTAATTCATTAGTAATTCATTCATAACATAAATAATCAAGTTAGATGTTGGTTTCTTATGATTCATTTTAGGTTGTTGCTTTTACACATGCTTTCTGTTCGGCAATATTCTTACAACTGAAGTCAGTGGTGTAGCCAGGAATTTTTGCTGGCGAGGACACAATGAAAATTTTCAGGATTTGAAAGCTGCAATTTTGAATCCATTTTTCTGTTGTTTACAAAAATTTGGACAATGAAATTCTAGTACTGACGTGGCTCCCCAGGCATAGTAAAATACTAATTTGCAAAAGTTTGAAAATTTCTGTGTTTCATAATTATCTTGAATCAGATTCTTTTTCTGAATCCTTGGGATGTCGTGTGCTCTCCCTGGCGTTGATGTAGCGCCACTGACTGAAATTTCCCTTGTTACAGCTATTGATCTTGTCGATGAGGCAGCAGCAAAAATCAAGATGGAAATAACATCCAAGCCTACAGAATTAGATGAAATAGACAGAGCTGTGCTGAAGCTGGAAATGGAAAAGCTATCGCTGAAGAGCGATACTGATAAAGCATCAAAAGAAAGGCTAAGCAAGCTTGATGCAGATCTCGATTCTCTCAAGAAAAAGCAAAAGGATCTCACAGAACAATGGGAGCATGAAAAATCCCTAATGACCAAAATCAGATCAATTAAAGAGGAGGTAAGATCATAGAGATAGCATGTTTATGAATTTGTCAACGAATATTCATGACATTTATCCAATACTTTGCTTGCTTGCTTTGTTTTCTCAATTTTATTGCTTGTATGATGATATGAGAACTTTCCAGGTTGATAGGGTAAACTTGGAAATGGAAGCAGCTGAAAGAGAGTACAACTTGGCTCGTGCCGCAGAACTCAAATATGGTACCCTAATTTCCTTACAAAGACAGCTAGAAGAAGCTGAAAAGAACCTCGCTGAATATCAAAAATCTGGAAAATCTTTGCTTCGTGAAGAAGTGACAGACCTTGACATTGCTGAAATTGTCAGCAAATGGACAGGAATCCCAATGTCAAACCTTCAACAGACCGAAAGAGACAAGTTAGTTTCTTTAGAACAAGTACTGCATAAAAGAGTAGTCGGTCAAGACATAGCTGTAAAATCAGTAGCTGATGCCATACGTCGCTCAAGAGCAGGTCTCTCCGACCCAAACCGTCCAATTGCAAGTTTCATGTTCATGGGTCCTACTGGTGTTGGGAAGACTGAACTTGCTAAAGCCCTTGCCAGTTACCTTTTCAACACCGAAAATGCACTTGTAAGAATAGATATGAGCGAGTACATGGAAAAACATGCGGTCTCAAGATTAGTGGGAGCTCCTCCTGGTTATATTGGCTATGAAGAAGGTGGGCAACTGACCGAGGTTGTAAGGAGGCGGCCTTACTCAGTTGTTTTATTTGATGAGATCGAGAAGGCACATCACGACGTCTTTAACATTTTACTGCAACTGTTGGATGATGGAAGAATCACCGATTCACAAGGGAGAACAATTAGTTTCACCAACTGTGTTGTTATCATGACTTCGAATATTGGATCACATTATATTCTGGATACACTTCAAAATTCTCAGGATTCTAAAGAGGCGGTGTATCAGACAATGAAGAAGCAGGTTGTGGAGCTTGCTAGGCAGACTTTTAGACCAGAATTCATGAACAGGATCGATGAGTATATCGTGTTTCAGCCGCTTGATAACACACAAATCAGTCGCATTGTCGAGATACAGGTACTAGCTCGCGTTCTTTCATTGACTGTTTTTCCACTTTCCTTAGCAATATGCTATTGCATGACTCAAGAATTAAAAATGTCTTTAATTACCCTAATTTATGCCTGAACATTGGATTTGGTACCCACTACCTATCTTTATCTAGATTTATCCATAGTAAGAGGCTGTTATGATTGTTCATGTGGAAACAACAACAATATGCCAATTCTTATCGTTATGTTTATTAAAAAAATTGGAAGTGCTTCTAATCACATGTACGATATATTTTTTACTTGTAGTTGGATCGGTTGAGAGATCGGTTGAAGCAAAAGAAGATTGAGCTTCACTACACTCAAGAAGCGGTTGATCTCCTTGGAAGTCTTGGGTTTGACCCTAACTATGGAGCACGTCCCGTGAAGAGGGTGATACAACAAATGGTGGAAAATGAGATTGCTCTTGGTATATTGAGAGGCGAGTTCAAAGAAGATGACTCAATCGTAGTAGATGCTAATCTTTCTTCATCGGCTAAAGATATTTCATTCCATGATAAGCTGGTAATCAAGAAAATGGAGAGCGATGCGGCAGGGGATGATGCATTGCTTGCAAATAACTAGATAATGCAAATACTAGAGAGATTTTTTTTTTTTTTTTTTTTTTTTTTCGATTTTGTACGTATGTCCTTGAGTAGTAATTTTGCAGTATGCAACAGTTATGATGTGCTGTGAACGCCTTTGTCCTGTGAGTTTTGAACTGGTATTTTTGTTTTATACAGCTCTTTGGTTTTACGATGCATAACGTGCTTAGGTGTTTAGATAATTTTCTCTGAGTTGTCTGGGTTTGCGTTTGCGTTTTGATTTTTGAACGCTAGTTCTCAACCAAGGGGGAGGAAGATAGCACTAGGGAGAAAATAGAGAATGTAATAGAAATATTTTATGGAAGTCTTTTCCTGTGGTTTACTCGAAATATGGGGTTTTCGGTGCGCAGACCTCATAATCCAATCAATAAAATATTTTAAAGGATAAATTTAGAAGCTTTTTTAAGTATTTCGTTTAGTCCATAAATATTTTATTTACATGAGCAGATGAGGGAAGAACATTAAAATATTGTTGGAGTCCTAGTTGTCTCCGGTGGTTTCTTCTTTTAACTTATTATTGCTGTTTAATTCTTCTTCGCTTTCTCTTCTGTACGTTAAAATTTTCTTAATTATTCTTTGTTGCAAGGGGCGATGCATTTATGCTAATTTGTAGTCACATAGTAATACGATTGGGCCGTAAAAACGGTACGGAAAACCAAATCAAATCCTCTTTATAAAGCAAATATCCAAATCGAACCGATCTGCAAAATATACGGTGTAGTTGCAGTTTGAACTGTTGACCCAAACGTATTAAATTGATCAAACCGAATACCTTCATTAATAATCTTATGATAAAAATATAACTGACTCATATCTAATTTTTTATTTTAACGATGTATATTCTATTTTCAAGACATGTTGTCATTATATTAATAATAATTGTTGTCAAAAAATAAAAAAATTATAATTTTAGTATAATAGTTTTTATATCATTTTTTTGCATAATGCTAGTTATATATTTTTTTTTTTTTGGACAAAGCCGACGGGATTAAATGAGCGTCTACTGCTTTTATTTTTATTAATATATGGGAGACGATTACATAGCAACAAAGATAAAAACAAACAAAAAAAGGAAAATGAAGACAACACGACATATTAACACTAACCGGAGACTAAACAATACAAAATGGGCAAATTTTCAAAGTGGGCTGATTTTAAAAACTATTTCGCATTTGGGATTGATTTTCAAACTTATTACCAAATAGAGCTGGTTTGTGCACAGTTAGTAAAAATGTAACTGCCATGGTTGGGCCCAACTCATAGTTGCATCCAAAAAAAATTCAACTGAGTAATAAAAAAAAAAAAAAAACTTGTACATGCGACAAGAAATTTTAACTGAGCCCAGTTTCCAATTTTTTTTTGCCGCTAGTGCCAGATGCGCTGTTGAACTATGCCAACTCAAGTTTGGCTGAATATAAAAAAAGAATTGCGGAGTTGCGCTAGGCAAGGACAGCTGATTTTTTTTTTTTTTTTTTTTTTTTTTTTTTTGGGAACTATGAGTTGCGCAGAATCAAGTATTTTTGTTGACTGTGCATAAGTCAGTATTATTAGGTAATAAGTTTGAAAATTCATCCCAAACATGAAATAGTTTTTAAAACCAGCCCATTTCGAAAATTTGTCCTACAAATAATTACAAAAACTGCTATTCGCAGTGGCTATAATCTTGCAAAAATACCGGGATCATAGGCGAATTTCAGGAATTTGAAACCATCCCTTAGTTCATGCCTTAGGTCCTTTTCCTTAAGTTTTGGTTTTTATCTCTTGCCACTCAAGATCACTGTCCAGCTGATAGTTAGTGCATCCAATTTGCTGCAAAGCTTGAACCCCGATTGCACGTACAGCACTGCATTCGAAGAATAAATGGCTTCTAGTTTCGTTTTGAGAACTGCACAACGGGCAGCGGGGTTGCACAGTCATTTAATAAAGAAAGTAGCACCTTTCCAATTCCGCATTGCCATTGCTGTTTCCGGAGTTGGTACCCAATGTAATTTAATCTGTTCCCACAAGCTGTGCACCGCTTGATTTGAAGTAGCGGGGAGTCTCAACCGATTACCCTATGACACAGCTAGCAACGTTGGCAGTAGAGCTAATCCCGGATTGTAAAATTGCAAGGTAAGGGAAGAGTTATAATTTGTAACGACCCGGAATTTTGGGCCGACTTTAAAATTTTTATTTTAATTATTTTAATGGGTTTTTAATATTTAAAATAATTTATTTTATATAATAACGACTACAAATTTATTTTAATCGAAGTTAAAATGAATAAATTTTATTTAAATTATAAAAGTAGTAAGAAATAGCGCGACAGTTTGAAATTTTGAATTTTAACTTTGACTGACTGTACATGATGCGAAATAAATCGGATTTTAGCAAAACCAAAAATATTAGAATCTATTTAAAAATATCTTTCGAACGAATCCGAAAAATTGAAATTTCATAGCGGAAATCAAAAGTTACGACAAATTCAAAATCTCAGAAAAAAGCTGTGGAATTTATATATATATAATATATAGGACCCAAAACGCTACTTTTTACATACGAATAAATTGGGACTTGAAACCACTTCCTTTGAGTTCAAAATGATGTTTCTGCATTGAAAAAGTATAAACACTGATATATTTCGAGATACGGAATTTATTTATTTATATATGTATTTTTAATATATATACGCCTTAAAATGGTCATTTTTCAAACGGACTCAGAATCCAACGAAATTAGTTTTGTTGTAACCGTATCATCAAAACAAAGCTAGAAATATTTTTTCTGTAATTTTTAGAATCAATATGTAATTATAATTGATTTTACAGTGTAAATTGTCAATTTTCAGACTCTAAAAATTCATTATTAATACATACGGACTCGGAATTCGATGAGACCAGTTTTCTTGGATCCAGAATATCAGTAAATAGTTGTGTTTCAATTTTCAACTAAATTACAATCCGTAGGTGATGACACGAATTTTTAAACCATGAAGATGGACTTAAACTAAATAAAATAATATAACGCAAGGGGTGATCATTATTTAATAAAACATGATTAAACTAAATAAGGGCTAAAACATAATTTATAGATGTCAATATAATATCATAAAGCCAACCCATAACCTAATTCTGAAACCCTAGTCTTTCATCTTCATTTTCATGGCGGCTATACTCCTTCCTCCAAAACTTTCTTTGCAAATAAACCCCTGAAATTCAATAATTTATTTCTCTCAATCAGAACAAAATCAGACCAAACCCTTTCTGGGTTTTGTTCAAATCAATAAATACTACTCACCACGAAAAATTCAAGACCTATCGTCGCACGGATTCGCCGCAATCTGAGTTTGAACACAGAAAACTGATTTCGGATTTTGGCGTAAAACTCTCAAATCGTCGAGAATTAGACGATGGCCCAGTTGGAGAAATTTTAGTGGAGACAAGGATCTACAACTTTGCTATGAATCATTTTGTGTGAAAGTGTACAGATTGGCGTGAAAACCGAGAAGAACTGGACTGTGCAAAATCAGAAAGCTGAAAGCTTGAATCATCAATTTCCGACGTCGTGGTTGGGTTTCAGGCGAGGGGACGAGCAAGGAAGTTCTTCGTCCACGCGAGGCAGAGGCGATAGTGCGCGACCGCCAGGTGGTCGGAGGCGGCGGTCGGGTTTAGGGCGATTCTGGCACGGCGGCGGCGATCTGGGCCCCACCATTCACGGTGGAGGCGCGGTTCAGAGGGGGGAAGCCGGCTGGGCGGTTGGTCGGCGGTCTGGTGGCCCGACGTGGCAATGGCGAGGAGAGAGAAGGTGAGAGCTGAGGTTGAAGGTGAAATTTAGGGTTTATAGTTAATTAATTAATTAATTTATATATACAATGTTCGTGACGCTGTAACTTTTACATATGAGGTCGGAATCTGACGATTTCAGATCCGCTGCGATCGTAGAGTCGAGAGCTTCGCAATGACACTAACTACGTTCAATTCTGAGCAAGTTGAAATTTGAGTAATTTCCACGATTTAATTAATTATTTAAATTATTTAAACTTCAGAAATTAATATCTTTTTGTTATAAACTCAAAATCACGCAAAATAGGATTTGCCGCGATCAGTGAGTCAAGAGCTTCACATAGACATCAATTTTGGAGCATGTTGGATTTTGGGCCAAAATTGGGTTCGAACCATCAATTAAAAGCCTGATCAAGGTGAGAACTCTTTCTCACTCAACCTTTTTGCACAGTTATTTATTTTTATAACTGAAGAGTAATAAATTGTCTGTGATTGAAATAATTGATTGTTGGTTGTACCTATTGCACGGATGTTCGTGGTTTGTATGATATGTTATAAGTTGAAACATTAATCATGTTCAAAATAATGTTATATCATTTATGATTATTTAAAATAATTTTACACTGCCATTTACAAGTTACTGACTTGTTTATGTGATTGGGACGATAATTTTCACACATCACCCATGTGCACAAATATTAATATATTATTTAATTATTTGTTGGTTGAAACCTCACACGGGTCTTGGGAGATATTCTGATTACACGTATCCCTTGTGATTAGCTGTAAAGTGCACTCTGGTTGTTATTTGGATGTGTAATGAACATTTATCGTTATTTCAGAATTTCTGCGATGTATGAAATCCATATAATTAAAATTATATGGTAATCGATTGGGTCTCATTCCAACTTAGAAATAATCAACTGTTTTATAAAAAGAAGTTATTCTTTTTATTTTGTTGAAATTAGAAAGAGGACATTATTTCATTTTCATTTTTCTTGAAATTAAAAGGGACATTTTGTCATAAGAAATAGTGAAACAAAAATTATCATTTTTGTTGAATTAGAACGATCAAAATAAAAAGATCATTTATTTTGTTGGAATTGAAATGGACAAAATAAAACCATTATTTTCATCACATTGATTTACAAAATAAAACCATTATTTTCGTCGCATTAGAAAATCTTTGTTTTGTCACATTAGAAAATTGTCATTTTGTTACAAAAAGAAATTATCATTTTTGTTTACACTAAAAGGACTAAAAAAAAGTATCATTTTATTACATTAAAATGTTTGAAGTAAAAGTATCATTTTATTACATTATATTGTTTGAAATAAAAGATATTGTTTGGTTGCATTAAAAGTTCGATATAAAAGATTACATTTTTCAATGTAATAAAGTTTGAATCAGAAATTATTACATATTCCATTGTAATAAAGATTTGAATGAAATTTTCCAATGTAATAAAGGTTGAATTAAAAATATTACATTTTTTCAATGTAATAAAGGTTGAATTAAAAAGATTACATTAAAAAGATTTCATTTTTATTTAAGATTGATTACATTAGAAAGAATACATTTTTATAGTTAATTTGTTTCATTAGAAAGATTAGATAATAAGAATCACTTTCACTCATTTTGTTGAAATAGAATTGTTAGCAAAATAAAAGAATCATTTTCACTCATTTTGTTGAAATAGAATTGTCAACAAAATATAAGAATCATATATATGTAAAAGAATCATATTTATGTAAAAGAAACATTTTTATGTAAAGAGCATCTTTATGTAAAATAGAAAAAAACATGTCAATGTAAGAGATTATTTTAAAATAAAGAATATTGCAAAGTAAATAATATTTTAAAATAAACAATATTTTAAAATAATATAAGGTGAAGAATAAGATTATGATTTTGATGTCCGTCATTGAACGGACACACAAATATAAATATGAAGTCGTGTTAAGTAGCAAATGCCATTTTAACCCGAACGGGTTTATCGATCGATTTTAATTCATTTTATAATGAATGATGAAAAGAATTTATTTCCAAATAAAATATTTTAAAAATATTATTATTTTAATATGATAAAGATATAGAAGATTCAATTTTGATTTAATATTGAAATTGAAGTTAAAATCGTTTTGAAATGAATTTATAAACGATTTATAAAATACGAATCAAATGGAAATCGATGATATATACATATAATATGTATATTATATATGTTTAATGGCCTGAATAGAACGCGCCGCGCAGCGACCGTTTGCGAATTTCGACCATTAACTTTAAATTGGCGTAATGGGATATCCGACCATCAGGATTCTCCTAAAACCAGAACCGTTGGGTTCGTATTGAAAAGAGTTTTCCAATGAATATAAGAGATTTGAAATCCAATGGTTAGATTTGGAGATATGTCCAAATCAATTCCAGAAAAGGTCGTTGTAAGCGCAGTTCGGTGGCCGTTATTAGAAACCGACTGTATGAGCAATAATAAAATTATTAAAAATATGGAAAAATTATGTAAAATCATAATAAATGATTTAAAAAGGTTTTTAATGAAAAATTCCAAGTTTATAAAGATAAAAGATATCTTTATCAGAATTAGTGATTTATTTATTTATTTTAAATAAATAAAAGGATTTAAATGGTTTTAATAAAACCAAGATTTTCCAATACATATATTGGAATGGATTTGAATGGAAATAATCTTCGGATTATTTCAGTATTGGATTCTGTGATTATACGGATAGTATTGTGGGAATTTGGAAGATATTAATATCGTTATTCCCGATTTGGTATACGTTAGTTTTCAAAATTTGATATTGAACATAAATCGATATAATTTCTATTCAATGCACGATATTTAATATCTGATTAGAATTTGGGTTTGTCGTGAGTAGTGTCTTAAATAACACTGTTCTTAAACCCATTTGAGAAAAAATAAATCTTTTAATTAAGATTTAAATAAGATTTCCAATTATTAAACATAATTGAAAATTAAGTGAAATTGACTTTTGGGTTGATTGTGAACAATGTTTTTAAATGACATTAGTTCTTAAAACCAGATTGACGGTGAAATTTAGATTTGTAATTCATAAATCTTTTAATTAAGATTTAACGAAATATTCTAAAGAGAAGTTTTCAATTTAGTATATTAAATTGGAATATGATTTTGGGTTTATTGTGAACGATGTTTTTAAGCTACGTTTGTTCTTTAACCCAGTTAAAAGCAAGATTATTTCTTGAAAGTTAAATAATCATTAAATAATGATTCTTGAAGATTAAAACTAAATATAGTTTTAATAAATCTTTAATTGGATTGAATGAGGATAAAAGTAACTAAATTTACTTAATTCGTGAAATGAACGATAACGGAGTACCACCAGTTTTACTCCAAGCGATAGCTAAATCTTTAATTAGATTTGAACGATAAAACGGTAATTAAGTTTACCGTAACACATTGGGTGTTAAATATGGGGTACCACCAGTTTTACTCCATGGGTTGTATAGGTTGGGAATGGGATATTAATAAATGATTACTTCGGTAAGGTGTTAATCCCGACTAGTTGGATAAACCTTAATTTGGTTTAAATTAAAATCAAAGAATATTCTTGATTGGAATGAGGCGTTGTTTGTGTTTTAAAGCACATGATTTTAAATTGCGCAAATTATTCAGAAAGACCGGGTTTAACCCATTATGAATAATTCATACGACGATTGAAGATCGATGATGAAGACGGTTATTGAAGACCGGAAAATTTCCATATCGAATGGATGATTATTGATATCTTGATTGGACCGTACACCCAAGATGAGGGAAAAATTGGTGATCATTCAGACGTATTCGGAGATCTACCAGATATGGTTTCATTCAGACCCATAACGGACTAGTAAATGGATTGTGTGTCTAACATTGTATTCCTTTATATTGTATTCGTTGATCTCTGCTAAATATATATATGTTGGTGGCGGGGAATTTATTCTCTTGCTTACACCCTTCTTTGAGACGTACAAGTTTAGAGGTTATATATTGGCAGAAATCAATGGTATGGTATGGGCTGACAATGTGGCATGCTAAGATGCAAATGATCAAGGCTTTTGTTGAAAAGCAGAGCCTTGTGGTTGATGATCAAAGCATAGCTTTAATTAGCATAGCTTTGTGTATAGCGTTACTTCGCGAGCCTCACACCCCGGTATGAACCAGAAACAGGAGAGGACAACAAGGAGGGCATTGCATTTCTTTCTAGCTAGGAGTGGTGTCAGCGTTTTGTAAGCCCTGACATTTTACTCATGTGGATGTTGCTTATTATTACTTGATGGATAGAGAGGCGCCTCAGATATATCCGGCTACTGCGGGAGCCGATGGAGTCATTTGGCTCATTTACGCCCCATAGGGCGGGGAAACGCATGTTTAGGAACTATGAATTCACTTAGTGTGGATCGGCCCTGCATGTTACCTAGGTACAGTTGCGACTGAAGCCTAAGGCACGAGCTAGAGTGTCTCGAAACAGAAGGATTGCGCCTTGCCTTGGTTCATAGATGGAAATCCAACTTCCAATACGATATTTCGGTTTTGATTGTAGAACTAGTATGGCGACATGTATGGTACCCATGCCGCCTATGATTAATACATTTATATTCGAAGTTGATTTCTTCACTTATAATAATAATAAAAGATGAAATTCGCGTATCAAGCATATTTGGCTATTATAAGGGAAAACTCTATCCTTCGGCTTGCGTTGCATTGTGTGATGGGACCTGAGTCTTATAATAGCTTCATTTTTTCAAAAAGCATTGCGCTGTTTATTCCATGCACTGGTATTCTTGGGGGTAAACCCGTTCCGCCTTAACGGCGTGGTCCCTTGAATTACCTAACTTTGGAATCAAAACCAAATAACTGTTTTTGAGTTCTCATACCAGTCCCATGACTGACCTAGAGTTTATTGTTTTAACCTAAACTCTGGTTGCCCCTATTTTCCACATGGACAGGTAGTAGTTTTGGTCTTGCAGATATTATATTCACAGGATCCTGGTCTATAGCTGAAGCGATATACGGAAGGCTCTGTATCCGTGTATTTCTTTCAGTTGTATTTTGTATTATTTTTCCGCTGCTATTTAAATGTAATTTAAATCTCTGATATTGTATCAAATGTATACTATTCATTCATACTCTGGAATATTCTTGTACTCTGATATAATTGTTGTAACAGCAATGAAATGTTCTTATGTTTGTGTTCTGATGTGAGTTGTTCTCAAAACAATCCGTGCTTTCCTTTACTGGGAAGTTTGGGTCGTTTCATAATCTTTTTTGATTCATCTTACTTGATGTTTTTTCATCGTTCCATTTTATACATATGTCCTTGAGTAGTAATTTTGCAGTATGCAAAAGTTATAATGTGTTGTGAATGCCTTTTGTCTTGTGAGTTTTGACATGACTTATGAATTTGGATTGGATCCAATAGGTTGAGGTTATGGTTTTTGGTGGGATGAGTTTTGTGGGGTTCCAAGGATACGTTTTGAAATTTAGATCCAATTCGAGCTACGGATCGGTTTTAGTTCGGCTGGGTAGTATAAAGGAAGATGCATATATTTGGATGTTTTTTGTTTAGATATTTGGATTCGGGTTAGGGTTGAGTCTTTACGCTGATCATCTTGATCCAAGTCGAGATTCAACGAGCTCGAAAGGAGTTTGTATAACTTTTTTGGGTTGGTAGGGTTTGGGTTTGCATTCTGATTTTTGAAACACTTATTCTCAACCAAGGAGGAGGAAGATAGAAGAGCAGAGAAAATAGAAAATGCAGTAGAAACATTGTAAGAAAGTTTGTCTTTACATGTGGTTTACTTGAAATATGGGGTTTATTCGGTGCAAAGAGCTCATAATCCAATTAGAAAAATATTGTAGAGGGCAAATTTAAAAGTTTTTTTATGTATTTCGTACATCCCATAAATATTATATTCGCATAAGCAGGAGAAGGAACATTAAATTTATTTTTAAAAGTACTAATTATCGCGTGTGATTTCTTCTTTGAACTTGCTATTTTTGCTTAATTCTTCTTCGCTTTCTCTTCTGTGCATTTAAACTTAATTTTTCTTTATTGTACTTTGTTGTGAAGCGTGATGCATTTATGCTAATTTGAAATTGATTTTCGTCTCTTTAAATGCAATTGTGATTTTTTTTTCTGGATTTATGTATGATTCTATTTGTTTTTTCTTTTTCTTCTTTTAGTGTTTTAATTTGTTTACCTTTAACATTCTCCAATTTACTTTTTAAAATTAATTTTAATTTTTCTTGTTGTTTATTCTTCTTTCGTATTCTACGGCGAATTTGGCCGGTAGCAACAAGTATATTGATATTTTTTTATAATGTAGCAATGTTGTATTATTTGTTTTGGATTGAGTGTCATTTGGTTTTGTTCATTGATGTATATCTTAGATGCATGTTAGTTCAGATGAAAATTAATTGTTGTGTTTATTTCAACAAGAATCAGTTTTTAGATATTATTATTGGTTTGTTTAGTATCATTTTTCACAACGATAAGGTTTTGAAGCTTTTTATTAGTTTCTTTAGTATATATTATAATGAAATATTTGTAGAGCATATATGATTATATCCGTCAATCATTAAGTTGGTTATATCAGTGTTTTATTAGTATCAAACATTCAATTAAGTTGGTATGACAATTATTTTGTTATTAATTTTGTGTCGACTGTAAGGTTATAATTGGAGAATGTGCCATCTCACAACATCAACTTTTGGTATTCGTGTTTCGTCTTCGAGTATTTAATAAAGGAACCAAGATTTGTAGGATGAAATGGTGGAAGATTAAAGGAGATGAATTTGGTGTGTTTACGGATAGGGTGATAAGAGAAGGCGCATGGAGTAAGGGAAGAGAGGAAAATGGCATGTACGATGAGATGGCAACGCTCATTCAGAAAGTGGTTATTGAGGCGTTTTGGATTACAAAAGCAAATAAGCGCAAACCTAAAGATTTGTGGTGGAGAAACTGTATTGTGCAAAAGACTATCAAAGAGAAAAGGAAATGTTAAATTTTTTTGCATCTTCATAGGAGGGAATAGGAAGGAGGGCAACATGCAAAAGTGCAAAGTTGCAAAGAAGGCCGCATGTGAGCAGTGAGTGAGACAAGAGGTCAGACGTATGAAGATATTTACTAAAAGCTTAGTTCGAAGGAGGGTGAAAGAACGTTTACAGGATAGTCAAGCTTTGCAAGAGGAAGACAAGAGACTTCACTCAGGTTAAAGGCATCAAGGATGAGAATGATAGACTTATAGGTAAAGATGACGAGATAAAAAAATAGACGGAGAGGAATACTTCGATAAGCCTTTTAACGAAGAAAATGATAGCTCTTCAGTCATACCAGTTCAGTTGCATCAGTAGACATTTCATTTGGGAAATTTAAAAGTCTAAAATAAAGGAGGAGCTGAAATAGGTGAAAATAGGCAAGTCATTAGGGCCTAATGACATTCCCATTGAGCCTAGATGATGCAGGGATAACTTGAATAACTAAATTGCTCGATAGTATTTTAAAATCAAACAAAGTGTCAAGCGAGTGAAGGAGAAGCATTTTAGTTTAATCTTCAAGAATAAAGGAGGCATTCAAAGCTACATAAACTGTAAAAGAATTGAGCTTATGAGTCTTTAAATGAATATTTGAGAGTGAGAAGTTGAATATCGATTAACAAATTGACAAGTGTTTGAAAAAATCAGTTTAGTTTCATGCCTGCAAGGTCAACAACAGAGGCGATTTTTGTTGTAAGACAACTTATGGAGAGATTTAGTAAGCAAAGAAAGATCTACACATGGTATTTATGGATTGTAGAAAGCTTATGATAGAATGTTGTGTAAGGTTATGTGGTGTGTGCTACAAAGGAAAAAGGTCTCAACAAAGTATATCACTTTTATGAAGGATATATACAAAAGGCATGTGACTGGTGTTAGAGCATTCGATACCCGTGACTTTCACATCAATATAGGGTTACACCAAGGGTGGGCTTTCAGGCTTAATATTTTTGTTTTAGTGATAGATAAAGTCATGAAGGGTATGCAATGTTAGATTCATTGGTGTATGCATTTTGCTGATGATGTTGTGTTGACTAATGGAAGTTGGATATGGGTTAATAGTCTATGGATCTATGGAGAACTTAGAATCAAAGGATTTCAGGTTTAGTAGTACTAAAATTGAGTTATGGAGTGCGAGTTCAGCAGTGCTAGGTGAGAGGATGAACAGATTACCCTGGCCAAGCAAGTAGTGCTGAAGGAATTCTTTCAATGTTTAGGATCTATGTTGAAGTGTGACGACCTACCTTTTTGACCGCTTCAAGTCAATAAATAAAATAACTTGAAATGTTCAGAAAGACAAATTGTTATCGGTTATCAGGTTTAAACGAAATCAGTCACATATAATCACAACACAGAATAAACAATAATATCGCACAATGGAAGCATTTTATACAGAACATCAAAGTTATACAATATTAATTATACAACGGAAACCTTTAAATACATGAATTTTGAAATCAATTTTTTTTTACAGAATTTAGTTTGATCCAGGGCTAGCGCGTCTTCACCACTCTAACTTTAATAGTTGAAATCTTTAAATCTGCAACACTTGGGTCTAACCCAAGCCTCCTATGCAAAACACATGACACTCGAGTCAGGATTAACTTATGTCAAGTAAAATCGACTTCAATAAAGCACTAAGATATAATAGTTAATCCTTGCAAGTTTTTAATATTCAAGTATGCCAAATATCCCAATTAAACTGTGCAACATATTTTTGCAAGGTTACGCAGCCATGTAAGGTGAAATGATTCAACCCTTTTAGGGCTTACATATAATAGCAAGGTCACGAGTAAAAAATTTGTCAACTCTAAGTAACAACAAATAAAGACCACATCTATGTGTATATTTGGTTCTAAGATACCATACATAAATCCATAAACAAAATAGGCAGTGCATTGTCTATTCTAGGGTTGTTACGGTAATGGTTACCATTACCATTTGGCAAATACAATTACCGTACCTTTTTACTGGTAAGTCAAAATTGTTTACCCTTACCGTTACCGATCGACTAGTATACCAAAGACTAGTATGCCTATAATCTGGTAATCATTAATGTGACGGCCCGCCCCGCACCAACCGACATTTACTCAAAAGGTACGCTGTACACATGTCCAGTTAGCATGGAACGAGTCGTCAGAAGGAAAAGGAAGAAGGAAATGAACATGCAAAGAACCTGTAGAATGTCTCACAGTGCATAGAACAAAATATAATAATAACATACTTGACATAAAACAGGAGAGACAGTGCATAAGCTGAAAATCAGAACTAAACATCATAGCAGCGGAAATCCAAAATACAGCTTATTACAACTTTCAAACTGTCTCAAAGCAAAAGCAAGATAAAGGGGGTACACTACTAATGCCCAAGTAGCGACCACCAACGACACAGGGAGAATGTGTATATATATATCATACGTGGAAGCCTCCTGCCCGCCTCCGAATCAGCTACTCGCGCATCACCAGTTAACCTGTCTCTAGTCTGCTCGTGTGAGCACCCAGAGTAATAAGAGGAGACATAAAACTCTGGGTCAGACATAAAGTCTGGTATGAGCGATAAGCATCTAAAGTGAACAATAACAGGTAGACTAAAACATACCTGAACCTGGACCTGCAACCAAATAGTTAGCACTACATACTGTACAATACTCTAAGGTACCATATCAAACAGTGTAAAGATACGGAGGTGGGGGAGGTGCGCATGTCATAGGGATGGCAAACAATCAAACATAGCATCCATCCTCACATCTCTCACTCAGTGCGTAAAGCATACGATATTCACCACTTCGATCACCCAACATAACTTGCTACGGTCACTTTGCCCCATGAAGTCATAAATGGCTTCACTGCACTGATAACGTAGCCACTAGTTCCTTGCTATGTCCACTTGCCCCATGGAGTTATTCACCCCATCTGCGCTGGCTCATATCCTTACCAATCCTTACTATGTCCACTTGCCCCATGGAGTTATTCACCCCATCTGCGCTGGCTCATAGTCTTACTACGCATCACCTTGCCCCTCAGGTCATAATGACCCTACTACACTGATAACGTAGTCTTGCTACCATCACTTTGCCCCTCAGGTCATAATGACCCTACTGCACTGATAAGTAGCCCATCATCCATTTCCAGTGGTGAATCGAAGTTATGAACGTCGACAACTCCTTAGCACACGTCCCGCAGCAAAGTCCAACTCATGAAGTCCACTCATTGGTTCCTATCTGGATCCTGAGTCAATACCCTTCATTTGGACTACCTTTGCATCTCGGGTTATCAGTCTTCATCGGTTCGGTTCGGATCAGAATGCTCCTTCTTCACTGGATCGGGTCGCATCACCGTCACCCCTGGCGGATCGGGTCGGGTCTCCAGATTGCCACGGTTCGGATCGTGTCGCGGTCCTCTTTCTCTCCGCTTCAGATCATGCTCCTCTCCTCGGTTCGGATCGGAATACCCCACACGGGTCGGATCGCGCTCCTCCAGCTCGTGGCTCCCCCGGTTCGAATCGGCGTCTCGTAGTGCATCGGTTCGTGGACGCTGCTTTCCTTTAGTCGGATCATGACGCGAAGCACAAGTGGATCGGATCGGGTAGCAGTTCGCGGTTGGTGCTCGTGGGCCTTGCGCAGATGGTTCGGTTCGGAGGAGACGACTCGGCTCGTGGTGATGACCCACGATCCCATAGGGCGATCCGATCGACCCTCAATCCCCTATGCGATCCGAATCCCTGCACCTTGTTCAGCGAGTTGTTTACGCCTCTCGACGGCGTTTTCGACCATTCCAACTATTCTAATCAGTCACAAAGCATTTCATACAGTCATGGCAACATGCATAATCAACCACAAACATCAAAACATCAACATGATAGGTAAAAATGGATCAAACATACCCAAAACCCCATATTTCCCCTTAAGCATGTTTAGGTGAAACTAATGATAGGATTAGCAAAACTTAACCAAATTAAACCAAATTCATATCAGAGGCCTAAAACATCATTCTGAATTTTATGAACATTTTTCCAGAATTTTATCATGTTTAAATTCGCTAATTAACACTAATCATCCCTAATTAGCCATAATTAGTGCAAAACTATGCAAATCACTCACCTTAGCCACAAAATAAACTAAGATCTGAAACAAATCTCTGATTTGATGCGAATCCCAATGCTAAACAGCAGCTCCAATGTTGCTTTGGTGTAGATATTCCTTGATTAGATGTTGCTAAGCTTAATCCTTAACCAAAAGATGATTTGGAGGTGATTTAGAGGTTGGAGGCCATTTTTAGGGTTCCTTGGTGATAAGTGGAGGCTAGAAAACTGAAATGGAATGATCCTCTATCTCATTTCAGCCTCCCCATAACCCTAATCCCGAAATGGGTCATGGGCCTACTCACTAATCACCCGATTTGGCCCGGTTAAGCAGTTTTTCACCCTCCAAACCTTGTTTCAGCCATATCTCCCAAACGGTAAGTCCGTTTGGCTATTATGACCACTCTACGGAAAGGTAAACCATCAAACGAATCCAATGGAAGTGGTTTCAGGTCAAAATTCCTTTCCAATCAAAAGTTATGGCCAAAACAATACCAACTAGGAGCAAAATGGTCATTTAAAAATCGACAAAAATCATGAACATGGGAAATGACTCCAATAGATGTTTCCCAAAGTTACATGACCATACGACTTCACATGGGAAAGAAATAAATATTCTACAATCCTATGATGTGTAGAATACGGGTCGTTACACTCTCCCCCCTTAAGAAATTTCGCCCCCGAAATTCCCTAATCAAAACACACACAAAGGTCCCGCATGCCTATCAACCATAAAACAACCATCACACATGCAAAACAAGCAAAACAAGTCTACCCTAGCATGCGGAAAACTAAATCGCAAAGTAAATCTTACCAGGCAAAGAGTTCTGGATATGCCTTCCTAATGCTCTCCTCTGTCTCCCAAGTACAATCATTCTCGTCCTCGCCCCACTGAACCTTGACTAGCTTTACCGCCTTCCTTCGAAGTTGCTTCGTATCGTGGCCCACAATACGAATCGGCTTGCGGTTCCCAACCGCCTCGGGTTCTACCTCGAAGTCCTCTAACCGATCAGGTGAAATAGTCATATCTGAGTCGTGAACGAACTTCCTTAGTTGGGAAACATGAAACACATTGTGAACTCCCGCCATTTTCTCTGGTAAGCCAACTCTACATGCCAAATTCCCGACTAGTTCAAGAACAGGGAATGGGCCAACAAATCTTGGTGCCAACTTGCCTCTTCTGCCAAATCGAATCACGCTCTTCAACGGAGAGATCTTGACAAACACCAAGTCACCAACAGAGAATTTCAACGCTCTTCTCCTCTTATCAGCATAACTTTTCTGCCTATCTTGGGCAGCTTTCATTCGTTGCTGAATGATCTTGATCTTATCAGAAGTTTCTCTCACCACATCTGCTCCAAGCACAAACTTCTCGCCAGTCTCTACCCAACATGATGGTAAGTTGCACGGTCTTCCGTACAAAGCTTCATATGGAGCCATACCAATACTGGATTGGTAGCTATTATTATATGCAAACTCTACTAGATGCAAATGGTCATCCCATGATCCACCAAAATCCAATATACAAGCTCTCAAGAGATCCTCCAATATACGATTCACCCTCTCCGTCTGACCGTCGGTCTGAGGATGATATGCGGTACTGAGATGTAATCCTGACCCTAGAGCCTCTTGTAAGCTCTTCCAAAACCCACTAGTGAACAACGGGTCTCGGTCACTCACAATGCTTTTGGGTACTCCATGAAATCTCACTACCCACTTCATAAACAATTCTGCCAACTTGGCTGCCGTTCTGGTCGATTTGACTGGTATAAATCTTGCACTTTTAGTCAATCGATCCACAATTACCCAAATGCTATCATGTCCCGATCTAGTCCTTGGTAAACCATCGATGAAATCCATCGAGACTTGCTCCCATTTCCATTCGGAAATTTCTAATGGTTGCAACAAGCCACTAGGCTTCTTTTGCTCGGCTTTAACTAGCTGGCAATTCATGCATTTGGATATAAACTTCCCAACGTCTCTTTTCATCCCTTCCCAGTAGTAAGTCTGTCTCATGTCTCGATACATCTTATTACCACCGGGATGTATAGTCAGTTTTGAGTGATGACATTCTCTAAGCACTTCATCCCTCAATCCATTGACATTGGGTACAACTAGTCTTCCATTCTTCCGAAGCCATCCATCTCGATCAAGCCCATACACATTCATCTCCTCATCGATACCCATCTCTAACTTGGAGATGATTTCTAATAGATTAGGATCGTCCCTCTGGCTGGAACCAATCCGCTCTATCAAAGTGGGTCTGATCGCCAAACTAGCTAGCATGACTGGATCCAATTCGCACTTTGGTCTGAAATCAAACCCCGCAATATACTCCAGTTGCTTCCACTCAAGAAACATTGCCCCTAAGATGGCATGCACTACAACAAAACTAAGTTTCCACAACAATTATGCTCAGCGTTTTTAGATTGGAAGCGGTGGAAATTGTTTTTGGCGGTAATGTATTCAAGGTTGAACGCTAACAAAAAAAAATCTTTTCGTCTGCCGCTTAACAAAGTTTTCATTTCCCCCCATAAGTGAGAATAACAGTTCCGTGTTTTCATTTCTTTGCACAGTATTCACTTCCTCTTCCTCAATTTCGGTTTCCCCCAAAATCAATTTCGATTGTAATCCCGTCATCCTCCTCATAGATTTCTTCATCGCTAGCTTATCTCGGCAATTTCCTTTTCCTCTTCGATTTCAGTACTCACGGTTGCCCTAAACTCGCGGGTTACCTCCCCCCTTCCCCCTATCTTCGGTTGCGCTTCACTGGGCGGAGACAGAAACTTAGTAAGCATTTTTTATTCTAGTTTTTAGTTCGATTTCATATCATTCCAGTTTTTAGCAATAAGTGAATGTGGTGTCTTTCTTAGACTGTATGTTAGTTAATGAGATGGGTTGAAGTCCATTTGTTATAGGGCAAATTCTATTCGGACCCAGAGAATTCCTTAGTATAGCCCCCCGTTTTTATGAAAAAATCAAGGACGAAAGTGCCTTTTTCAGTTATATTTTTTTAAAATTTTCAGACTACCTCGTAGAGGCTCTACGTGGTTCATAAAAAAACCACGCAGGAGCACTAAGTGGTACCCTACAAAACCACGTAGGGCCCCTACGTGGTTTTGTAGCATACCACGTAGTGCTCCTACGTGGTTTCCTTACAAACCACGTAGAGCTCTTATGATGAAGGGTATTTTCGGTTTTTTTTTTTTTTGAATTTCATGGGGGGCTACTCTGCCAAACAGTGGGTATACCGGATTTTTCATATTTTTGGGGGGCTACTAAGGAATTACTTGAGTTCGAATAGAATTTGCCTTGTTATAGTTCTGAACAAAGTCATGCAATATGATGTGCATTATATTAGAGTAACATTCATACTAGTAAGCAAGCAAATAGGAAAAAAACAAATTTATCATGGTTAATGTGGAGAGTTATATTATCACTATCCCCAAATTTGTGATATCCTTTCGTTGGAACATCCAATGAAATAGTACATGCAAAGGGTTATAAAGCACCGGTAACAAATGTATTATGAAACAAACGAGAATATAAACAGTGTAAGTTGCTTTAGAAGTTCATTAAATTAGTGTTGAGGTTGATCTAACATAAGAATATGCCGCTTATATATTTCACGTATATTTTGGTAAATCACCAACCAATATAACATGTGTTGATATTTTTGTTGAAATAAATAAATTCAAGTATCTTTTCGAAACATATACCTTCATATTCTGCATCAACATCAGAATAATTAGATGTTAGATATAATTAAATGAATGCTTGTAATGACCAAGTGGATCCATAAGATGAATTGTGAAAAAGTTACACGATGATGATAAATAAATAATCCATGAACTAGCATGAGGCCATAAATTTATCTGAACAATAACCCCGCATGCTTCTATTATCAGGATCAACCCGATGTTATATCAGGACATGAGCAGCCTTCAAACATAGGCCCTCAATTTTGTAAACTGACCTCAACAGTATTTTTTTTAAAATAAAAATAAACATGTAGCGGAAACCGGATGTTGTTGCTGCTGGTGTCAGCAATAATTTTTTCTGCAATATACAGCCACCTGCTGTTGCCGCTGTTGGCAAAAGCCGTATTTTTCCAGATGTGTTTCGATTTGGACTATAGCTTTAGCGAATGTATTCATTAAACTCTAATAACATTTAAACTACATTTTTGCGTATTCTTAGTATCATATACAATAGTATACTCTGAAACAAGAGGGAGAGAGCAGCAGCACCACGTAGCTATACACATGAAGAATATAATATTTTTAGAGATTGTAAAAAGGCTTGAACAGGTTTTAATATTTTTGCAATTGAGAAATAGATAGTCATAACTATAGTTTTGAATTAACAAAGAGTGTGCTATACAGAAAACAACTAGATGTGGAACATACATGTTATCTATGATTTTTAAATTAAATTCATTCTTGTTTTTTCTTTTGATTTTTTAGAAAGTTAGTCTAACATTCAAATTGAGTTGAGTATAGAAATAACATAATTGGATTATTTGGCTATATTCGCTCGTTTTTGCATGCAAAATAGCAAGTAAATTGGTTAAAGATGCTAATTTTAAGATGTCCTACAATTACTCTTCAGCAAGAGAATTAGAGGAAAAAAAAAGAAATAATTAGACTGATTGAAAATTTAATTTACTATTCAAAACTTTAACTAAGATAGTATTGAAATCAAGGTCTATTTATTTCTCAAATGTGTGTAAAGAAAAATTTGACTCTTTTTGTTAGCATTTCACACTACAACAAAACAACCCTTTTACAACGGGCGAAAACCGTTGTTATATGCTTTTTACAACGGGCGTACGCCCGTCTTAATATGCGTCGTCGTAATAGGTCCTGACTATTTTACCACGGTCAGTGAATGTTGTAAATGACCGTTGTAATAACATTCTCTATCACGTGCAATCACTCTGTGACAATGGCTATTTTGTCCATTGTAATAGGTAGTAAATTACAAGGGGCTTTTGCCCGTTGTAATACATTATATTACAACAGTTGTCGACCGTTGTAATAGACTACTTGGTAAACCTATTTTTACAACAGGCAATCGACCATATACATCCATGATAATAATGAATATTCTAGCATGCAATAAATATTGTCAAAATCACATAACAACACATAATAAAAGACTAAAGCGAGAGTCATAAAATTCCAACACATTTCAAAAAGTTAGACAAGTATACATTCCAAAAGATTTAGATAAGTTTACATTCCAAAAGATTTAGACGAGTTTACGTTCCAAAAGGTTAGATAAGTTATATCGACATAGTTCTAACATAAATTACGTAGCTAGTTTCATAAGTACCAACACTAGACCAAGGAAACGTAATCTTTGTGCCACGCGACAGTAGATCCAACGGCATGTTTGATAGTGGACATCTCCGAATTTGGCCTAAACAAAAAAGCTTCTGCCACAACATCAGGATCAATACTTTCTATCGTCCCCTCTGCAACTATGTTTTTATCCCAACCCAATAGCCTGCACTTTTTTTTTTAGTAACACGATCTTGAGCCTGCATACTGTTACTAGCACGATGTGACTGCAAAAAAAAAAAAAAAAGTTACCAAATGTAGTGAGAATATATTATTATACACCATTCAGAATATTATACAGCATTTAAGTCTTGCATTGCTGTAAGTCTACAGCATTGCACTAAATTGGGAATGTGCACAAAAAGTTAACTGTTTTATTCCCAATTTGTGTACACATATCACAAGATATTATTATACAGCATTTGATAAATTCACAACAAGCCACAAACAAATACACAGGTAACAAAAACTCTCATTTCTAACATCCTGTAAGATGATAATTTCAAGACTAATACAAAATCAACTAAATGAGTATAATATTAAAAACAAAAAGGTTTTGCTGAGTACCTTCTTGGTTGCTCTGATACTTCTGCTTTGCATGAATCACAATCTCCATTGCTCCATTGCTCCATCTTTACCGGTCTTCATCATCTTTTTTCACTGTATTCACGCACTTACCTATGCTACATAGCTTAGTAATACTCCCCAACAATATGCAAACCTAAGTACGAAAACGGCAGTACCAAAAGAATAAAATATTTTATTCAGCCAAGAGTTGACTCTTCTTGTGTATGTATTTATAATCTTAAACTTCAGATTCACGGTTACAATCTCCACTGCCAAGGATATACATTATCATGTACTAGTGCAATCCCCGTCCAGTTCCTGGTCAACAAAATTTCTAAAGCAATAGTAAGTCATAGATACAACCATGCAGGGTTGGTTCTAGACTATGGGTTTCCCTAGGCAAACTCAAATTTTGTTGCCTTCTACACAAAAAAGGGAAAAAATATATTAAGAAAAGCAAAAAGCTTAATGTACAACAAGATAAGAAAAGGAGAAACTGAATACCATATACTATATTTTAAGAAAGACATACCATTGTTGACCACCTGTTCTTTAATTTTGCTTCCTGGAAATTTGCTCCCCATTGTTGACCAAAGTTATTTTTAAAAAAAGAAAGAAAACTATGTTCAAAGAATAAATCACTAAATTCGCTGCCTCTTGTCCTTTTCTAATATTCTAAATGACCAATCTAATTTTCCATCCTTCTTTTACTTTACCACTGTTAATTTTCAAAAATTAATTAAACTATCTTAGGATTAGAAAACCCAACTCAAAAGGATATACAGAGAAATCTGCCAAATCCAGTGCATTTACTATTTGTAGAAAAGATGATACAGGCTCATTTTTCTCTTCATGGTACTCTCAGTTTGAATCAAATATATTCAGAGAATCAGGACTGTGAGGCATTACTAGAATGAGTTGAACTTCGACAATATAACTTTTTAAGCATGCAAATTTTACCAGATTCGGTATTTTGAATCAAAGATTCAAATGGCGGAAACTTGAAATTGGAACTTCTTTTCAGTTTAAAAGGCAAAAGTATACATTCCAGCTCCGAAGTACATCACTACATGGTATGGATAATTTTGAAATTTGGCCTTAAATTTCAACAACTAGATATACAAGAATTCCCTTAGATAAATAATAGAGAGCAGAAATAAAAAATAGTCTACACTTACTAAAAGGGATCATCTGAGCAGGAATATGGACATGTGTGATCATAATCTTCACTTTATTCACTTTGTTTGCATTTTGAAGTAACCATAGCCGGGTGGATTTCCCTTCCTTCGGCTCTCTCTTAATTGCCATATAAAAATTTTCATCTTCCTGTGTATCTTCGGTTCCTAACTCTTATTCAATTTCCCTGCTTCTGGTTGAATGTACATCTGTTTCCATAATATTTTTTTTCCTATTTGAACAATAAGGACTAGCAGCATTCAGAGAAACTACATGCATGCACACTGAAATGAAGTGTCAGCACCAATACGGCTAAGACTCAACCCAATCAGGTCTACACTCGGGAAATTCAACTCAGACCGTGAAATAGAAATACAAACATTATCTTGCAACTGAACCAAACCAAGACAAGAAGCACAATGTCCATATGCAACAGTTTAAGCATGCATACAGCAAGATGGTGCAAATGCACACAACAAGCGTAAGGACATACAGAGATAGTTTTGTCCAAACAGAGATAGTTTTTGCTAGCAAAGAAAAACATATTGGAAATAATATGGAACGTTGAAATATAAACTAAATATCTTAGAAGCAAAAAACAAACTAAAGCACAGACACATTGAGGTGATTAAACTCTAATTTCTCAATGCAGTCAACTGTAGTTTCTCTCCTTTATCGTAAATCAGTAATTTAGCCTTGTGCAGTTCTTTTAAGAAACCGGTAACTATTCTATAACATATTATAAAATATATAGAATGTAAATGTCTAAAATGCGATGACAATCCAAATGACAAGGTTCTTGCAAAGAAACTCAACACAAACCCTACCTGCCTAAATCAATTCAGACGCTTAACCGGTATTTCATTTTATCATCAATTTTGCTGCTGTTTACTGTCCTTTCTCTCCAGTATGAGTTAGTGATTAGTTTGTGTTCAAACACCCTCTGATTCAACGCTATTCAAAAGGTAAATCCTATTGATTTACTGTTGTATGTTTTGATCATATTTTTCTATTTTTCAATATTTAGCGTGTTAACACATAACCTTTTAACAAAAAAATATACAAGAGTAATCGAATTACTTGAATCCTGTCAGCAATATCACTGGTTTTTCCACCACCATGAGAACGGCAATTGGCTATGACCTTTGAAATACCGTTGAAAATTAGTAGATGTATTTTAGTATAATTGTATTCAATGAAATGCAAATGTCAAATGGACAAGAAGCTTCAATTGGTTATACTTTTTTGTTTTTTTTAATAACATTGTAAATACTTTCCCTTTATTAGTTTGTCTACTCATAATTATTGATAAATAACACCTTTGGAATTTACTGCTCATGTAAACTCGTTTCCTTACATGACCTGGATTTATTTTTGTTGTTTGCAAATATATCATAGCAAATTTAAACCACAAAATACATGGCACCTCTTAATATGATGTTTTGGACTAGGAACATGATTCTTGAGTAACACTTCCTTTATTTACTAAATATTTTGGGACAAGATGAAACAATGGAGTAGGATAACTAAATTAATCAAATCAGTTTGAAGAATCAAATTCATTTTATACAATAAAAATAGTATATTTATATATACTGTTTGGTATGAGGAAAAGAGAAAAAATAAGAAATAAAATTAAAGAAAAAGGGAATGAAATCTTTTTTATAGAAAGGAAAGGAATTTCGATAAGGTCTAATGTGACAATATATTAGCCTGCCAATTCTGTTTTACTAAAAATCTCAGAAGAATTACAACTAAGATTTTGTATTACTATTAATACTATATATTAATTTGTTGTATGTCATGGGTAATGCGTGTTGATGCTAGATGAAAGCTAATGAACAATACAGAGCTTCCAAATTGCATTTAATCCTGAATTCAGGTGTAATGTTCCAAACAAATAGCTGTAATGCCAATTGAAACACTAGTTTTTTGAATTTTTAACCCAGTTTTTTGCTTCTTGTGCATAGTTAAATATATCAAATCATGCTTACAAAACTAGTATAAAAGCACATTTCAGCCAAGCAACAATGTGACCAACTTCAATAATATGGTAACCCCATTACTTGCAACTGATAACTAACCCCAATAATGAGATCCAAAATTATGGGACTTGTTACAAATCCTGCATGAGCCTCTGCATGTAGAAGCTACGGAAATTTGACAAAAGTCAAAAGTGATCTAGATAAATCATGGTGATCAGCCTACGAGATTTTTCCATGTCATGATGACTTTTAGAAAAAATAAACCACACATCAATAATTTAATCAATGACAAGGACAATTGTCCCGGCTTGCTCAACTTAAGGAGGAGGCTGTTAGCTACTTTTCAGACTTGTTTAACTCCAAGAGGAATAACACTCGATTAGACGACTTGATGTGCAAACAAATTTTAACGGAGAATGCAAAACAAAAACTTGTTCAATCAATATAAATGGAGGAACTAAGGAGTGCAACATTTTAGATTAATGATTCTAACAACCTAAGGCCTGACAGTATAAATGCGAAATTATACAAGCATCATCCAGCACTGATGCTTCATTATCAATTAGTCAATAAGTCAACATATCATTAGACCATGTATACAAAAAATATAAGAGAAACTATTTTCATAGAAATTTGTAGTTTGAGGAACTGATGTTTCATCATCAATTCATAGAAGATATTGTTAAATACAAAATTTCAAATATACCAAGCATTATTACTATTATTATTATTATTATTATTATTATTTGTTGAACGAGCGTTTGATTTGATATTTTATTGGATAGTAACAGGGAACACATTTTGTAACTCATGAAACATAATATGTAACCAAATTCCCATTGGAGATGCTCTTATATCAGTCCATGTCTACAAAATTGCCTGTGTAGATTAATTTGATTGGTCCGTATAAACTATCTTACATTGTGCCAGTGAAAGCAACTCATCTTGCGTGCGATGCTCTGGCAGTCTCTTCACTTTTAAGTGCCCAATCGTGCTTGGATGAGCAAGGCCAACAAGTTTATCTAGTATATACAAAGTATAAATCGACACATAACTATGTATAATTTTGTGTTATCAGGCTATTAATTTTTCCGAAAAGCTAAACTAAACCCAAACAATTAACCAAAATCCTAGTCAAAAGAACAATGTACAAACATTTGCTAAACTAAACCCAAAAGATTAATCAAAATCTTAGTCAAAGGAACAATGTATAAACATTTAGATAACCCTTCGCTAAACCATGCAATGAAAAAAAATGCTGAATGCACCTTGCCTTTTAAATCAAATTAGTCTAAAGTGATAGATAAATGGATCAAACAAGAAACATCGTCAAAAGGAGACATTAAGTTTTTTTTTTTTTTTTTTTTTTTTTTTTTTGACTGCTTAGTTGTTAATATTTGGACTATAGTGAGAGTTTTCCAAACTACTTTCGATGTATGTTTTCTGTTCAATAATAATATAAAGTCGTACCATATTTATTTTACTTTAGCCATCTTATATATAGCAGTGCAGTGTTTGAACAAAGAAACAATAAGGCATAACAGTCGGTTCACAAGGGGTTGATTTGTGCATTTCTTATTTGTGCTAAAGACAGCATGTGAACTAGATGGATGCACAACAAATAACATACATAACCAATCTAAACAAAGCAAAAAAAACAAAAGAAAATTTACCCAATTCAAACTTGTCCACATTGAGATCCACACACCAATGATCTTGATTGCACCACGAACCCTTGAAACTTCAGCCTCCTACAATTAAATGCATGTGTAAGTTATCACATTATGTAACTGATGCATACAAAAAGCATATTCCTTACTACCCTCTACAGATTTTTCAACTTTAAAAAGAGGGAAATGACAGTAGAGGGTCAAGAACACTTGACTGGTGTTGAATTATGATAACAATGGTAAATTGTTAGACATTCCAAAGTAAGGAAGAACAGACAACTAATGATACTTGTTTATCCATATATTAAGTTATAATATGAATACTAGTTCCATTTGCCATTTAGACTTGGAAACCAAATACTAGTTTATATTAAGTCATCCTAACTTAACAATATGCAGAAACAATATAAACAAATAAATTATATTTGTTTACAAACAGGAAAAAAAGTTAAAAACAGAGAAGAAAATTAAAATGTAAAAAATCTAGGATATGCATGTTGTTCATCCCGTGTATTCTTCTGGATCAATACGAGCAAAACTGGAATTAGTTCATGAGCTCAAAAGGGGAAAAACAGAGAAGAGAAATAAAATGTAAAAAAATCAAGGATATACATGGATTTAGTTGCTTTTTTAGTATCAAGTAGAAGAACTAAATTTATACAGTATACAATATAAGCACCATACATGACAACAAATCGCGTGTGAGATTTTTCCATCTACATTCAGAAGTAATTTGCAAGTAAACACAATACCATTGTTATTATACCCACTAAACCAACAACATCAATAAAGCATAATGCATCGCCTCCACATAAATCACAAATGTTGCCTCATTTTACTACTTCATATGACATATGCTCCACATAATGCACTGAAACTGCGACGGATTTTAATTTAAGTGCTCTGAAAAAGAATTGATATCTACAATACAATACATATTAACGTTCCGAAATGGCAGGAGAAAAAAATACACTCACGCAACACTATTAACAATATTCATGTGAAAAAATAGCAGCTTCTTACTTGGCTAATTCATTCAATTGGCTGATGATGTTATTCCAAACACTGAGCAGTGAGCACTTATTTGGCATATAAAAAGATCCGGACCGACGTCCATTACGAATGCATGTAACCAAAAGATCCAGATCAGCTAGCATAAACTAGTCTATTGGTAACTTCTAAATAACGAAATGCGCAGGATGATCACATTAAAACACCAAACTACTGGCATACATCAACAGTATAGCTCATAAGACTACGTAGAAACTGAAATATTGAGCGACAATATCTTAAACCTACAAGAACAAAGCCCAGACAATGCCTAGAGAAATCCTATAAACCTCAATCACCATATAGAAATAAAAACAGTACAAAAAAAGAACACAAAGTTCACTATCGATAAAAATGCAAACGTATGATATAAAAATGCCTAAATCGTTATCGATAAAGTTCGCTGGCCCTAATTCCCAAAAGAAAAAAGAAAAAAAAACAATGAAAAACTATTCACGGTTAACCTATGTATTACTAGATTTAGGAAAACCACATAACTAATAAATACAAATCGAATTTACCTGATATTGAATTAAATCCGAAGAAGAAGTTGATTTTGCTGGGGATCGGAATTAAGAAACTTGCGGCCGAGAAATATATTAGCGTAAAGGAACGTGTTTGCTGTATGTTTTAGTTTTGGGTTTTCGGGATTTCCCTTTGGGCCAAAATTGTGAAAATAACGAAAAATAGTTTTCAAGTTTCTTTGGTATACCAATTTTGGGAGATGGGCTGTTTCTAAAAATGAGTTTTAGAAAATGTTAAAACAAACATGTATTTAATATTTTGCAGGATTGAAAATCAAATATTCCCTAAAAATGCGTAACCAAATAAGGACTAAACATGTGTTCTGTTTCAAATCTAACAGATATTTCTGTCGTTACCTCTCGCGCTTTTTAAAGAAATTTCGAGGTCATATTCCAAAAAAATTGTACTATTATACAATTTCAAGAAAAAAAATTAATGATGGGATTTTTGAAGGTTTTAGACCTTACTAGACAACACTGCAATATTGCAGAATATGTAACTAAACTTATGCTTAAAATAATGAAATATAATGAATAAAATAGATCTATTTATTTATTAAAGTTTACTAAACTAGTAAGTATCAAATAATTGTTTTGATTATAAATTATTAATCATTACAATATTTTAATAAACACTAAAAAAATTAGAAAATTTAATGCAAATTTGTAAGTAAAACAACGTTTGAAAAGGTTATTTTTGAAAATGACAACTTTTAAAAAAGTCATCGTTAATTAATATATAATCGAATATTAATAAATAATAATTACTGCAACGGGCATTTTATGATCGTTGTAAAATTAACATCGGTTAAAATGATTATTTTTCATGTAGTGTAGTAATATTATTAATCATAAATTAATAATGTTTATTGTTAATTATAAATTATTGATATTGATTACTGGATATATATCACTTACTAATAACTGGAAAATAAAATTAAGTTAGTTGGAATATTGATTATATATAATAATTAATAGTTAGAGATAATTTATTAATAATCATTAATTATTATAATTATAAATGATTAATATAATATTATTAATGATTGATTATTAAATATTAATAAATAATATAATATTATTAATGATTAGTAATTAGTAATACAATACTATACTTAATAATAAGTAATATATGATTAATGATTAATTATTAAATAATCAAAATTAATTTTATGGAAGTATTGTAATTATTTATTATTGACTGTCAAAAATTAGCGTCTATTACAATGGACATTTTGTGACCGTTGTAAAATAGACATCTATTACAACGGACATACTGTGACCGTTGTAAAATAGATATCTATTACAACGGGCCTAAAAATGACCGTTGTAATAACATTTATTACAACGGGCATTATACGCCCGTTGTAGAAAGTGTGTTGTACAGGCATCTAATACAACGGTCAAGAAAATGACCGTTGTAACAGCAGTCTATTACAACGGGCAACAAACGCCCATTGTAAAATGGACGTTGTAATAGATCTATTTTGTTGTAGTGTCAGTAGTCCAAGCCATCAGGACAATTTTAAGATAAGGATAAAGCACATTAGAAACACAAAATATATATACAACAACATCAAATCTAGAAATTTTCATTTGGCTTAGCAACATGGACGAAAATCTACACTGAACTTCTTTTTACTGCACTTACATTAAAGTTATCATAGTAAAATTTACATAATGTCTGCTTTTTTTTGCTGTAGAAAAGGCTCAAATTCAACGTCTAATGTGCCAACGGCCTGCAATATGGGTATGGTAAGTTTCTTGATTTTTGTTTTAATTATATTGTACATATTTGTAGTTCTTTGGAGAATTATCTCATGTTAAAAACATAAATATTAGACGTTGCACTTGTTGATTTTTGTTTTGGTTCATATGCGACCATATTTGTGTTTTTAAATGCATATGTGAAACCATTAGCATTTGTATGAATTTATAAAAAATTCAACACCTGCTTTAACATGGTAGATGTTTGCACTTGTATCAATGATAATTACACTACTATTCTCTTTAACATTCTAATTAATAAAGATTAATTACAAATCAAGTGTTTGATTATTTGCAATGTCAATAAATTTGATAATATAATTAGTTATGTATATGTGCTAATCTATGTGTGTTGAAATAAGCCCACGGAGAGTTGACATATGTTGATTATTAAATATAATAGTATAAAACTAAACAATCAATTATAAATACTTTTAAAGAAAAAACAATGATTATGGGGTAGAAGTGAAAAAAAGTAATAAAAGAACGCATGTTTCTTTTCGCTAGGGCAGGTACTATTAAATTTTTGATTACTAACAAAGAGATATATTTGTCAAATTTGGTATTTGAAATTGAGTCCGGAGTGTATTTGGCCATTTGGAAATTTTGTGCGCACACCAAATGGGGTAGAAATGGTTGCTTTTGTACAAAATAACAATAAACATGTTTATTATTGTTTGATTGTGCACATCAAATGCAAAATAAATTTGGCTTAAATAAAAGATGGTTTATCTTTATTTGATTTATGTACATGTGCACATGGAATAATAGGCATAACATAACTATCTTCTATTGTTTAATGGTAATAATCTTCAATAAACCGTGGGAGAGTCGCATGTTTAGAATAGAATAAGTCCTCGAGCGGGTACTATCAATTGCAAAGATGGAACCATTTTGATTCTTTAGAGAAAGACTTCATCTTCAATTCCAAGAGTAGAGTTTTCTTTACTTGCATAAATTTATTGGGACGGACTGCACGTATATTAGTGCCCTTTTCTTCCTATTTTTATATGACTATTATCATGGCAAATCCTAAATATGGTTAGCTCAGTTTTATACATGGCTTCCCATGCTTCGTTTTATCGAAATGTGTACCTAACTATGTTTTTGTTTTGTTTTCGCATAGTAAAAATGCATTCAGAGCTTCTCTTTCGTTTGTTTCGTGAATAAGGTGCGATAAGATTTCCACGTATGGTTCAGTTCATTTAGTGTTTACTGTTTACTGTAATAAAATGCATATAGATTCTGGGAACCGAAATGGAGGAGGAATAAGTCGTTATGATAGTGTTTATTTGGGATCTGTTTTGCTTGTGTATGGACGAGGTCTTGTTGTTTGAAGTAGTTTTTATATGGGTGGTAAGGCGAAATGTTGCTGTCAGTTTGGAATATGAAACAGTAAATGCAAAGATTGGAAGATGCGTAACACAGAAAAGTATGGTGAACAAACAAAACAGCGCCAGGATGAACTAAAATGAACAAAAAGTTAAACAAAAAACTGAAATCCATAACACATTTTTTTAAAGATAAATAGACACAAAAACATCAAGAAATGTCTAGTAGCAGATTAGTGTTTTCACTAAATGAAATCAAAACCATATTGGTCCGGTGGTTTTCTTGTAAACGTTCTTTTAGTTTGTATACTCCATTTTCTCTTTTCAGCACTTGTCATTGCCAAAATTGAAGTGGGAATGTGTTCCTATAAGATGTCATTGATGAAAGAGTTGATGGTAGTTGTACGTTTTTTTGGTTTAATGCTTATTGCAGCATGAGATAAGATCAATTTATGGATACTGACCTTAATAAATCATAAATATTTTCATCTCTTGGCTATTTAATTGTAGCAATGGGGTTCTTGCAAATAAAGTTTTTAAGAAAGTGCTAATTCAAGCCGTAAAATCCCCATCACGGTTTGATTACTCTATTTTCCTCTCTTCTATTCTGTTATCTACTTTTACAAAGGTACGCATGGTTTTCTACAAAGTCTTTGCAAATGGCTTCTGAAAAAAGGCACTGTTTTACAATGGATTTGCAATAGTTTTTCTGCACCATATGTGTGATATTTTACATTATTTTGCAAACGATTTGCAATAATTTTTCTGTACCATAAATATAACAGTTTCTGCTAATTATATACATGCAACCATTTAAAGCTTAAAATATTATGTAGTGAGAATGTCACTTTGGATGCATTTGGTGACCTGCAGCTTGCCCTTTACACACATAGCCTTCTTGCTGCAGTTCGTTTTCCGGAAGCCGCACCACCTTAGCTAGTTATTCTTCTCTTTCCGTCGTATATCATGTACAATTGTTTTGTTTAATTTCATATGCTAAATTGGCATTGTTTCTGAAATCAAGTCATCAATTATAATATGCCTCCTTGAAAAACTGTATCCTGCCTAATCTACATTTCCATTAGTTACTTTTATACAACTAGTTACGGGGCCTGCTAAATCCGGTTTATTTTATAAAATTGAATAATCTTTAATGATTTATCAACTTCTTTTCAGATGCATTGACGCTTTTGTTCAACGCGTCCAGGATTTGCACCAAGTATATCACAAAATATACGTATTGTGGTCAAACGCTAATAGTCATACCACAATGACCCTAAGGAAACACATCAGGACACAGTTTCAAAGTAATTTTGATGGGGATTCCTGTTTTTAAAATTGAAGCTGATTTGATAAGATTATAAATTTGGTGCAAGCATAGTATCATGTAACACATACCCTTCAGTGTTTGTTTGTATACTAAATGTTTTATTAGTGACTTCACTTAATTTGATTATTATTTCTAAATTAGTTACTAATTCGTAAATTTTCATGTTGCAAGAATTGGTATACTGCAGCTTCCTATTTATACATCAGTCTTGTAGTCAGAAGAATTAAATAATTACTTCAAAGAATAATGATTAAAAGATATAAAATACTTATGATAGGACTTCTTGTTTTCTATCACTTGGAGCCGGATGCGAGTGTCTTAAAGTTTTACATACTTGCTGGTTTTTATTGGTATGCGGATGGATGAACTAATATTATTTCGTGGCATTTTTCCGTATCTTAACCTTTGTCAGCTGCATAGTCAATCCTCCATGTAACTTGATAGTATAAGATGTTTATGCACATAACACATGCATCTGTTTTATGAGCATTCCTGGTCCTGTTGCAACTTAGCATTTAATTTGTCATTTTTTTGTGTTTACTTGAGCTATTTCCGTTCACCTTTACTGATTGCTTCTCCTAGCTATTCATTAAAGTCTCACGACACTATGCTGTATCCATATGTGTTTCGTCTGAATTAACTACAGTTCAATTTACTACTGTTTTTTTATACTCCGTGCAGTGTTAAGTTTAACTTAGTTTTTCCAAGTGGCTTTCTTTATCTAGTGACAACCACCCTTTCCTATTTACAAATTATTTATAAAGGGAAATATATCATGGTGATGTTCCCTCTATTTGCAACTTTAGTACAAGCTAATGTACATAAAGTGTACTGATCATATCTCTTATCTTTGCAACTTTAGTACACGCTATTTCGGGTGGCACCACATACATGGATTATTTAAACTGACGTTTATTACTTTCAAACTTGAACGGGATGATATATTGCTTGCTTCACTCTGATAATATACACCTTACTGGATTTTACCCGGCTTCCTTAAGGTGGCATTAAATTCCTATAACATTTTTTTTCCTTTTTCAAACGGTCACTGTCACACGTAAAATTATTGTAGTTATTTGGTTTCTGCGTATAGCACTAAACATTCATCAACCAAAAGTACAAAAAGGGCCTCCTACTGGTTTTCCATTCTTCACAGTTTCCTTTTTATATGCGTCTCCATACTGGATTAATCTGCTAAATTTGCACACTGGTTGTTCTACTTAAATATCCACATATTTTTTGTTAGTTTCTGTTGGTACTATAACATCCTAAGTTCGCATATTGGAGGCAAGCGTTCTGCAAATACTATTAAATTTCCTCTCAGAGGCATATGATCTTCATACAATTTACTTTTTGACATTTTGTACTTGCTTATTTTTCTCATATTTATAATAAATGCCTGCTGTTTTATCAGATCTACACAATTATTCACATGTAAGCAAATGTAAAATATGTCCCCATTTTCTCAAAGCTGCTTGTGCATTTCCTCAGGAATCATATCAAAAAGGGTTAGCTTGATATTTTTACTATCTATTACCAATTACGAACTTATCTTCTTATCTGATTTTCATGCAAATGTATTGTATAATTATAGAAAAAACCAAATTTATTAGCATGCTTATTTGTTGACATTGTTGTTATGAATCCTTCAATTTATTTTACTCATATTATTTCATGCTCAGTAATCATGACTTGCACATATTTAACATATATTTATTTCTTCTGTTGGTTATAATTTGATTGCTAGCTTAACAACATTACATTTGGGCATACTAGCTAGAAAAAAATAAAATGGGTAGCTTACTTCAGGGTTCATGTTATGTTGACATTTCAGAAAATTAAGCATTATTCTGTCGTTTAACATTCATCATACTTTCTCATTTTTAAACTCTTATTTTTTAAAGAAAATATCACTGCCAAATGAAACTTTCTACAAAAAATTATGTTTCGTACTCATGCTTATCAACTGTATAATATGAAGCATGTTGAGGAGCGATGGATTATTTGAAGAAAAATAACAGTTGGCCATGGTTCATAAAATGTCACTTGCTTCTGCCATCAACATGATGGAGGGATTTTTCTCGACCTTTTCTGTTTTCTACTTTATCAAACACAAACATCAGAAATTTACAATGCTAAAGTGACCGCATATAAGATTTTAGTTCATTTACAATGTGTACCGGTTAAAATGACCCTTATTTCCTTTTAAGTGAGAATGCAGAGAACATAGGAAAAGTGTCACTTTTCTTAGCATCTCATTCTTTGTTAATGCTATTAGGGGCTATTCAGTAAATCCTACCAATTCATTTTTCATATACAATAGTGCATGCACCACTTGCTACTTAAAACATACTCAAGTGTTTCCCTTGTGTTTGTGTAAGTTTTTATAGTAATAACATCCTTAGTTCCATAGTATTTAAGTATGTGGATTCTTCATTCCAAACTTTGGAAATAAATCTCAAGCTGCGTATTTTTTTTTTAAAAATATTTACAAATTAATTGAAAATCTTGTTTGCATTTATGTATTTATGATTTATTTTCACTGATTAGTTAAAATAATTTTTCATTAGTTACGTGTAAATTTGTGAACTAAAAATTGTAGTGCATTACTTGGTTACACTATACATGTACATTTAAGGAAACTGAAGAAGTAGGCTTCCTTGTTATTGAGAAATAAAAGCGATTGCATATAAATTGATTATTAATCAATAATAAATCAAGGGGATATTTATGCTTTGAGTCTGTCATTTTTTTCATATATTCATTTGATTTGCAGATTGTGATTCAAAGCTATAGTATTAAATAATTTTGGTCTCTTTTATGCAGTAGAAAATGGATGGAGAGTGATCAGGATTGAAGAATGGAAGTAAATATGAAGGTAATTATGGAGAAACAATTTTTTTTCAATATTTTATCAATTAGATGGATTTATATAAGCTTAATTGGTTCTATTAGTAATGCACTTGCAGTTTTTGCCAAACATTACATCAAACATAATAGATATGACATTACATCGTACATAACATATAATCCACTTATAAATGCACAAAACACACGATTTATTTGCAAATGCAAACTACGGGTATGTTAACTCACTTATGCATACAAGGAAGAAAATATGTGCCACTATACCCTAAACGTATGTGTATTTATTTGTAAGAAACAATATATATTAAAGTTATGTGTATATTTATTTGAATGCTTAACTTGGTTCTTGTTTTTTAATATGTAAGTATATGAATAGAGTATTAGTGAGAACACAGGTCATCAAAACTTGCACACATTCACATGTAGGTTATAATAAATATGTATATATATTATGGTAGCAGGTTTTCCGAAACAAAACTTTTGCCATTGCATGGCCTAAGCATTTGAGTTGGCATGGCCTGAGTATGAACAAAAATAGTTTCGGTCTACATACTATAGACATAGGCCTGCATGAAATAACGGAAGATGGTTCTAATTTACTGAAGTTTCACACTTTTGTAAAGAGAAGTCTGGTTGAAGATGTAGATAATACAAAACTGGAAGATGCTGACATTGAATTATTATAAAGAGAAGTCTGAAGTTATTTTAAGCCTAGAAGGTTCCTTGTATGGGTATGGACCATAATAAAATTGCAGTCATCGCATTAATGTGAACCCAAACAATTTCCTCTTATGGAGCTTCATTCCTATGGAATGCATGATTTTTGTCTTAATCAATCTTATATTTAAGGGGCGCTCATAATTTATTCTTAATTGATGCAGGAAAGAAAATAGCATTTTAATTTTATTACTGTTATAGCCAGATAACTGACAGTTTGACAAACCATTCCTCGTTTTTCATTATATCATGCCTTAGATGACTTTGTATGTAACGTGTCTTATATATCTCATTTGAAAATATATCTTCTTTACATTTTCAGCTTGAAGATGCATAAACAGAGGGGAAGAAACAAAATGTTTTAATAGGAATAGCTAGGAAGCAAATAATCTGCATTGGAAAAATAAGGAGAACTTCTACTTTTATGCATAAGAGGATAAGTATAGTCTCATTAATTTTTATTTATTTTTTTCAATCACTTTTCTTTTTTTTCTATCTTTCGTCATAGAATTGTAACATTTTATCTCATTGAAAACGTTACTGCTCGCTTTCAAATTTTCAGCCATATAATGTAACCAGATACACATATACAGGTTAGTAATTTTTGTGTTATATCCACACAACTTAGTTTCAACAAAATTTATGATATGTGATGTATTGTAATTACAAAATCTGGGGGTCATGTATCAAAAAGGCAAGTTTACTAGGAGCCAAATATGGCTAGCACAACTATGGCTATGAGTGGAGTTGTGGTCATATATGGAAAGAAAAGCTCAAACTGTGATCAAGAGGAATGATGAAATTCTTGGTAGATGGCAAGGATAAATGCACGTAAGATGGTGCAAATTAAATTTGAAATTATTTTTTTGAAGCCAGTTTCACAGGCACTGAAATGTTAGAATGCTAAGTTAGTATGCATCTTAATGCGTGTGTCAGAGAGAGATTGGATGAATCTTAATGTGTTTTCGATTGCTAATTTTTAAATTTCATTGTTACAGGTAGATGAAGTTATTAGATGCTGGAATTGTACAAGATACTCTTTTGATTTTTGAAGGTTCGGTCTAGTTAGCATATGAAAAGTCCTTGTTTGCATATTTTGTCATTAATATTTGATGCAAACTATGTACATATTATGTCTTTGTCTAATGTTGTATGAAGATGATTTATAAATTTCATCGTTGTTAGTAAACTTTGTTAATTGATATTGTATTCAACTTATTTTATGAAAATGATTAATTGTTGTGCTTTTATTCAATTATTTTTAGATTGATTTGTATATGTTCTGTGTATTAATCAGCTGAAATATAGTTCAATGCAATTAGATTAGTAGTATGTGAATATTGCAACAACATCATTTATGAATTGCTGACAAAACAAGTAATAACAGTGTTTATAAGTAGCTGTTGAAAACATACGAAAAAACTATATACAAGATATAATACAAGTTGTCATAACATAGCAACAGCATTTGAACACGCTGGTAAAATTTTTAAAAAATACCCTAAACATAGTTTCACAGCATTTTATAAACGCTGTTACAACTTTAAAACAACAGAATACAAACGCTGTATAAGTCCAATTTACAGCAGATGAACAACGCTGTATAAAAAAGCTTTTAACAACGTTTTTATATTGCTGTTGAAAATTATGCATCAACGACAGCATGTCGTTATACAGCGTTTATAGCAACGCTGTTATATCCTATTATAGCGTTTTTGAAACGCTGTCAAAAGCTATTTCTGGTGTAGTGATGTCTCCTACTCAAGGCATCGGCTACCGCATTACCCTTCCCAGGTGTGTATGCGATATCAAAATCATACGAAGCCAAGAACTCTAACCATCTCTGCTGACGGAGATTCAGATCTTTCTGAGAGAAGAGATACTTTAACGATTTATGATCGGTAAACAACTCAAATCTTTCTCACAAGAGATAGTGTCTCCACATCTTCAGCGCAAATACAATCGCTGCCAATTCCAAATCATGGGTAGGATACTTCTTCTCATGTGGCTTTAGCTGTCGACTAGCATAAGCTACAACCCTACCTCCTTGCATCAATACAGCACCCAGTCCGGTACCACAAGCATCCGTGTATACCGTCATCTCTTCATTCCCTTTAGGAACGACTAACACTGGCGCACGCGTCAACTTCTCCTTTAGACTCTTGAAGGCATCCTCACACACTCCGTCCCAGACGAAGGACTGATTCTTCTTAGTCAACTGAGTCAACGGTGCTGCTATCTTGGAGAAGTCCTGGATAAACTTACGATAATATCCAGCTAATCCCAAGAAACTTCTCACATCTGTAGCATTCTTGGGCGTAGGCCAATCCTGTACCGTAGCCACCTTCGCAGGGTCTACGGCAATACCACTCTCTGAAACAACATGACCCAAGAATCTTACTTCCCTTCTCCAAAAATGACACTTAGAGAATTTCGCTTTCAACTGGTGTTTCCTCAACACCTCCATCACTATCCTCAAGTGCCCCTTGTGTTCCTCCTCTGTCCTTGAGTAAACAAGGATATCATCCACGAACACAAGAACAAACTTATTCAACTGATCTCTGAATACTCGATTCATAAGATCCACAAAGTAGGCTGGTGCATTGGTCAACCCAAACGGCATGACCAACCACTCATAAAATCCAGACGGCGTCCTAAATGCCGTTTTCGGAACACTCTCATCCGCTACTCGAAGCTGATGAAATCCTGTCGCGAGGTCCAACTGGGAGAACGCTCTTGCTCCTTCCAGCTGATCAAACAAATCATCTATCCGCGGTAGAGGATACTTATTCTTCCTCGTCACCTTATTCAACTCGCGATAGTCCACACACAAACGAAGAGAACCATCTGCCTTAGTGGCAAACACAACTGGTGCTCCCCACTCGGAGACACTCCTTCTAATAAATCCCTTCTTCAAAAGATTGCTGACTTGCACCCCGAGCTCTCGCTGCTCCCTTGGTGCCATACGACGAAGTGGCATCACTATAGGTCTGGCATCTTTCACTAAATCAATACGGAACTCAATCTCTCGGTGTGGTGGAAGCCCGGTCACCTCCTCGAAGACGTCCGGATACTGGCCAACCACGGGCACATCTGACAACTCATCCTGCGGGATGTCGAGGGAATTTACAAAACTAGCCATAACCCCATCACTAGGTAGACTACCAAACACTACCCTCCGCCCATCATCCGCCCTCACTGTCACCAAAAAGCCCTCACAGTCTACCACCACCCCGTATCTTTGGAGCCAATCGACTCCCAATATAATGTCATACCCAGTAAAGCCCAAAACAAAGCAATCACATACAAACATACATCCATGACTCGATAAGACCAAATTCCTGCAAATCATACTAAGGCTAGTCGAACCACCAATCGGGTTCGTCACAACCAATGGTCTATCGACTATCTCGGGTTCCAGTCCCAACCTATCTACCAGGTCACTAGATATGAAGGAACGGGAAGCCCCAGTATCAAACAAAACTCGAACTGGTACATCATAAGTAGAAAGCATACCTTGAATAACAACATTCTTTCCTTTCTCCGCCGCAGTTGGGGCATTCGACGAAAAAGGAACAACATCAATAGCATATGCTTTCACAATCTGCTTCTCCTTAAGAGGTTGCGGACACTTATCCTTCTGATGTCCCACTTGACCACAGTTGTAGCAATTCCTTTCTGCTGGCTTGGCCCGACATTCTTTAGCATAATGGCCCTTCTTTCCACAGCTGAAGCACTCAACATCCTTCTTGCTCTTTTTCTGACCACCATTAGATTGGTCCTGCTTCCTCTTATTCTGAGAGTTATTCTTGCCTCCACCGCCTGCTTGCGGCTTTGACCCTTCTGCAGATGCAGCCTCAGTCTTTGACTTAGGGTAAAGACTTTCTGATCTCAAAGCTTTCCCCACGATCGATTCAAAAGTCTCATCGATGTGGTTGATAAGCCTTTCCCCCAAGTATCCATCCAAACCAGTAATGAACTTCTCATTCTTCTTTTCAGGAGTATCAATGAGAGACAGTCCATACTTCGACAAAGTGTCGAACTCAGCAATATAGTCAGAAACTGCCCTGCCACCCTGCTTGAGTTCCAAGAACCTCTTGAACAACACTGACTTCTGGGCAGCTGGAATGAACTTCTCGCTAAAGCGAGCCTTGAACTGAACCCAAGTAACCTGGTCCTCTGGAGTAGCTGTTCTAATGGCATTCCACCAATTCATCGCTCGCCCTTGCAGCTGACGAGACGCTAGCCTTCTCTTCATCGCATCCTCAAGACCCAAGTCATCAAAGATACGGTCACAGCTATCCATCCAGTCTTGAACATCTGTGGCCGACTCCGTTCCGTGGAACGGCTTCCCACCAAGATTAGTGTAATCTTTGCACAACTTGGCGAAATCGACCCTAGGCGCCTGCACTACTGGGCCAACACCAACTCCGGGATTGGGAACTGCCCCTTGCACTTCTCTAAGTGTGTCCCTCATGAGGTTAGTAAACATTGCCCTCATGTCAGCGGCATTCCCTTGGTTGGTCCCTCTACCAGCACCCCTCGTGTCTCGGCTCATCGTCAATCTAAAAAAGGGAAACGATTAACGACCTCATAGTGGTGCTAGTGCAGTGCGACTTCATTCTTATACTACTAATAGTATATATATACATAGCTTTTGAAAACCAAAGTAATCACAAATACGCGCTCTCATATACGTACTAACTCTCCCTAGTGTCTTTCCCTAGGTTAACTACGCAACCTAGAGCTCTGATACCAAGTGTGACGGCCCGCCCCGCACCAACCGACATTTACTCCAAAGGTGCGCTGTACACATATTCAGTTAGCACGGAACGAGTCGTCAGAAGGAAAAGGAAGAAGGAAATGAACATGCAAAGAACCTGTAGAATGTCTCACAGCGCATAGAACAAAATATAATAATAACATACTTGACATAAAACAGGAGAGACAGTGCATAAGCTGAAAATCAAAACTGAACATCATAGCAGCGGAAATCCAAAATACAGCTTATTACAACTTTCAAACTGTCTCAAAGCAAAAGCAAGATAAAGGGGGTACACTACTAATGCCCAAGTAGCGACCACCAACGACACAGGGAGAATGTGTATATATATATCATACGTGGAAGCCTCCTGTCCGCCTCCGAATCAGCTACTCGCGCATCACCAGTTAACCTGTCTCTAGTCTGCTCGTGTGAGCACCCAGAGTAATAAGAGGAGACATAAAACTCTAGGTCATACATAAAGTCTGGTATGAGCGATAAGCATCTAAAGTGAACAATAACAGGTAGACTAAAACATACCTGGACCTGCAACCAAATAGTTAGCACTACATACTGTACAACACTCTAAGGTACCATATCAAACAGTGTAAAGATACGGAGGTGGGGGGGGTGCGCATGTCATAGGGATGGCAAACAATCAAACATAGCATCCATCCTCACATCTCTCACTCAGTGCGTAAAGCATACGATATTCACCACTTCGATCACCCAACATACCTTGCTACGATTACTTTGCCCCATGAAGTCATAAATGGCTTCACTGCACTGATAACGTAGCCACTAGTTCCTTGCTATGTCCACTTGCCCCATGGAGTTATTCACCCCATCTGCGCTGGCTCATAGTCTTACTACGCATCACCTTGCCCCTCAGGTCATAATGACCCTACTGCACTGATAACGTAGTCTTGCTACCATCACTTTGCCCCTTAGGTCATAATGACCCTACTGCACTGATAAGTAGCCCATCATCCATTTCTAGTGGTGAATCGAAGTTATGAACGTCGACAACTCCTTAGCACACGTCCCGCAGCAAAGTCCAACTCATAAAGTCCACTCATTGGTTCCTATCTGGATCCTGAGTCAATACCCTTCATTTGGACTACCTTTGCATCTCGGGTTATCAGTCTTCATCGGTTCGGTTCGGATCAGAATGCTCCTTCTTCACTGGATCGGGTCGCATCGCCGTTTCCCCTGGCGGATCGGGTCGGGTCTCCAGATTGCCACGGTTCGGATCGTGTCGCGGTCCTCTTTCTCTCTGCTTCGGATCGTGCTCCTCTCCTCGGTTCGGATCGGAATACCCCACACGGGTCGGATCGCGCTCCTCCAGCTCGTGGCTCCCCCTGGTTCGAATCGGCGTCTCGTAGTGCATCGGTTCGTGGACGCTGCTTTCCTTTAGTCGGATCGTGACGCGAAGCACAAGTGGATCGGATCGGGTAGCAGTTCGCGGTTGGTGCTCGTGGGCCTTGCGCAGATGGTTCGGTTCGGAGGAGACAACTCGGCTCGTGGTGATGACCCACGATCCCATAGGGCGATCCGATCGACCCTCAATCCCCTATGCGATCCGAATCCCTTCACCTTGTCCAGCGAGTTGTTTACGCCTCTCGACGGCGTTTTCGACCATTCCAACTATTCTAATCAGTCATAAAGCATTTCATACAGTCATGGCAACATGCATAATCAACCACAAACATCAAAACATCAACATGATAGGTAAAAATGGATCAAACATACCCAAAACCCCATATTTCCTCTTAAGCATGTTTAGGTGAAACTAATGATAGGATTAGCAAAACTTAACCAAATTAACCCAAATTCATATCAGAGGCCTAAAACATCATTCCGAATTTTATAAACATTTTTCCAGAATTTTATCATGTTTAAATTCGCTAATTAACACTAATCATCCCTAATTAGCCATAATTAGTGCAAAACTATGCAAATCACTCACCTTAGCCACAAAATAAACTAAGATCTGAAAAAAATCTCTGATTTGATGTGAATCCCAATGCTAAACAGCAGCTCCAATGTTGCTTTGGTGTAGATATTCCTTGATTAGATGTTGCTAAGCTTAATCCTTAACCAAAAGATGATTTGGAGGTGATTTAGAGGTTGGAGGCCATTTTTAGGGTTCCTTGGTGATAAGTGGAGGCTAGAAAACTGAAATGGAATGATCCTCTATCTCATTTCAGCCTCCCCATAACCCTAATCCCGAAATGGGTCATAGACCTACTCACTAATCACCCGATTTGGCCCGGTTAAGCAGTTTTTCACCCTCCAAACCTTGTTTCAGCCATATCTCCCAAACGGTAAGTCCGTTTGGCTATTATGACCACTCTACGGAAAGGTAAACCATCAAACGAATCCAATGGAAGTGGTTTCAGGTCAAAATTCCTTTCCAATCAAAAGTTATGGCCAAAACAGTACTAACTAGGGGCAAAATGGTCATTTAAAAATCGACAAAAATCACGAACATGGGAAATGACTCCAATAGATGTTTCCCAAAGTTACATGACCATACGACTTCACATGGGAAAGAAATAAATATTCTACAATCCTATGATGTGTAGAATACGGGTCGTTACAATTAAACTGGTAATGGTAAATTACCGTTTGTCCATCAAAGTTTATATCTTGACATATTTTTTTGTACACAGTGCATCTTTATTATACTATATGTAATGTTAGTTTATAAAAAGCATAAATGAGAAAGAAAATAAGTATACTTGAGATTATTTTACCTGAATACTGAAATAAATATATCATTTATTTGGTTTCAAATGCATGTACTAAAGCATATCAGTTGAGTATGCATATGTTTAAATTAACTAGTAAAATTATCATTACCGCCGGTATAGAAGAAATGTTACCGATAATTTACCGTTAAAAACGGTAAACTTACTATTACCATATCGTTTTAACTGGTATACCGATTTTAATCAAAAATGGTTACCAATCGACCGGTAATGGTATGGTAACGGTAAATTTACCGTTACCATAACAACCCTAGCATGCAAATAAATATACACATGTAGGCAGTTCGTAAGTGAACAAAACGTGCGTTTGATTAATCAAGTATGATGGGGTGCCAATAAAAGAAATATGCATTTCACGTTTAAGGCAGAACCCTACTGTCAATTAGTATGGAATTAAAAACATAACAACCAACTGAGAAGGGTATATGTATATAGATGTGTATACTTTAGTGTTTCCAAAAACAGGGCATGCAAAATATTGGGCTAGAATATGTGAAAAAGCTACATGATTTTAATGCAACCCGATTATCATCATAAGGCATGTTATAGCTTTTGTGAAGCAAAGAAACAATTATGCAAATTATAGTGAATAAGATAGGGTGTCACATTTCATGGCAAGGGACATACAAGTACCTTACATATCATCATAAGACTTGCTATAATGTGTAGATGCATGAACACTATGTTCCAACAGGCTGCATAAATCATTTACATAATAGGATTAATATGTATGGACATTCAAGATTCAGGTCTAGGCACAGGCTAATAAACAACAACTAAAACAACACAAAAGGGCCAGTAAATAAACAAGGCTAGTAACATGTATTGAAGGTTAGGAAATGCACAAGTGAAAATAATATGTGAAAGTGGTTGTGCAACAAGTGCTAAAGCAGGTTATAGTTACAAGCAATGAAAACGACAGTGACAAATGGAATAGACCAGCACACATTCAATACATGCATTATAAGAAATTTGATACTTACCTACCAATATTTTACCTACCAATAAATATAGGTAGGTAAAGAGAACCTTTATCTACCAATATTTAATGGTAAAATTTATTGGTAGCTAAATATTGTCAATGTTATAAAATAGTTGAAGAATGATTGTCTATCAATAAGTATAGGTAGGTAAAATATATTATCTACACATATACATAAGGAGAAGTTTTTTTGCGATTAGCCCCTACATATTTCTCATATCATTTTAAACTTTCATTAAAATTAATGTTGAGTTGTGTAGTGATGTGTTTAAAAAGTATATTCTAGCAATTTTTTTGAATTGAATATTTCGTTTACATGTCCTAGCAATGTTTTTTTTTATGAAATCATTTCTTTATTAATTATTAATAATTATTTTGAAATATGAGATAATTAACAGTTAATGAATTGATAAACAATAATTAAATTGTAAATAATTAATATTAAATAATCATTCATTAATAACTTATCATACATTGTTTTTTTTCAAACAATTGACTATAAAAGTTTTTGACTTCAATTTTTTCTAAAATGTTTCAAAATTTCACACTAATATGTCGTATCTCAAATGACTAAAACATAATTTCTCTAGTTTAATGCAGAGACACAATCCATACCATCTTCTCCGGCTATAAATTTAGCATCTTATTTTAAATAAAATCTAACGGTACAAAGCTCAATCCATGTGATCTCTTTTGTGGCCTCAATTCACGTAGTCTTTTTTGATTGGTCACATGCAGAATAAGATATTAAAAGCAAAGATGGCATAAAATTGCATTAATATGAAAAATCAAATTTTGGTATAAATGGATTTCCGTCATTTTAATTTTTAGTATTAAAAAAAATGAAATATTCCAATCGCTTCCTTTATGTTAAAAGTATTTGTGAAGGCCTTTTTTATTTTAAGTATCACAGACTGTCAGTCTTATATATGATAAGTAAATATTTATTGTCTAATAAGTATTACAATTGTCAATCTTATATATTACTAGTTTGTAACTTGTGCGTTGCACACGTTTATGTTCTAAAACATAATTTTTATGCATTGTTTGTTATGAAAATAATAACTTACAAATAATTATATGATAAATATGTCGTGATATGTTAGTTATAAATTAAAATAGCATGCAGTGATCGAACGTAATGTTAAAGAGTACAATTAGACTTATATATCTCATTCAACTCTTTATATATCTTTGTAAAAATTAATGCTTCAATGCAGAAAAATCATTTACTGATTTACCAAAGCTATCAACACTGCATATGTAAATAAGTTATGTTTTTTCTTGGCAGTATAAATAATTTATGTTATGTGTGTCTCTCTCTCTCTCTCTCTCTCTCTCTCTATATATATATATATATATATATATATATATATATGAGAAAATAAGTAACTTCACAATTTTGTTAATATGATTATTATGTGCATCACATTATCATCTTTTTAAAGAATTTTTATATATGGATCAGTGATTATTAAATAATCGCATGTATTCAAATAGTTTGTATTAACGATAAATATAACTAATTAAATATAAGAAGTTGAAGGTAAAAGCTTCGGTGAAAAATTGAGAAAAGTTTTGTACATATTTGTAACTGCATGTAAACTTATATTTATTGTTTGGTTTTCACTTTAAAAATATCCCATGTAATTAACTCGATTTTATGTCGTTTTGGAGGGTCATGCTTATAATTTCGGGAATTGCAAAATAATGCTACGTAGCACTTAGTCGAGCTATGAGTTGGTTTGGTTTGATAACATGTTGAAAGCGAGAATGCTTTTCATAAGATATTTCTATAAACATGCTCGTTCACATCATATTTTTGTAAAATATAAATTTATTTTTTGAAGGTTTCTAAAAGTGAAATTATGTTATGTAATGCACGTAATTTTCTATGATAAATGGATTAGAAATTATAAGTGTTATTATAAGTAATGCATATAATTTATGTTGTATGATATAAATATCTTTATATATAACTAAAGGTAAAAGAAATTTGTATTTTTAAGATTTATTACATGGATTAATTAATATCATATCATCACTTTTATTTTAATAGTTTAAATTTAAGTTTACACAATTTGTTAAATATATATGTTCAATGTAAAATAATTGATGAGAACTTAGAAAGATTCCTACATAGTTGTAATAAAATAAAATTTAGGCATCTCGTATTAATAGGATTTTATAGTGTAATGTATGGTAAACGTAATTTCGGTATATTAAAATATAAATTTATTAGTGTTATCATGATTTATGTTATGTAATTTGCATATATTCGCATCTAGATGATTAATTAACCAATTTATTTGTGCATCCATTGTATACACATTGAAAAATTATCTTTTAGGTTTGTTAATAAACATGAGGTGACAAAGTGTACCAATAAATAAATATTTATTGCCTAATAATACTGGTTATGGCAACATATTCATACAAAGTAAATCTTCCAATAAAATCTGCAGTAAATCTTTACTAATTATCCCTTGATTCAGGCACATAATTACATACACACTAATACACAAACAAATCCCGCTACTTTCCACCTTTATTACACAATTAGTAACATAAAAAAGGAACAAGGCCACCATTTCAAGCAACTTTTTCTCATTAATGGGACTACTGTTCTCTCTCCCATTCTCAAATTTATTCATCTCTTTTCTCTCCCTTTTCTCCTCTTTTCATCCCTTTACTCTAGCTTTCCCTATTACCGTTTCTAAGTCACTTGCTCTACTTATTTTCTCTTTCATTCATTTTTTTTCCAGATTGAGCTCAGGTTTCAAGTGTGTTAATTGTAATATGTTTTGAATTATGTAGATATTATTTAATCCCTTTTTTTTTTACCATAAAGTCTCCTTTCTTCTTCTTCTCAGCCGCCTCAGAGCTTTTTCACTACTAATTAATTACCATTCGGAATCAAACCCTAGTTTTGCAAGTCAGCTGTAACAGGTAAGCGATGGCACAACAGCCAAACACTATATTATTTGTTGGTTTGATTAAGGGGCACATTATCACTAAGAGAGAACTACCACTTACACCTTCGAGCAGAAAAGGGAAATCGAGCAAAAGAAGAACCTTTATCACAAACTTGATTAGGGAAGTACCAGGTTTTGCTCCGTACGAGAAGAGAATTACTGAGTAGATCAACTTATTTTCCTATGTCCTCTAATTTTATTTCATGCATTTAGTAAGATGTTCCTACTAACATATGGGACTATTTGGTTTATCATGCAAAAACTATGGGCTTATTTTTATTTGTCCCTTTGTTGTAAATGCAGGTCTACTAGTGTTGTTGAGAAGGTTTGACGGTCTTCTTGGTCGAATGAATTGTTTGAAATGAGGGAAAACTTGGTCATTGCTGATATAAGAATTAATGTCTCAGAGGGTAATAATTTTGCAATTGCCAAGAATAGTTACAAGTTTAAAAAGAAGTATAAATTCTTGTTGTTGTAACCGTTGTGATTAATCCGATTCAAGACCACTCGAATCCGATATCTAAACCACAATGCGCTAGCGGAAGACTAGATCGTTGTTAGACTTGCAAAAACAACCAAAGAAATAACTCTAGCCACAAACCAAGATCAACCAATCACGAACAATCCAAATCTCAATCTCAAGCAAGAAACTAAAGATAAAGTAGCAAAAATAAATCACACAAGGATTTGTAGTGGTTCCACTAACATCTTGTTAGTGTACATCCACTTTGGAGAGAGTATTTTATTACCACGATGAAAGGAATACAATAGATTGATCCAATGACACTATATTTCAATATAGAAAAGAGTTTGAGGAGAATAGAATTGAAGAATTGGAATTATGTTATAAACCCTAATTCTCCCTTGAGAATAAACCCATGATCCCAAATTAAATATCCAAGCTCTCCCTAATTCACATCAGAAAATAGCTTATATAGAGGTTGACCAATTATCTAAATTTCCCCCGGATTAGTCACAAATCTGCTTGCTAATTTCCAAGCCAAAATAGCCCAAAGACACGATCAGACGTCTGTCGCATCGCCTGACAGATGTCTGTCATCTTCCAGAGATTAATTGGGCATATGCACTCAACACAGACGTCTGTCCCTCATATGTCAGACGTCGTCTGAACTCTCCGGAAACCAATTCTCTGCAGTCAGACGTCTGTCACTCCCTATGACAGATGTTTGTCCCTGTTCCCAGCTGACGGCAAACATCTTCCAGCTCATAACTCCTACATACGAGCTCCGATTTGCGAACGGTCTCCTCCGACTCGAAGCTATCTTCAACCTCTTCAATCCAACATATAGTATCGCCTACTTCAACATTTGTATCATTGCACAATTTTTATAGTACTTTTCTTGTATCATTGCACAATTTTAGGTTTGTTAAATTAACAGATTATTGTATTATGCATGAGTGGTATAAAACTCACATTAATACTGAAGCATGAAGTATAATGGTAAAGCTTAAATTATGGATGCCTCAACCTAACCTCTTTAAAAAATGGTGATTTTTTTTGCTATGGAGTGTGGACATGCATGCAAGTATAAACCAACAATATTGAAAGAGCAAGCATGTATGGTAGGATCAGACAGAATAAATTTTGCTTCAATGCATCAATAAGTGATCCTTAATGCATGAGACGGTGACATGAGTGTGAAAGGAGTGCGGTAGGAGGAAGCTGCTTCATAATTTTATATGGCATAATCCATATGTATTTTACACTAACTATGGCTTACCTTATTTTAAATGTAGTCTTACCTTTTTTAGTTCAAATGAAATTGGCTTCATTTTTTCCTTTTTATGTTTCATAATCAATAGCTTTGGTGACTTAATGCACAGTGAGGGTAGCTAATTAACAACCAATTCATCTACTAGCATTAGCTTGGTTGAACGGTATAATCTGGTCTTTAGCATGTAGGTTTTTTTGGCAACGGCTACACTAATGTTGCTCACTTGTTCGATTTGAACTTGATATGTCCAAGAGGATTTGAAGTGAAAAACGGAGGCAATGAAGAGGTAGCATGTCGAAGCTCTTGCACTACATTCGGATCACTGAGACGCTCCTACACTGGAATCATTTGTAGTCCTCAACTGTGTAAGCCAAGCGCTTATTGCATTATAGTTTCATTTATCAAACATGAATGTTTTTTTTTTTGGCATTTTAGTGGCAGTCTCACTTAGAGACATTTTTAATGGCAACTATAAAATGCTTAATGACAATTGTTGAAATTTCTGATGCATTTCACTAATGGAATTGCAATCAAATTATGTTGAATAAATATACATTCATACTGTGTCGTTATATATATTTCACATTGAACTAAATAAACTGTTCTGATACTGAATACTAATATCCAGCTATCTTTGATGCGTTTTACTATTTTTAGCATATAAATTGATTATTTACCAGTTCTAGTTTTTAGGGTCTGAATGTAAAAGGCGTCGTCAAAGGGTTCCTTTACGGCCAGAATTTGGTGCATAAACGGTGATGTAACTAATCAGCAGATTATAGGTCATATTATATAAAATGTTGTTTTCTTTTATTACATGATGCATACAACGACAATCATAAAAGATGCTTAATATATATATATATATATATATATATATATATATATGATAGTATAATAAGAAATCAAAGTTCGTAGATATAAATTTAAATCAAATTCATGTTTGCGAATTAAATTGTTTATTTTTTAATTTACTATGCTATTTTATTATGACAGATACGACAAACAATTGGACAAATTATGGTGTAAGAAACCGATGACTAAAAGTAGAGTGAGAGTGTGAGTCATTGTGTACATGTATACGAGTGAATGAGTATGTAGTAAGGAGCTAATGTATACGAGTGAAATGTAGCGAGGAAGTGTACGTATAAGTGATTGTGTAATAGAGAGGAAACATTAATTATGTGTACCATTCGAAAGTATAATAATTTTTTTTTAACAAATACTTGTTATTTGTTTAAAAATAAATTATGTGTAAATATTCTATTCTTATAAATATTTATAGCAAATAATGCCGTGTGGCCTAAAATGATGTCATATGCACTATTTAAATGATGACACATGGACAAATTATTATTTGACACATGAACCAATCATTAAATGCCAAGTGTCGACATTAATATAAGCCATGTGTATGCTACTACGACAACCATGTCAGTAGCCATGTAAGATGACACATTATCAGTCATGTCAGCAACCATGTAGGATGACACATTATCAAAAACATTAGCTGATGACTCATCATTTGTATCATAACATAGTAAGGTCCATTGATTCTTTTACCTATCAATATCAATAAGTGTAGGTAAAGACTTTTCTCTATTAACCTTTACCTACCAATTTCTACCAATTTAATATTTGTAGCTAAAATATATTACCTACCATTACGTTAGTTTTACCTACACTTACAATTGGTAGGTAAAGTCCCCATTTTCTTGTAGTTATGTATATACATGTATACACATACATATATAATGAATATGTGCAGGGGCATGTAGCAAAGATTTCAGGTCAAACATATAGAAAAGGGCATGCTCATAACAAATTTAAACCCAAGGGCAGTATCAATGCAAGTTATGATCAATAGCAGCCCAGTAGTGCAGAATCACAAAATGACATAGGTCAATACTTAGTGAATGATGATCAACAAACAGCAAAATCATGGTCATAGGAATAACAACTATGTACATATGCAAGTGCACAGGCAAGTACAAACGATGTTTATCCAAGCTCAGGTTTCAATTCACTAGCAACGAGGGTGAACCAAGAGACATGGAAAAGCATAGACATGCCACATTACCAAAAAGTTAGTTGGAAGTGAAGTAAGTATGAAGCAATACAAACAACACAAATGTACAGGAACAAGTAGTAGTGGCAACATCAAAACAAATGCAGAAGTCATAAATTACAGGTTATGTTCTTATTTGTTTTCTTCTAAAGGATGTCAAGTGGTGAAGCAGTGAAGAAATTAAATCCAAGCCAACAAATGTCACACAACAAGCACATGGGTAAAGCATAACAAAGAAAAATCCAAGTGACATGCAGTTTAAACCCAAACTAGCTATTTTATTTTAGTTCCTATTAGAATTAAAATACTTGAAATAAGCTAATTGTAAGATGAAACTTACATAAGATAACATTGCGATTTAAGGTGCAAGTGGCGGCTTCGGGTTGCTCGGAGGCTGGAGGCAACACAAAGAATTTCGTGAAGAACAAAGGTGGTCGTTGGTGTCGGGAATGGAGACAGACGAAGTGGAGGAAGCGATTTGAGGTGTGAATTTTTTCCGATTTCAGAAGGAAGTGAAATTTTCGTTAATTTGGGAAAAAGGTTTCTTCTGGCTAGTAAGGAATTGAAAATAAAAAAAGGGCAGTGGAAATAAAAAGGAACAGAGACTAGTGTTTTAGATTTCAGAGATTTTAGCGTGAACAAATGTTCAGCCAAGTTTACCATTGGCAATTTTATTAAATAATTAGTTTCCAAGTGTACATACCAATTATTATACTAAAATATAATACAAGTGTATTTTATACGTTTCAAATGCTCTAAGTTAAATTAACCAAGTTCAAAAAATAAATTATATTATAATTCTAAAGATAAATTTTAAAAATCAAAATTTACACATAACAATATATATATATACATATATATATATATATCGATTTCAAATTCAAGTTCCACTAGATATATTAACTTTTAAGTTCTTAAGTTATATTTCAAATTTCGAAATCAAATTCAAATATTCCAACAAATTTGATTTCAATTAGTTATATTTGATTTAACTAAAACTTAATATTATTAAAAGCCAAGTTCAAATAAATTAGATTTTTTTAAAATGAAATCTCACATATAAATGTTCATTTCAACGCTAGATATAAATAAAATTCATATTTTAAGCGTCAAAATTATTGGGTTGTTACATGCAGTTTGATGGTTTGGACATCTCCAATGGAGATCTCACGATGCACCTATGCGCGTTGTAATTATAGTCACACCGAAAGTTCGAAGAAAGGTAAATGTCGGCTAACGATAGGAAGTAGTAAAAATAAACTTGGGAAATTGGAATATTTTCAAAGAGCTGGTGTCGAACACAAATGCATGGAAGTTAGTAATCCGTGTACTAGAACCATGGGTTTTTGTTAGCTTGGAGGGAGTGTTGATTATAGATTAGTGAATATGAACTCAAGGCGTAGTGTTGATCTTTAGTATACATTAATGTTAGTACTATTATCATCATCAACTTGTTTTTTTTTTAGTTTTCTTTATCTTTCCGATATTATTATAATATTAGTTAATTAACTATTATATTATATATTATAGTTTATATTTATTTATGTTTTTACCTTTAAATATCTTGTAGATTAGTCCATTTCTTATTTTTAACCTTTAAATTGACATTGTGATTTGGTTTTGGGTTCCATCTCTATCCAAATCCAACTTGTTTTAAATTAGTTGCTTAGTTTTATTCGTTGTTATTGTTATCATTTTGTTATTTATTCGAGTATCAGATTTTAGCATTTAGTTTTGCAGTCCGTGGGCATTAACTTTAAAAATAGGATTGTTATCTTTTTTTTTTTTGATTTTATAAGTAGTCAGCATATTAAATAAGGTAATAAATGAGTTGGACTAATATTTTATTACTAGTAAACATTTTCGGAACTGTGATAGTATCAAACGTTTTGTTAACTTTGTTTCAGTATCATTTTTCTTGTTTGTTTCAATATTAAATTTTAATTATCAGTTTTAACATTTAGAGGTATAATTTCTTAGGCAAAAAATGTTACTTTTTTGTTCTGGTATTTGTTGTGTAAAGAGAATTATCATTTGATATTTGTTTTGTAAAGAGAATTACCATAATATAATAAAATGATAACATGAAACAAACTTTTCTCACTTAGGTTAAAAACGTTGTCCAAACTTGTTATGACACTTGGACATGGCGCCACAAACCATGTGTTTGATTCCTTTCTCTCGGGATTGAATCTGTTTGACATGTAGTATGTTATATACTACTTATCTTGGATCTAAAGTATCCAATTTCACAAAAAATAAACATTTCTTAGTTAATGTTTTTTACTTGCATTCATATTGGTTTGATTAAAATTGTATTGGTGTGTTGAGTCTAGTGAAAATTACTTTTTAGGTTTAACTTTTGTTATTTTCTTATTTTAGTTTCTTGCAATATGGTCATGTGGAAGTTTTTTGTTGTTTTGTTTATTTGAGCAATGGAAGTTTGTTTGAGTATCGGTTTACAATTAATTTAAGGATCTAGTTCTAGTAGGAGCCTTTTTTTGGTAAAACTATTTTTTTGTTTCTAGTTTCTTTTAGTGATGTTTTTATTTGTAGTGTTGATAACTAGCTTTTTGTTTTGTTTGTATTCAATAATAGTATTTTTTAGAAGTTGGTTGTTTATTGATTTTTCTTTTTTATGATTGGGGAAATGAAATTTGCCGTCACTTTCTTAACTTTCTCCTATTAAGCTTTCTTTCATGATTAAGAATGAAGTTATCGTGTTTGATATTGACTTCGATCTGCAAAGTGTAATATTCTTTTAATTATAGAAGAAGAGTGTAATTTTTTTTATTGTTAACATCTTGAGTTCTCTTTTGGAAATGATGGTGGTGATTCTATTTGATTTCATTTAATCTTCCTAGTTATTCATCTCTAGTGGATATTTGTGTTTTAATATTGTTTTTGTATAGAAGTTGAAAGATATGCTGAAGGGAGAGGTTCAAAATTATTCATTTTTGGTTTTGTTAATTTTTTGGAAGCAGCTAATCATTCGAGGGAACTTGTGATTACATAATAAATTTAAAAAAATATGAGTTGATGTTTTTGAAAAGGTTATTTTATAGGAATTACTTCTATTTTCTCTTCTTCCGTAGGTTGATGTCTTTTTAAACCACACGTTTCTTATGATTCTAAACAATTTAATTACTTTTCATTTGAAATCCTACTAGCAATCAATCTTCTGGGATTGGCCTTAGAAATATGAAGAGTTCACATCTTTCTAATGCATTCACTATATCATTAAATATTGACGAGATTCATGATTGTCTTAGTAAAAAGCCAAAAAACATAATAAATGATTTTAAAAGAGAATACCATCTTGGTTTGCCTTACTTTTTTTCTTATTCTAATGAAATAACTTGCTTTAAGGGAATTGCATTGTCATGATGCTACATCTGAAAATGGTTTGAGATGGTATGTAGAAGCAATGAATAAGCATAATCCATATAGTTATGCCAGTATGGATGTTAATCCTAGTACTAATCAATCTGAGAAAGTGTTTATTGGATATGGCATTTGTTTACTTAGTTTCAAGTATTGTAAAGCTATGATATTTTTAGATGCTACTTATTTAGGAGAATGTTCGAATGTATGATAGGTGACACTGTAGAATATAGTAATTAGTTGTAACAACCCGCATTTTACGTTTCAGATGATCGTAATTTTTTTTTATTTAGTACTGTAAAACATTTTAGGCTACCATGTACTTTATGTATATTCTCCCTGTATTGTTGACGGTCGCTGCTTCGGGCACTAGTAGTGTACCTCTTTTATTTCCTTTTAGAGACAATATTTTAAAGTTGTAATAATTGGATATGAAGTTGTATTTTGGATCCCGCTACTCTGATGGATATGGTTTAGTTCAGCTTATTTATTGTCTCGCCTGATTTATATCAAGTTATGTTATTATTATACATTATTTCATGCGCTGTGGGATATAATACAGGTTCTTGGTGATTCATCGTTTCAACCTTTTTGATGATCGTCCCGTGCTAGTCGGGCATTGGCACAACACATTTCGGGGAAATGTCGGATGGTACGGGGCGGCCATCACAGTAGTGGACTCCCTTACTTGTGACCCAATATTCTATGTCACATTTTTACTTACTCTTCTCGTAGTAAGAAGAGTTTTCCATTGTATAACCTTATATTATTATCAACTAATCATCGTTTTAGCTAGATTGACCATTGTATTTATTGCTCGGTTCAGACCGGGTTGTTTTAGATAAATTTATAGATTCGAGCTTGTCGCGTTGTCACTTTGGTTATATCTTTTTCTGAAGCTTTTTCTTGAGTCTTGTGTTATACTGTTTGAGTTACTTGATGTATATTTATATGAGCCTAGATGTATTTATACATGGTTAGTGGGTTTTTTCGCAGTCTGCTCTAAATGTGATCGCGTCGAGCGTTTGAGTTTGCAAAACGATATTTTGTCCCTCTCGGACCTATGTTTTAAGGCTTTGGACATTAGAGGTGATTTCAATGTCGTGCTGTGCCAAACGAAGAAGTGTGGGGGTTCTCTATTAATTGTGCGGCTGTAACAACCCGGAAAATCAGAACCAATTTAAAATTTTTATTTTGGCAATTTTAATGAATTTTGAATATTTAAAATGAATTATTTAAAATAATAATGACTAGCTATTTATTTTGAATAAAATTAGAATGCAAAAATTTATTTTGAATAGAATTAGAATGTAGAAATTTATTTTGAATCGAAGTTAGAATATAAATATTTATTTTAATTATAAAAGGAATTAGAAATGGTGCGGTAGTTTGAAAATTCGATTTCACATTTTAAACGAATGTACAGGATTCAAAATAAACCAGATTTTAGTGAAACCAAAAATATTTGAATCTATTTGAAAATATCTTTCCAATGAATTCGAAAAATTGAAATTTCATAGCGGAAATAAAAAGTTACGCCCAGTTGAAAATTCAGAATACTTGCTATAGAAATATAACCCTTAAAAATGGCGATTTTGCAAACGATCTCCGTTTTCGACGAAACTACTTTTGTTGGATCTGGGATGTCAAGTTATTGCTAAATTTCAATTTTCATAATTTTTGGGATCAATATGTGAGCGTGGCAAAAGAAAACGTGTTTTGACATTTTCAGTCAACTTGGATCGACCAGAAAATGGTCATTTTTCAAACGGTCTCCAAATTTGACGAAATTAGTTTTACTAGGACTATATCGTCAAAACATAACTAGTTTTATTTTTCTGTAATTTTTAGAGTCAATATGTGGCCCTGGTAAATTGAAATGTACGTTAAAATTAAATTTATATTGATTTATATTTTAATTTTGATAAAAACCTATCGAAATAATCATTGGATTACGAAACATATCTCATTGTGTTCGGAATGGGAGTAATTAGCTGCGGGCGACACTCGTTGGGTTTGATTTGGGGTTCGGATAGGAAAACACTATTTTTGAATTTATATAAATATATGGGCCAATCCGAATTTTCCACTCAATATTTTTAAATCCCCAAAAATTCATTTTCTCTCTCCCCGCTCCAGATCGAAGGCGGAAAACAGTTCTCCCCTTCCAGCTTCGATTTCTCTCAAACCACTCAATGAAATCAAACACTTCTTTAGAGTAATTTGTAGTACTCTTCATGATCTTGAAATCCATATAAAGTTTGGATTTTTTTTGTGGAGTTTTCGGTGAGAAATCGGGTTCAAAAACCCCGTCCTTTCGAGCGCCACGTGAGCTGCTCCGACCACCGGAGACCGCCGCACCACCGACGAACTGTGCGCCTCCCCTCCCTCTTCGACCTCGTGCAACCCGATTCCAACCCAGCTACACGAATTGGAGGGAAAATCGAAACCTAGTTTCGAATGTTTTGCCGAGGTAACGACGTATGATATTCTTAATGTTTACAACACTTTAAAACCGTCGCTAATCCATATAAACTTATAAAAATGGTATTTTATTCATACGGTATTGAAATCTAGTGAAACCAGAGACATCGGGACCGTGGCGACGTCCTCTACATTCTAGAAGAGGCCGGAGAATTTTTAGAGCTCGCTACAATTTTAGGCGAAGCCGAAAGCAAGGTGAGAACTTCTCACTTTAAATTTTATTTTCTAGTTAAATTATATACTAGGATGTAGACGGTGCTTAGCAGCACCCGACACCCATCATCCACAGACTATAGACGACTTGTTTGTTTGATTTGATTGTGTTGTGAAAGTTGATTGTGATGTGGAATGAAATAAATAAAATATTCATGTGTTGAAATAAAATATTTTATAGTTAAAAATATAATTTTTGACGTGTATATGAATAAAATAAATATTCATAAACAAATCAGACGATTTGTTTATGTACACACATTTGACTGATATTGATTGGGACGATAAATTTTACACATCGCCCAACTGCACAAATAAAATTCATTATTTGTTGACTGAAACCCCACACGGGTATTGGGATGATGTTGGGGGTACACTAATCCCAATATTTAGTTGTATGTCAATCGATTGGTTAACAAGCTGTGTAAGCATTGAATATTTATACTTAATGCTTATGCAGTGTAGAATGCACTCTGGATGATGGTTGACTGTGTTTGGTTGTTGTTGTGTACATGTGTTGTATGAAATCCATATAAATAACATTATTTGGTAATTGGCTCTGCCTGATTCTAGTTCAGAAACAATGAATATTTTAAAATAATGATTATTTTAAAATAATGAATATTTTAAAATAATATTCAGTAAAAGATCAAAATCTGATTTTGATGTCCGATTTGGGATGGACACGAAAATATTTAAATATATAAAACCTGTTGATTAAATTAACGCCATTTTGACGTGAACAATATTTATATCGATTTTATTCATTTTTATAATGAATATCGAAAAGGAAGGGATTTCAAATTCTAATGTTTTGAAAATATTATCATTTATATATCGATGATATGGAATATTCATTTTTGATTTGAAATTGAACATGAAGCATAAATCGTTTTAAAAACGAATTTAAAACGATTTATAAAATACGTTTTAAATGGAAATCGATGAAACATATATAACATATTATATATATATAACATATTATATATATATAATGGCCTGAATAGAACACGTCGCGCCACAACAGTTCGCAAATTTCGACCATTGACTTCGAATGTACATTACGGGGGATCCGACGATCGGAATCTCTTAAAACTGGAACCGTTGGGTTCGTATCGAAAAGAGCTTTCCAACAAGTATTAGAGATTTGGAATCTAACGGTTGGATTTGGAATTATGTTCAAATCAAATTTTGAAAATGTCGTTGCAAGTGCAGTTCGACGACCGTTTATGGAAATCGACTGTACATGCCTTGATAAAATTATTAAAAAATATCGATAGTTTGTGTAAAATAATAATAAATGATTTGGAAAGAATTGGGAAGAAAATTTCCATATTTGAAAAGATAAAAATATATTTTATCGAAATGAACTAGTTATGAACTAGAATTATAATCCAATATTTTTAAATAATTAAATTGGATTTGAAATGGTTTTAAAAATAACCGGAATTTTCAATAAATGAATTGCAATGGATTTGAATTGAAATTACCTTCGGGGTATTTCGATATTGGATTCTGTAATTATACGGATATTGTGGAGGAATTTGGAAGATATATATATTGTTATTCCAATACGATATTTGTTGATTTCAGAATTTGATATTGATTATAAGCCGATATATTTTCTATTCAGAGCCTTGTATTCAATATCAAATTGGTTTTTGGGTTCATCGTGAACGGTGTTTTAAATAACACTTGCTCTTTAACCCGATTAACAATGGAATGTGATTTTAAGTTTGCTGTGAATGGTGTCTTAAATAACACTGTTCTTGAACCCCGTATGAAAAAAATAAATCTTTTAATTAAGATTATTAGTGTTTCCAATTAATTAACATTTAATTGGAATGGAAAATGGAATGTGAATTGGGTTTATTGTGAACTATGTTTTTAACGACATTCGTTCTTTAACCCGATTTACAGCGAAATGTGATTTGGAATTTATAAATCTTTTTATTAAGATTTAACGGGAATTTTCCAAAGTAAAGTTGTCCAATTTAATATATTAAATTGGAACTGAATGGAATTCGATTTGATAATAATCGAAGTGAACTTCTGTGGAGGAAGACTGTTAACACATATGGAATTTAAAAAGGCTTTGTCGTTATTCCATTTATATTATTAGTCGGATACGGAAATTGATATCGATTATATATTGATATGTTTTCCGTGAAGATTCCATTTTTATGGAAGAGGATTTGAGTTTATTGTGAACCGTGTTTTTGACGACATTGGTTCTTTAGCCCAGTTAAAGGCAGAATTACATGTCAGTCATTGTATTTCGAACTGTATGGTTGATCTCTGCTAAATATATATCTATTTTGTGGTGGAGAATTTATTCTCTTGCTTAACACCCTTCTCTGAGTCGTACGAGATCAGAGGTTATATATAGCCATAAATCAATAGTATGGTGTAGATTGTCGATGCGGCATGTTTGTGTTTCCAAAGTTAAATAATCATTAATATTGATTTTTGGGAAGATTAAAACAAAGTGGGGTTTTAATGAATCTTTAATTAGATTGAAATGTGAATTGATAATTTAAATTATCAAACTTGGGAAATGATCGAGAGTGGAGTATCACCAGTTTTGCCCCAAGCGATAGTTAAATTTTTAACTAGATTTGAACGGTGGGGTAATATCAGTTTTGCTCCATGGGATGAATAGGTTGGAATTGGGAAATTAAATAAATGGTTACTTTGGTAAGGTGCATTAATCCCGACTAGTTTGGAAAACCGTAGTATGGTTTGAATTGATATCCAAAGGAAGATTAAAGAATAAATTTAAAAGAATTTGTCTTTGATAAAATTAATGGGAACAAATCCCTAAAGATGTGAATATTTGAATAAAAGAATATTCTGGATTGGAATGAGGCGTATGTTGTGTTTTTATAGCACTTGTTTATTATATACGCGAGTTACTCGGAAAGGCCAGGTTTATACCCATTCTGAATAACTGATGCTATGATAAGTCAACGATGAAGACAGTAGTTGAAGACCGGAGGTCTTCACATCGTTTGGATGATTACTGATGTCTTGATTGGGCTGTACACCCAAGACGAAGTAATAATTGGTGATCGTCCAGATGTACTTTGAAATCGACCGGATATGCGAGGATCTCTCTCCTGTATTAGACATATGGGACGGGGAATAAGGTGCCTTCGATTTCGTTCAGACCCAGAACGAACTTGTAAATGGATTGTGTGTCTGACAATGGATTTTATTCTGTGTTGATTGATTTCTATTAAACATATATCTTTTTGGCGGCGGAGAATTTATTCTCTTGCTTAACGCCCTTCTCTGAGACGTACAAGCTCAGAAGTTATATATCGATAGATATCAGTCGCATGACATGAATTACCTGCGTGGTATGCTGAGATGCAAATGATCAAAGATTCTGTTGAAAAGCATAGTAAAGTGGTTTATGATCAAAGCATAGCTTTATAATAGCACCACTTTGTGTATAGTGTAAATTCGCGAGCCTCACACCTCGATATGAGTCAAAAATGGGATTGCGACTGCAGGAAGTGCACGACATTCCTATCTAGCTATGGGTGATGTCAGCGTTTTACAAGCCCTGACATTTATATTATTTTTACCTATGTGGTTGTTGGAATGCGAGGCGCCTCGGATATATCGGTCTCTACGGAGCCGATGGATGGGTCTGGTAGGACTGAGAAACGTGTGTTCAGGAATAACTAATCCACTAACGTAAGTGTAGACCGGCCCTGAAGATCTAGGAGTTACCCAGACTGTGTAGTCCTGAGACATCTTCTAGAGTGTCTCGAAGCGGTGAGGAGCCATCCCTGGCCTCGACTCATGACGGAAATCCAATTTCCAATACGTGACATTTCGGTTTTGATTGTAGAGCCTAGTATTGGCGGCATGATAGATGGTACCCATGCCGCCTATGATTGATACATTTATATTTGAAGTTGATTTCTTCACTTATAGTAATAATAAAAGATTAAATTTCACGTACCAAGTATGTTTGGCTATTATAAGGTAAAACCCTATCCTCCGACTTGCGTTGCATTGTGTGATGGGACTTGGGTCTTATAATAGCTTCATTTTCTTTATTTAGCATTGCACTGTTTGTTATATGTACTGGTATTCACGGGGTTAAACCCGTTCCGTGTTACACGGTGTGGTCCCTTGATTTATCTAACTTTAAAATCAAGCTAATAACTATTTTAGTTCTCACACCAGTCACATGACTGACTTGGAGTTTATTGTTTTAACCTAAACTCTGGGTGCCCTTATACGCCTTAAAAACGTATGCTCCAAGTTTTAATATACTGGATAGATATAGAATCACGCTCTAGTCCCTCGGAGATGGTTCTGATGATAGCGATCGCATCATCAGCATTTATGTTCGAGTTTCGAAAGTGGGATATCTATATGATTCCAATTGACTGGTGTGAGAACCAAAACTAGATAGGATATATCGTTGTGAATTGGCATCAAAAACATGATTTTCAGTATATATATCAAAGTTATGTGTTTGAAACGATAATCACTAATTGATTGCTGATTGTGTTGTTTGATTATTGGTTTGATTTGTTAAATTTTGAACCATTAGCCAAATCGAATCAAAATATTGAACTGAGTTGAAAATTTCTTGGAATCGCATGCATATACATGTATATACATTGAACAGATCATAGCAAGGAGGCTAGAGAAGAGGAATAAAATTGCATGTCCGACAAATAGGTACATGTTTACTAATTTATTGGGTTTGGATGATCTTATGAGCCGATTGGCTTTTTCTTTTTGAGATAAGAGGGCCTGTGTGGCGGTTTGGGGATTTTCCCGGTGCTCCCAGTACAAAGGAGGTTATGGAGAAATTTTTCGAAAATTTAGGGTGTTAACCAAATTTTTGAAGAATTGGAAAATTTTTAGAAACTGAAAAGTTGAAGAATGAAAACCAAACCGAAAGTTGAGTTGATTAGTTAAACAACTTTCAGCTCCGTTCCTTTTCGAGGACGAAAAAATTTTAAGTGGGGGAGATTGTAACAACCCGGAAAATCAGAACCAATTTAAAATTTTTATTTTGGCAATTTTAATGAATTTTGAATATTTAAAATGAATTATTTTAAATAATAATGACTAGAAATTTATTTTGAATAGAATTAGAACACAGAAATTTATTTTGAATCGAAGTTAGAATATAAATATTTATTTTAACTATAAAAGGAATTGAAAATGCGCGGTAATTTGAAAATTCGATTTCAAATTTCAAATGAATGTACATGATTCAAAATAAAACGGATTTTAGTGAAACCAAAAATATTTGGATCTATTTGAAAATATCTTTCCAACGAATCCAAAAAATTGAAATTTCATAGCGGGAATAAAAAGTTATGCCCAGATGAAAATTTAGAATAGTCGCTATGGAAATATAGCCCTTAAAAATGGCGATTTTGCAAACGACCTCCGTTTTCGACGAAACTACTTTTGTTGGATCCGGGATGTCAAGTTATTGCTAGATTCCAATTTACATAATTTTTGGGATCAATATGTGAGCGTGACAAAAGAAAACCAGAAAATGACCATTTTTCAAATGGTCTCCAAATTTGATGAAATTAGTTTTGTTAGGACCATATCGTCAAAACTTAGCTAGATTATTTTTTCTGTAATTTTTAGAGTCAGCATGGGGCCCCGGTAAATTGAAATGTACATTAAAATTAAATTTATATTGAATTATATTTTAGTTTTGATAAAAACCTATTGAAATAGTCAAATTGGTTTATGAAACATATACCATTATGTTCGGAATGATGGTAATTAGCTAAGGGCGACACTCGTTGGGTTTGATTTGGGGTTCGGATAGGAAAACACTATTTTTGGATTTATATAAATAAACGGGCCAATCAGAATTTTCCATTCATTATTTTTAAATCCCCAAAAATTCATTTTCTCTCTCCCCGCTCCAGATCGAAGGCGGAAAACAGTTCTCCCCTTCCAGCTTCGATTTCTCTCAAACCACTCAGTGAAATCAAACACTTCTTTAGAGTAATTTGTAGTACTCCTCAAGATCTTCAAATCCATATAAAATTTGGATTTTTTGTGGAGTTTTCGGTGAGATATCTGGTTCGAAAACCCTGTCCTTTCGAGCGCTACCGTGAGCTGCTACGGCCACCGGAGACCGCCGCACCACCGGTGAACTGTGCGCCTTTCTCTGTCTTCGACCTCGTGCAACCCGATTCCATCCTAGCTACACGAATTGGAGGTAAAATCGAAACCTACTTTCGAATGTTTTGCTGAGGTAACGATGTATGATATTTTTAACGTTTACAACACTTTAAAACCGTTGCTAATCCATATAAACTTATAAAAATCGTATCTTTTTCATACGGTATCGAAATCCAGTGAAACCAGAGATACCGGGACCGTGACGACATACTCTACATTCTAGAAGAGGCCGGAGAATTTTTAAAGCTCGCTACAATTTTAGGCGAAGCCGAAAGCAAGGTGAGAACTTCTCACTTTAAATTTTATTTTCTAGTTTAATTATATACTAGGATGTAGACGGTGCTTAGCTGCACCCAACACCCGTCGTCCACAGACCATGGACGACTTGTTTGTTTGATTTGATTGTGTTGTGAAAATTGATTGTGATGTGGAATGAAATAAATAAAATATTCATGTGCTGAAATAAAACATTTTATAGTTAAAAATATAATTTTTGACGTGTATTTGAATAAAATAAATACTCATAAACAAATCGGACAATTTGTTTATGTACGCACATTTGACTGATATTGATTGGGACGATAAATTTTACACATCGCCCAACTGCATAAATAAAATTCATTATTTGTTGATTGAAACCCCACACAGGTATTGGGATGATATTGGACATGCACTAATCCCAATATTTAGTTGTATGGCAATCGATTGGTTGACAAGCTGTGTAAGCGTTGAATATTTATATTTGATGCTTATGCAGTGTAAAATGCACTCTGGACGATGGTTGACTGTGTTTGATTGTTGTTGTGTACATGTGTTGTATGAAATCCATACAAATAACATTATATGATAATTGGCTATGTCTGATTCCAGTTCAGAAAGAATGAATATTTTAAAATAACGATTATTTTAAAATAATGAATATTTAAAAATAATATTCAGTAAAAGATCAAAATCTGATTTTGATGTCCGACTTGGGATGGACACGGAAATATTTAAATATATAAAGCCGTATTGATTAGATTAACGCCATTTTGACGTGAACGATATTTATATCGATTTTATTCATTTTTATAATGAATATCGAAAAGGAAGTGATTTCAAAGTCTAATGTTTTGAAAATATTATCATTTGGAATATTCAATTTTGATTTGAAATTGAGTATAAAATAGAAAGCGTTTTGAAAACGGATTTAAAACGATTTATAAAATACGTTTTAAATGAAAATCGACGAAATATATAATATATATATTGTATATACATATATAATGGCCTGAATAGAACGCGCCGTGCCGCGGCAGTTCGCGAATTTCGACCATTAACTTCGAACGGACAATATGGGAGATCCGACTGTCGGATTCTCCTGAAATCAGAACCATTGGGTTCGTATCGAATAGAGATTTCTAAATAATATTAGAGATTTGGAATCTAACAGTTGGATTTGAAATTATGTCCAAATCAAATTTGGAAAAGGTCGTTGTAAGTGTAGTTCGACGACTGTTTGGAAATCGACTGTACGAGCCTTGATAAAATTATTAAAAAATATCGATAATTTGTGTAAAATCATAATAAATGATTTGGAAAGAATTAGGATGAAAATTTCCATATTTGAAAAGATAAAAATATATTTTATCGAATATGAAGTAGAATTATAATCCAATATTTTTAAATAATTAAACTGGATTTGAAATGGTTTTAAAGATAACCGGAATTTCCAATATATGAATTGGAATGGATTTTAATCAAAATTATCTTCGGAATATTTCGATATTGGATTCCGTGATTATACGGATATTGTGGAGGAATTTGGAAGATATATATATATATATCGTTATTCCAATACGATATTTATTGATTTCAGAATTTGATATTGAATATAAGCCGATATATTTTCTATTCAGAGCCTTGTATTTAATATCAAATTGGTTTTCGGGTTTATCGTGAACGGTGTTTTAAATAACCCTTGCTCTTTAACCCGATTAACAATGGAATGTTATTTTGGGTTTGCCGTGGGTGGTATCTTAAATAACACTGTTCTTGAACCCCGTGTGAAAAGAAAAAATCTTTTAATTAAGATTATTAGTGTTTCCAATTAATTAACATTTAATTGGAATGGAAAATGGAATGTGAATTGGGTTTATTGTGAACTGTGTTTTTAACGACATTCGTTCTTTAACCCGATTTACAGTGAAATGTGATTTGGAATTTATAAATCTTTTTATTAAGATTTAACGGGAATTTTCCAAAGTAAAGTTTTCCAATTTAATATATTAAATTGGAACTGAATGGAATTCGGTTTGATAATAATCGAAGTGAACTTCTGTGGAGGAAGACTGTTAGTACACATGGAATTTAAAAAGGCTATGCCGTTATTCCATTTATATTATTAGTCAGATACAGAAATTGATATCGATTATATATTGATCTGTTTTCCGTGAAGATTCCATTTTTATGGAGGAGGATTTGGGCTTATTGTGAACCGTGTTTCTGATGATATTGGTTCTTTAGCCCAGTTAAAGGCAGGATTACATGTCAGTCATTATATTTCGAATTGTATGGTTGATCTCTGCTAAATATATATCCGTTTTGTGGCGGAGAATTTATTCTCTTGCTTAACACCCTTCTTTGAGACGTACGAGCTCAGAAATTATATATAGGCAGAAATCAATAGTACGGTGTAAATTGTCGATGTGACATGTTTGTGTTTCCAAAGTTAAATAATCATTAATATTGATTTTTGGGAAGATTAAAACTAAGTGGAGTTTTAATGAATCTTTAATTAGATTGAAATGTGAATTGATAATTTAAATTGTCAAATTTGGGAAATGATCAAGAGTGGAGTGTCCCCAATTTTGCTCCAAGCGATAGTTAAATATTTAATTAGATTTGAACGGTAAATGGTAATTAAATTAACCGATAGCGCCATGGTGTTAGTTATGGGGTAATACCTGTTTTGCTCCATGGGATGAATAGGTTGGGATTGGGAAATTAAATAAATGGTTACTTTGGTAAGGTGCGTTAATCCAGACTAGTTTGGAAAACCTTAATATGGTTTGAATTGATATCCAAAGGAAGATTAAAGAATAAATTTAAAAGAATTTATCTTTGATAAAATTAATGGGAACAAATCCCTAAAGATGTGAATATTTGAATAAATGAATATTCTGGATTGGAATGAGGCGTATGTTGTGTTTTTATAGCACTTGTTTATTATATGCACGAGTTATTCGGAAAGGCCGAGTTTATACCCATTCTGGATAACTGATTTGACGATAAGTCGACGGTGAAGACGGTGGTTGAAGATCGGAGGTCTTCACATCGTTTGGATGATTACTGATGTCTTAATTGTGTTGTACACCCAAGACGAGGTAATAAGTGGTGATCGTCCAGATGTACTTGGAGATCGACCGGATATGCGAGGACCTCTCTCCTGTATTGGACATACGGGACAAGGAATAAGGTGCCTCCGATTTCGTTCAGACCCAGAGCGGACTTGTAAATGGATTGTGTGTCTGACATTGGATTTTATTCTGTGTTGATTGATTTCTATAAAATATATCTGTTTGGCGGCAAAGAATTTATTCTCTTGCTTAACGCCCTTCTTTGAGACGTATGAGCTCAGAGGTTATATATTGATAGATATCAGTCGCATGGCATGAATTGCCTATGTGGCATGATTAGATGCAAATGATCAAGGCTTTTGTTGAAAAGCAGAGTCTTGTGGTTGATGATCAAAGCATAGCTTTAATATAGCGCCGCTTTGTGTATAGCGTTAACTCGCGAGCCTCACACCTCGGTATGAGTCAAAAACGGGATCGTGACTGCAAGGAGTGCACGACGTTTCTGTCTAGCTATGGGTGGTGTCAGCATTTTACACTCCCTGGCATTTATATTATTTTTACCTATGTGGTTGTTGGAATGCGAGGTGCCTTAGATATATCGGTCTCTACGGAGCCGATGGATAGGTCCGATAGGACCGAGAAACGTGTGTTCAGGAATAACTAATCTATTAACGTAAGTGTGGACCGGCCCTGAAGATCCAGGGGTTACCCAGAGTGTGTAGTCCTGAGACATCTGCTAGAATGTCTCGAAGCAGTGAGGAGCCATCCCTGGCCTCGACTCATGACGGAAATCAAATTTCCAATACTGACATTTCAGTTTTGATTGTAGAGCCTAGTATTGGTGACATGATAGATGGTACCCATGCCGCCTATAATTGATACATTTATATTTGAAGTTGATTTCTTCACTTATAGTAATAATAAAAGATTAAATTTCACGTACCAAGCATGTTTGGCTATTATGAGGTAAAACCCTATCCTCCGGCTTGTGTTGCATTGTGTGATGGGACCTGGGTCTTATAATAGCTTCATTTTATTTATTTAGCATTGCGCTCTTTGTTATATGCACTGTTATTCATGGGGTTAAACCCGTTCCGTATTATACGGCGTGGTCCCTTGATTTATCTAACTTTAAAATCAAGCTAATAACCGTTTTAGTCCTCACACCAGTCACATGACTGACCTGGAGTTTATTGTTTTAACCTAAACTCCGGGTGCCCTTATTTTCCGCACGGGCAGCTAGTAGTTTGGTTTTGCGGATTTATTCTTACAGGATCCTGATTTACAGCTGGAACGATATTCGGAAAGTTCTGTATCCGTGTATCTCTATCAATTGTGTTTTTGTATTATTTTCCGTTGCACTGTAATTTGTAAATCTCTGATATTTATCAAATGTATATTATTCGTTCATACTCTGTTTATTCTTGTATCAGATGTAAATTGTTGTAATAAGCAATGAAATGTTCTTCTGTTTGTGTTCTGATTTGTCGTTTTCTCATAGCAATCCGTTCTTTCCTTCACTGGGAAGTTCAGGTCGTTACAGCGGTGGTCGAGGATTTCAACTCTTTCATCATTGAATCGAGCTTACTTGAGATGTCTTTTGTTGGATCTGCCTTTACTTGGTGTAACAACAAAGAGGGCCCTAGTCAGATTCTTTCCCATGACTGGATATTCGGATCAGAAGGGTGGTTTAGCTTTCCTTTCTTCTTCTTAGTTGCTTACCTTCATCACAATAACTCGGATCACGCTCTCATGATTCTTCACTGCTCCCCCTTCGCTCTTTCGACGTATTCCTCATTCTGATTTCATTCCATATGAAGATTGCATCACTCCTTCCTTTAAACTACGAACGATTCTTAGTCTCTTCCTGCTATCGGCAGCCCTATAGCAATTTTTTCTCTTAAACTCAAGCGTCTTACCTATCTGAATGTTTGAAACTCCTAGTTTAAGAATATCTTTAATAGAGTTCGATTGACGGAAGAACCTATTATCTTAGCGGAAGCATCTTATGATGAAGATCCTTTGACTTCTAACAAAGCATAATGGGTTCAAGCCTAACTCGCCTTCTCTTCTTAGTTGCGCATTGAGAATGATTTCCTTCGTCACAAGGTGAGAATCAAGTGGATTGTTGACGGTGACTCCAACTCGAAATTCTTTCGTTATTCAATTAGGAAATAGAATAACATCCTGAATATTTTCCAGATTCTTAGCTCTGAACTTTCCTTGGCCTCTACCCCCGTGAAGGTTGAAGAGATGATCATTTCTCACTTCCAATCTTTTCTGCAATGTTTGTCTGTCGATTGGTCAGACCGGTCCTTTTATTCGATATTCCTCGCTTGGTTCTTTCTGAAGACCCCCATTCCCTTTGCATCCCTCCCTCTTTAGAGAAGATACGTTCTTGTGTGTTTTCACTAAGCAAGGATAGTGCAAGTGCCCTGAATGGCTTCAATGGTTTTTTTTTTACCATAATGTCTAACCATTATCCAGTTAGACTTCTCGTTGATGATTCAATCTTTCTTCTTGGGTGGTATGCTCCCAATGGGGTTTTTTCCAGTCAGGAAGGGGACTACGTCATGGTGATCCCCTATCCCTTACGTTGTTCGTCATAGCAACCGAGGCTTTTGTCAAAGGGCGCATTCTCTTACAATAGCTAGGCAGACCCATCATTTTGGTATCCCTAGCAGTTGTCCTATGATCTCTTCACTATCTTTTGCAGATGACACCACTATCGTCTCCAATGGGAACAACACTCCATTCATCGTCTTCTGGTTTTTCTTCATCTTCATGAATGTTGTTCGGGTCACCTCGTAAACATTTCAAAGAGCTGCTTAGTTCCCGCTAAGTCAATGAACCCTAAAAGGATTTCTTGGATAGAGTCCTTTTCCAGTTTCGGATTTCCTCTCTTCCTTTGCCTTATCTCAGCATCGTTCTTTATGGGGGTCGCAAACTCAACGCGATTTTCGATCCCCTAACTGACAAAGCGAGGGGGAATATTTTTAGATGGAATTCTTCTCTCAACTATCAGGCAAATAGACTTGTTCTCATTAAGTTAGTCCTTGATTCTATTGGGTCTCATGTCTTCTTTGTCATGACTCTCACATCTTCTTTCTTCCATTCCTATCGCTCTTTGGCCTGGTCTTTTTTTCGGGGGAAAAAGACGATGCAAAAAGGCATCATTGGATCACTTGGAATACCATTTGTCGTTCCAGATGTGAGGGTGGTCAGGGTTTCGGGATGTATGTAAAACATATGCTTGTAAGCTTTGGGTTAGATTCCGATCTAACGACTCTCTTTGGGCATCTTTTCTCCAGGCTAAGTACCGGCACCTTTTTCCTTCGGATCACTCTAGGTTCTCGTCTTATGCTAGTGAGACGTGGAAACGGATGCAACTGGTTAAGGCCTTCTCAGATTCCCACGGTTGGGATTTTGGCTGGAATGGAGGCTCTTTCTCTCTACGGGAAGCTTGGAACTCAACGAGAATTCCAATGCCGAAAATTTCTGTTTTCTCTTTCATTTGGGACAACCGCACCCCTTCTAAGGTTTCAATTCTGTTATGGAAAATTTTGCATGAGGGTTTACCAATTAATGTTAACGTCATGGGGATCGGTATCCCTCTAACGTCCCGGTGGAGGTGTTGCATAATTGGGGACTTAGAACTGTCTACTCATTTATTCTTGTTTGGTGAGTGTGATTGTGCTCTGGTTTTTTTGGGGATTGGGTAGGTCTTTACAGGGCCGCAAACTCTCTGCGGGACTTGCTTAGTTTCTGGTGGGCTGGGTGGAGCGAAAAGGATCTTCAGTCCATCCTTTTCCGTCTTATTTCTTATCTCATTTACTGTCATATCTGGTGCTTGCGAAACAAGTCTGCGTTCGAGGAGTCAGCTATCATGTCGTCTTCCATCATTCGCAAGGTTAAGGACGATGTGTACTTTTTGTTCCGAGGTGGCCCCTTTATGGGTTACATTCGTCCTCATTCTTTAATGCTAGTTAGTGCTTTCTCTGTTACCAGGGGCTCTCTTCCCCGTGCGGGTATAGGGTGAGTGTGATATTTTTTTTAAAGGTTTAGCACCTGGTTGTTCTGCTTTATCTTATGACTTTTTGGGATGAGGCTGGTTATTAGCGGGGCTGATGCTGCTATCAAGGACTCTTAGCTGGTTGGTCGTTTCTCACACTTAGCTCCGAGGCTTTAGTTGTGGGAAAGTGGTTTTCATAGTTTAGTGGCGTAGGTGTTTGATCTTGTAGTGGCTTTGGTATGCTTTGGCTTGCTGGATGGGGTACTCTTCGTCTCTGTTCCTTTTGCTCGTGTGGCATTGTCGTTGCTTTCGTGGGCGTGGTTGGTTGTATGTCCGCTTGGGCATTTTTGTATGTGGTATTTTGGCTTTTGTTTCAGACGCAGTTGTGTGTTTTGTACTGCTATCTTGTTTTTGTGAGCTACTGGAGAATGACTATTTTCTTCTTTTTGGTATTTATATATTTTATTTCTATTTTAAAAAAATATTGTATATGGTGTATTTGTACTTCGTTCTGGATAAGATCCTTGGCCACCGTAGATTATATTAGACGTGAATTGAGTATATCGATCATTTTCATATGAGCATTCATTCGATGTATATGATACACGTCTAATACAAAATTATGGATGTTCGACCTTAACCTGCTCTGTTATTCGCTCTAATAGACAGCGTTACTTAGAAACGCTCTTTATTTGGGTAGGTCTCGGGGTGAGGCGTTACCCATCTTCTTTAAGAAATCAGCGTTCCATCATCCTATGCAACTTAAAAGATGCAGATATAGGTTCTTCACCGCCATCGCTCTGCTACATCTACCTTCTTGAGACAATATATTCCTCCCAGAACGATATGCATTTCTCGCATTTTGGGTTGAGAGTTGAAAACTTTATTAAAATTCATGTACAATATTAGAAAAATGTTAAAGAACGAGTTGGAATCTAAGAGGAAAAAATGGGTGGAATTAGATGTTGAAAGTGGGGCCTAGACTAGGAGAAGATGAAGTCGACTAGGGAAAGCAAAAAGCTCTGAATAAGTTCACCATAAATTGTTGAATAAACCAATGACCATTAATTCACAGCGCAAACTACGCGGATTGTAGTCTAGACGGTTGTGATTGAGTACAAGCTTATCCGAGGTTTCAAATGTTGAATAACTTGGTTGTAGGGGTTGCTGCTTTGGATGTTGTTGGAGGTCAATTAAGGTGAGTAAATGCAGTATGATGACATGTCCAACAATGACGCATCCCTATGTTGAAAATGTTCAAGTGTTACACTTGAACGATTATTGAACGGAAATGGTTTATTTTCCAGAAAAAAAAAACTTTTCACTAATAGCCAAATCAACTTACCCTAATGTAAATTTATAAGCTAGTTTTATTGTCGCATCTCTTTCCTCCTTTCACACCTTAGAGCACAACCAACAATGACTTGTTCAGTGACTAAACAAGCCACGGAGCGACCAGATATGGCTTGTTTACTTCTTCGTGGCTAGTTTGGAACTCGTTCGTGTCCAGTTGAGTGAACAGAGGCTACTGGTTATAACGACGAAGTGTTTGCCGTTATAAGTTGATAACGGCAAAGTCTTTACCGTTATAAATTTATAACGGCAAACACTTCACCGTTTTAAACTTTTAATAATAAAAAACCATGCAAATGTTGTTTGCTGTTGTGAACAGCGGTAATATTGGATGAAAGAGGTGTTTGATGTTTTATGCTATTTGTATTATGTTAACTAGCTGGAGAGCTCGTTTACACATTCTGTCAAACAATATATGTGCATCTCATCAACATCACCTGCTCAGTCACGAGAGCATCATCTGGTCGAGCACCAACCTCTGTCAGAGCTCCAGGGATGATCAGCCTTGTCTAGCCGAGGGGTCGTTCAAGTACAACCACCAGACCGTGGTCGAGGTTACCACCTCCAACTCGTATGGGCAACAGCATCACCTCTGGTCGGGCAAGAAGCTCTGATGGGGACTCCTAAACTCCATACCTGGTCGGTCCAAGCTTCATGAGCTGATCGGTCTTGGAAACAAGTGGTGCTGGTCGGTCCAGGCTTCTAGTGCTGGTCGGCCTCGAACTCTAAGCACTAGTCAGTCGAGCCTCAAATGCTGGTCGCATGGATGACAATCACTGATCGGTTCTATTTCTATGACTGAGTCGGTGCCATGTTATTCTAGAAAGTGGGATGGCACATAATGATTGAGTGATAGCTTTTTATTTAATAAAAGTAGTAGACACTTTTATTATTTAGCTGCAGTAAGTCATGAAGTCCTCCACGTAAGTTAGCATTCAGAAGTTAACCTGGTCGTTCAAATGATAGAATACACGTGGTCGGTACATTGAAACAATCTGGTCGGTCCGTTTTTATCATTCCTGGTCGGTGCTGTGAAGGCAAGAGCAGCATGTCAAGGAGCTGGTCAGTATATACATGTTTGGGCGGATCGGTTTCGTACGCCAACTCACCGCCAACTCGTCGCCAACCAAGCGCCAACCATACACCATATATTTACAAGACTGCCACTACCCCTTATCTCCAACTATAAATACCCCCTTTCTCTACACATTTTGGGGGGGGGGGGGGATGGGAACACCCCGAAGGGCTGCTAAAATCATTTCTTCAAGGCACTCTCAAGCTTGATCCATGGCTTTCATAGCTTCATCCTTCATTCATCATTAAATTCCTACAAAATTCTACCTCAAAGGAGAGGAGCATTCATTCTTTCAAGGAGCATTCATTCTTTAGAGGAGCATTCATTCTTTCAAGGAGCATCCATTCTCTAAAGGAGCATTCATTCTTTCAAGTAGCATTCATTCTCTAAAGGAGCATTCATTCTTTCAATCATAAAGCAAGCAAAAAGAGGGATATGAATGTAATGAGAGATTCTATGCATGTTGTAGAAAGAGATATCATAATGAAAATGCTTGGAAAGTGGATGTAGATTCATCTCGAATCGAACCACTATAAAAATTCTCTTGTCTTTACTTTGTATTTTTACTTTTGTGAATCGCGGCCTCATATACAAATTCTAAAGGTTTTCTAACGCCCCGCCTTTGAAAAGGTGACGTGCTTTCCAAGCATCTCGCCTCCGATTTGGTAATGTGTTTAGAAACACCTCTTTGGTTGTAATACCAACTTTTGGTGTAAACAATTAGGCGCCCACCGTGGGGCTGCATTCGCACTTCTCCCAAACTCGACAAGGTTAAGAACTTTGCACGTAAGATCTAGGCTTGCTTCAACCATAGATCTCGCAAATCTCAGATCTGGGCCAATCGACGAGCTATCTTCCAAAGTCAAATCCATGTCCGAAATAATGGCTAAGTCCAAGAAAACCGCAAGTAAAACCGTTGGAGAAAACGACAACAACGACGGCGTCAATAATGTTGCTAACAACGAAGCTACACCTCTTACTAACCGCTTCGAGGTTGGTCAAAATTCCATAACCGGAGCTGGAGTAACAAGGGCCGAGCTAGATGTCATTGTCGCTAATCTACACCAACGGATGGAAGCTTCCAGTAAAGCCTTGTTGGATGCTAACAAAACTCTTGTGGATGCTAATCAAACTTTGATGGATAAAGTGAGCGCTCTCCTAAACGCTCAAGCCAATCCCGCTCCTCCTCAAAAGGCTCATGTCAACCTTGAGGGAAACACAAATTCATCAACTCCCGATCATTATCGCAATGATAACATTGAAGGGTTCAACGGAGCCGACATTCACGCTTCCAAGCTGAAAGCCAAAAGCGCTTCCAATCGAGATGCCCGGCGAGTTGCAAGTCCTGAAAGGGGAGCACCTTCCCTTACTGAAGGAAAAGGACCCATACACTCTAATCGCGATCAAGCATCCGGAAAGGAAATCGAGGTCCGCTCTCCCAAGCGACACTACTCAAAAGGGGACATCGAGGACGTGGTGAAGCGGATGATGAAAGACGGCCTAACCCGCAAAGATAGCGAAAGGGAATGGGATTTTTCTCCGAGCAGAAACCCATTCACCAGGAGAATTCGCAAAGCTGAGCTTCTGAAGAAGTTCGCACATCCCACCTTGCCTCCATACGATGGGACAGCTGATCCAAATCACTTCCTATACAGATATGAGTGGCACATGAATGTGGCTAAAGCGACGGATGAGATTAAGTGCTTGTGCTTCCCGCTCTATCTAGAAAGCGTCGCATCGCTATGGTTTACAAGGCTCCCGCCCAAATCCATCGATCGCTTTGATGATTTGACTCATAAGTTCAAAGAGCATTTCAGGTTGCAGGCCACAAAAGCTAAGGATGTCATCTCCCACACATCAATGAAGCAGAATCCTGGAGAGTCAGTTAATGCTTTCCTCAAGAGGTTCAATACCGCTTTAACTGAAGTAGGGAATCCTGACCCCCCGCATGATCTTAGCATCTCTAATCGGCGCTATAGACAAGAATAGCGAATTCGGTCGATGGATCAAAATGAAGGAGCCGAACATGCTGGAAAAGTTCCAGAAGAAAGCCGAGGAGTATGTGAGAGTGGGAGATCATCCTGTGCTTCATCAGACTGTTGATCCTCCCAAAAGCGCTGACATCCAGCTTAATCAGCACGATATCCAGGGGCAGAAACGAGCCAATGATGGGAAAAACAGCAAGGCAAACAAGAAGTTTCGCTTCTACAACCCATTAGAACTCACTCCTCTTAATGATACCATAGAAAACATTTTCCTTGCCACCAAGGATACCGAGCACTATCCGGAGCCACCAAAGTTCAAGGTTTCACAGAAAACTATGGACTCTGGAAAGTACTGTCGACTCCACAAGCTGCCGGGTCATGATACAAATGAATGCAGAATTCTCCAAAGCATAATTGAGGAAATGATTCAGAATGGCAAACTATAACAGTACATCAAGAATCTACAATCCTCAAACGCCGCTCAGACTCCTCAGGGTCAAGGCCCTCTCTTGGTTCAACCCAATAACAGGCCAATCATCAACTGAGGGCTGATGGGAATCTCATTTCAACAACTCGAAATAAGCGATCGTCATCGCCTTCTCTTCACTTACTGCTCTATTACTTGCTTTACTTTACATTTTGCTTTCTGTTACATTCAGAACTTCTTGTAAAAAACTTGTAATATTGCATAAGAATTGTACTAAACAACATCTCTATGGATGAAGTCCTGCTTACTTGTGTGAATCTCTTACTTACAAGATCTTCGTTAATTCAAGACTTGCTAAAAGATGATTCTCTATTACAGGTTATAGGACGAATGCTTGCTTCCTTGAAACCCGATGCATTATGGCGAACCCCACAACATTTATTCAAGCATGGGATGCACAAAGAGTCAACACACCTAAGTGCAATCATAAAAACACCATCTTGAAGGGTGATTAAAAGGGGATGGCCAGAGATCAGACAGTGGAGAGGTCAACAAGCATATCTAAAATCAACACCGCAGGTTGTAAGTTCCAAGGGGCAACTTGCGCTCAATCATGAACACTTGCCATGATCAAGTGCTTTCAGTACAAGGCCAATGTTCGCTCCACGGAATGACGCAAACCTCGCAAATCCCAAAAGAGCACGACTTCTCAATCCGGTTGCAATTGCTTATCATAACTAAGCACATCCAACGCGACTGTTAAAGTCTACCTCATGGGTTCCAAGCTTCACAAAAAAGGGCAGATCCCTGACAGCTTGATTAAGTCCTTGTCTCCTGATATAGTGCAACTCCCGAGCGTTGATCACTCGATACATCAAAAGGGCTCACCAGGCCGAGGACCCATAGCGGAACAACCGACTTCATAAATTGCAGCTTCCTTAGCGGTGTCCCGCAAGCGTTGACCACACGATACATCGAGGTGACTCACAAAGTTGAACAAACCGTGAAGGAACAAGCAACTACTTATGGCCCAGATTCCTAAATCGAGATCGTTTGCCATGCCAAGCATCCGGTAAAGGAACTGGCGTCTGTCCTACGGATTCAAATATAAGACCTCCCCATGCGGGGGCATAAAAAAGTCTAGCCTCTCTTCGTGAGAGCAACGGCGAAAGACCTCCCGCTGCGGGGCATAAAAAAGTCTAGCCTCTCTTCGTGAGAGCAACGGCGAAAGACCTCCCCATGCGGGGGCATAAAAAAGTCTAGTCTCTCTTCATGAGAGCAACGGCGAAAGACCTCCCCATGCGGGGGCATAAAAAAGTCTTGCCTCTCTTCGTGAGAGCAACGGCGAAAGACCTCCCCATGCGAGGGCATAAAAAAGTCTAGCCCCTCTTCGTGAGAGCAACGACGAAAGTCCTCCCCATGCGGGGGCATCAAATCCCAAGTCCTCCCCTGGCGGGGGCATCCAACATAAATTCCTCCCCATGCGGGGGCATAAAACCCAAAGTCCTCCCCTAGCGGGGGCACAACATAAGACCTTTTCAAGCAAAGGCAGAAAGATGCAATGGCTTCTCCAAGTAGAAGTCTCAAATTTGTCAATCAAATTCAAAATCGAATACCATGTCTATGCAAACAGTGTTTAACAAATCATAATTATTCTGCGTAGATATGACATTTAGTTTATTAAACATCATTCCTTAATGATTAACTAACATGTTATTGATGTGGACGATTAATAACAACGTATAAGTCCAAAATCGTGCAAGTACTTGTTTTCATTACAGAACAGGTGCTACGAAACACAAAGTCAAGTCAACAAGTTCATAACTTGGATCGTTCGGAATCAACTAGTCAAGGCATTAAATCAAGATTTTCCATAGCAAACAAATAAACCACGACTGGATTCCAACGCAGACCGTGATAGCAACGTTCTTTCCGAAGCCCGTATTTCTCATAAGTGAAAAATACAAGCTTCGAGGGGAAAATGTTAACTAGCTGGAGAGCTCGTTTACACATTCTGTCAAACAATATATGTGCATCTCATCAACATCACCTGCTCAGTCACGAGAGCATCATCTGGTCGAGCACCAACCTCTGTCAGAGCTCCAGGGACGATCAGCCTTGTCTAGCCGAGGGGTCGTTCAAGTACAACCACCAGACCGTGGTCGAGGTTACCACCTCCAACTCGTATAGGCAACAGCATCACCTCTGGTCGGGCAAGAAGCTCTGATGGGGACTCCTAAACTCCATACCTGGTCGGTCCAAGCTTCATGAGCTGATCGGTCTTGGAAGCAAGTGGTGCTGGTCGGTCCAGGCTTCTAGTGCTGGTCGGCCTCGAACTCTAAGCACTAGTCAGTCGAGCCTCAAATGCTGGTCGCATGGATGACAATCACTGATCGGTTCTATTTCTATGACTGAGTCGGTGCCATGTTATTCTAGAAAGTGGGATGGCACATAATGATTGAGTGATAGCTTTTTATTTAATAAAAGTAGTAGACACTTTTATTATTTAGCTGCAGTAAGTCATGAAGTCCTCCACGTAAGTTAGCATTCAGAAGTTAACCTGGTCGTTCAAATGATAGAATACACGTGGTCGGTACATTGAAACAATCTGGTCGGTCCGTTTTTATCATTCCTGGTCGGTGCTGTGAAGGCAAGAGCAACATGTCAAGGAGCTGGTCAGTATATACATGTTTGGGCGGATCGGTTTCGTACGCCAACTCACCGCCAACTCGTCGCCAACCAAGCGCCAACCATACACCATATATTTACAAGACTGCCACTACCCCTTATCTCCAACTATAAATACCCCCTTTCTCTACACACATTTTGGGGGGGGGGATGGGAACACCCCGAAGGGCTGCTAAAATCATTTCTTCAAGGCACTCTCAAGCTTGATCCATAGCTTCATCCTTCATTCATCATTAAATTCCTACAAAATTCTACCTCAAAGGAGAGGAGCATTCATTCTTTCAAGGAGCATTCATTCTTTAGAAGAGCATTCATTCTTTCAAGGAGCATCCATTCTCTAAAGGAGCATTCATTCTTTCAATCATAAAGCAAGCAAAAAGAGGGATATGAATGTAATGAGAGATTCTATGCATGTTGTAGAAAGAGATATCATAATGAAAATGCTTGGAAAGTGGATGTAGATTCATCTCGAATCGAACCACTATAAAAATTCTCTTGTCTTTACTTTGTATTTTTACTTTTGTGAATCGCGGCCTCATATACAAATTCTAAAGGTTTTCTAACGCCCCGCCTTTGAAAAGGTGACGTGCTTTCCAAGCATCTCGCCTCCGATTTGGTAACGTGTTTAGAAACACCTCTTTGGTTGTTATACCAACTTTTGGTGCAAACATATTATATAATATATTTTTTAAGTGGTTTGTGCCTAGTTTTGTATTGCTGGTTGCTTGGTGGCTTGTTTGGATGAAAGAGAAAAAGTGAACAGAACATATGGTTGGTTATGGTCTTACTCACGTAAAAATAACAATCATACTCCCATTATTTTCCTTTCACACCCCTTTATTTTTTTAAAACTCATTCAGCTATAATCTGGGATCTTTCTGAATCACGTTTAGTCTGAACTGGATTATTGCACAAATCTCGTTCAATCTGAACTACCCTGTTATACAAACCTTAATTGGGCCGAGCGAGATTTATACATATATGGAGTTTTTTCTTTACCATGATCTATTGTGGTTTGAAGATAGATTAATTTTGAAAAAACTGAAAATTGAAAAATAGCGAATTTTGAAAAGATTAGAGTAAGGTTTAAATAGATTTAGATTAGCCAAAATTATATTCAAGTCATACTTATTCACAATAACGATAAAAGAATAAGGTAAGCTATTTTCGAATTTTGAACGCCAAGACAAATCCATTTTGTCATTTAAAGAACAAAAAATAGATTATTTAAGTCCATCCAAATGGATGAGTGATTTGCATAGTACAATTTTATGAGATATCTCTCGGTTATTTACATTCTTCAGATCATTTGATTATTTGAAATCCGATAGTTCAGAGGAACAAACTAATCTGAAATAGATAAACGATGATAACTGGCAAGGACTCGGATACAAATTTCCTAAAAACTTCCACAAGCTATACAACGAGTAAATTAGCAGTTTCTAAAGATTCGTATTTTCCAGTCAGAAAGTTATTTATAGAAATGGGTTTTATAAGACACCAAGAGAAAACAGATCACTGCCTCCCACGTCAACATCCAGCAAGGAAAAATCTTCAAGGTATGCTAAATTAGGAGATTACATTGAATTAGGTAAAAGTTAAGAGTTGCATTGAATTCTTGCAATATATATAACGTGGTAAGCTAAATTATCTTCAAGGTTTTTAGTTTTAAATGCAAAAATTCCAAAAAGCAAAAGAAAAAAGGAAATAAAAATAGAGGAATCCAAATAGTTGTACATAACCTTTTTACAGTTTTTTGTGTGGAGGTTCACTAAAAAAAACTACAAACATTTGCACTATAAATTGCAAATTTTCATTGAAAATTATTACGTAAGTGTTTAGTGAAATTTCTTCTACTCAAGGACTGTGGAATAAGTTTTGAAAACAAGAACGTGTACTAAATTCTAGGATTGTTACGGTTGGACCGTTCAACCGCCGAACCATTCACACGGTTGCCGTCTACTACGGTAATGGTGACGGTTCTGAATTTTGATAACCGTGGTAAACCGTACCAACCGTACATGTTTTTTTTGTAGTATTTCATAAAAAAAATATGTTTTTCAATCACTTAAGTTAAAGAAATAACATATATATAAATTATTTGCGTCTTTATTTATAGCCAACATGCACATGAATGGTTTGTTTCATAAATAAATAAACTAATTCTTAAAATTAATGTTAAAACTTGAATTATTTATGGATAAAAATGTAAATTTACGGAAATGGTTGCGGTAACGATTAGACAATTACGGTAACGGTTATAAAATTTGTCAACAGTCAACAACGGTTGCGGTTACGGTTGAAGGTAAAATTGACGGTTGCCGTAACCGTAACACCCCTACTAAATTCCATTTTGTTGTTAAGACATTTTGCATGAAATAGAGTAATGTGTTCTAAATACTTGGGCAATATGGTAGTTAAAAAAAAAATATTATATATGACATAACACAGATATTACTATGTGATAAAGGAAAAACATGACTCTATTCTAACTTTGGCCGGCATAAAACCACATGAAGATATCATATAACGCGTTATGGATTCAAAAATCCTCCTTGATGATGAAACAAATTTGTGAAAATTCTGAGAAACTTTTTCACTCAACATTCATGCTAATTGAATTGTTATAATGGATCCATGTTTATTAGATAAAATTAGATTGTTGGAAGAAATTTAAAATAAAATGAAGAAGACTAGTACCACATCATAAGAATTGAAAAATGTTTCAACTTATATAAGAGGCTTTCTTAGAACTGTGTTGGGGCCTTGGGACTACAACATGTTTGTTTTGTTGTAAGCAGGGAAACCATGCATGTTTAACACACGTGCCGAGCCGAGCTGCATTGTGTATAAAAACGGCGGGATGTGACCGTTTGAATGAATAGATGCAACCGTTCTTTTTGAACGGACGCAGCCGCGCCTCTTTACTACTATAATTCTGGAATCGAACTCCAGTTTTTCTCACTTGAATTTTTTCGATTTCTTCTTCCTCTTGCCTCTGTGATTTTCTTAAATACAGCGAACGAGTTCTGGTTCCTCCAGGCTAGAACTTTGCTCTTGTCACTGCAGCCAAACATTTCTGGATCGTGATTCACCATGTCTGTGCTAACACGCCGATTAAAGACAGTTACAATATCGGCTCCATTGTATCTTTGAACAGATTTTTCTTATACTCTTGCACTGCGATAAGAGGCCAAATACTATTTTAGGATTGTGATCATCACATCGTGCCTCTGAGGTTCCTTCATCACCAGAATCATGTAGCAGCGCATTCAACCCAACATTCTAAAATAGTATTTTTCCTAATGGCACCAAACAGTCTCAAAGAATTTCATGCTGACATTACAAAACTGCAGAGGTTTGAAGGTGTCAACTTCCTACGATGGCAAAAAAAAATGCACTTTCTGTTCGTAGGAATGAAGATTGTCTATGTTCTAACTACGCCAAAGCCAACAGAGTCCAACGTTGAAACCATTGCACAGGCACGGGAAAGAATCAAATGGGAACAAGATGATTACATCTTCAAGGGCCATATTTGCAATGCCATGACTGACGCGCTCTTCGATATGTACTACAACAAACCCACTGCAAAGGTCGACGTATGGGATTCATTAGAAGCGAAGTATCTTATGTAAGACATGACTAGTAAGAAATTTCTTACCACAATTTTTTTTAATTATAAAATAACTGATGATCGATCTATGGTAGAACAATTTAATGATATCATGCACATACTTAATCAATTCAATCAACATAACTTAAACATGGATGAAGAGATTAAAGTCTTATCAATAATAGACAAATTACCTCCTTCTTGGAAAGATCAAATGAAACTATTGAAACATAAGAGGGAGGATATTAGTCTAGACAGCTTTGCACATAGTATTTGCAGGTTGAACAACAACTAAGGCAGAAAGATGTTCAAGACAGAACAGTTGTTAATACATCAAAAGTCCATATGTTGGTAGAAAAGAAAGCAAACAATGCTTCAAATAACTCTTCTAATAAAACAAGGAAAGGGCAGAACAACAAATTAAAATTGTCAAAATAAGAAAGGCAAAGGTTCAAATGGTTGCTACTTTAGTGGTAAACCAGGACATTTTAAAAGAGATTGTCGCTTCTAGAAAAAAGAAAAGTTTGCAGCAGTAATATCAAAAAATGAATATGATTGAATAAGACAATTCTTGGTGGATCGACTCTGGCGCTACTAAGCATATCTGCATTGACAATAATCAATTCAAGAAACTAGGACCGACTAAAGGAGAATATTACCTTTATATGGAAAATCCAGCAAAGGCAGTGGTCAAGGAAAAGGGATTGTGGATTTGGAATTCACATCCGTAAAAGTTCTAATGTTAAATGATGTATTATTATGTACCTGAAATTCGGAAGAACCTTGTATTGGGAAGTCTTCTTAATAAGTTTGGTTTCAAGCAAGTCATTGAGTCAAACAAGTACGTGTTGACCAAAGGCAGTGTGTTTGTAAGGAAAAGGGTACATGTGTGATGGCATGTTTAAACTCAATGTTAATATAAATAAAAGTATTACTTCTGCTTATGTTGTTGACTCATTTTTATTATGGCATAATAGATTAGAACATGTTAATAATAAACGCATGCTTAATATGTTATCTTTGAATCTAATTCCCAAACATAAAAATGATGTGTTAGACAAGTGTAGAATATGCTCATTAACTAAGATTTCTAGGAAACCATTTTCTTTCAAAGTAGAAAGTACAATAAAATCATTACAACTTATTCATAGTAATAAATGTGATATGTATAGTACTCCTACAGTCCTACTATAGGAGGAAAGAGATATTTTGTCACATTTATAGATGATTACTCTAAATATTGTTATGCTTATCTCATGCATGCTAAAAGTGAAGTGTTAAAATCATTCATCAATTATAAAACCGAAGTAGAAAATCAATGTGATGTTAAAATAAAAACACTTAAGTCTGATAGGGGTGGCAAGTACTAATTTCCTGAATATTGTGAATTAACAGGAATTATACATGAAACATCTATTGCTTACACTCCACAACAAAATGGAGTGGCTGAAAAGAGAAATAGAACTCTTTCCGAAATAGTATATGCGATGTTGTGTAATTCTGGACTCAATACTAATTTCTGGGGTGAAGCTTCACTTACAGTGTGTTATGTTCTAAATAGAATACCTCATAAGAAAAGTAAAGTTACTCCTTATGAACTTTGCAAGAAAAGAAAACCAAACCTTGATTATTATCGAGTTTGGAGATGTAGAGCTATTGTCCAATTACCTGAACTAAAAATTCGGAAAGTAGGACAAAAGGTTGTCGAGTGCATATTCTTAGGATATGCTCAGCACAACAAAGGATATAGGTTTCTAGTAATAGAACCTAATAGCTCTATTGAGGTAAATGCAGTAACATAATCAAGGGATGCGGTGTTTTATGAGAATAGATATACATTTATTCAAAATAAACTGATTCATGAAATGGTGGAGGTTAATACACCTATTCGTGAAATTATGGAGGTTAATGAACCTAATATTGAACCAATAGAAAACATTGATTTAAATATCGACGAAAATGGTGATTCTCTAAGGAGAAGTAAACGAATAAGAAAAGAAAAGTCTTTTGGACCAGATTTTGTCGTATATTTGGTTGAAGGATCAAGAGATAATGTTGAACATCAATTAATGATTTCTATAAACATAGAATTTGATCCTTTAACATATATTAAAGCAATGAAATCTCAAGATTCATCATCTTGGAAAGAATCCATAAATTATGAAATGGATTCTATTATGGGAAAAAAACATGGAAACTAGTAGTTTTACCTCCTAGTTCTAAACCAATAGGATGTAAATGGATATTCAAGAAAAATTTAAAGGAAGATGGTACGATTGAAAAGTTTAAAGCCAGATTAGTTTCCAAAGGATTTATATAGAAAGAAGGAATAGATTATTTTGATACATATGCCCCAGTAGCCAGAATTTCGACTATTAGAACCTTAATTACATTAGCTTCTATCTATAATTTGAAATTCATCAAATGGACGTCAAGACAATATTTTTAAATGGAGAACTTGATGAAGAGATATATATATTTCTCAACCAGAAGGTTTTGTGATGCCTGGACAAGAATGTAAAGTATTTAAACTTTTCAAATCACTTTACGGTTGTTAGCCCGCTTTGTAGTCGGGCTACCCAAAGCTAAGAGACTACTCAACAAGGAAGTTTGAAGAAAGAATTTATGTCAGAAATTCTGATCGGGTCAGAGGGGTCCAATCTGAACCCTTTGGCTGTGTTATAGATGAGTCAAAATGGTACATGATTGAAAGTACGACCGGTTTGGATCGGAGGACACCGATCTGAATCCTCTATGCAGATCCCGATCCGAATCGAAGAACGAGGAGCAGCAGGAGCTACATCGCATGATCTCTGAAAAGGTGGAGCGGTTATGCCCACATTCTCCCCATGTTTATCCACTAACCAGATGTGTTGTCACTATCTTATCCTATCCGAACCCGACTTTTATGGGACGGAGGCCACGTATACCCGAACCGGAACTGCCCCAGGGAGGTTTTCCACCTATAAATACACCTCCAAAGCTCATTTCAAAGGATCTTTTGACACTTTCAGAACTCATACTCCTTTACAAAACCGAATTCCATCAAGATATTCAGATTACAACTATCTTTTAAAGCACATTTTAGAAGAGATTGAGTGAATTCATGCATTGTATGAGTGAAATTGAGTGAGAACCATTGTTGTACTTGTATTCAAGTCATCAAATTCAAAGAGTAGAAAGTAAACGTAGGCTCTTTAATGCTGAACCACTATAAACCATGTGTTTCTTCTTTGTTTTCGATTTCATTTCACTAGAATCATTTCTGATTTGGGAGTTAGAGCCATTTTTGGATCTAACATTTTGGTGCTTTCACTGAGAAATCTTTAAATTCTACGCTTTTTTGGATTATCATTCTACTATTTGGACCTTCAAGTTCAAAGAAGTTAATCCTTTGTTTTCGACATTTTCAAGTATTTGCTGATCAATTACTGAAAAATTGGACATTATGGCTAAAGGAAAAGGAAAAGAAGTGCAAGGCACTCGGGAGAATGATGCTAGAGAAGATAAACAAGCCATTGTCTTGACGAGGTCGCGGGGACAGAGTTTTGGAACGATCCGATCCGAACTGATCAAGAGAATCCAAACCGACCCAAAAGCTCTGGAGCTGCATAGACCCCCCCTCTGAACCGATCCGACTCCAATGTCCTACTCCGATCCGAACCGATTGCGGCTGAAACTGATGCATCTACTCAAGCACCCACCAATGCTCCGACGCCGGCCGCGTCGACTGGGGATCAACCTGCTCCATCTGCACCCATCACGCATGGAGATTATTCGCGTTTTCTTGACATGCTTGAGAGTACTAGAAATGCATTGGAAGCCCATAAACGTGACAGTCGCCGCATGCAAGAGAACATGGTCACCAGGAGTAGGGAACTCAGTGAGCTCCGGAGGCAAAATACACCTTCTCCAACACGCCGCCTTGCTGCAGACTATTCATCTTCTTCAGATGAAGAATGTCCTCGTGAAAGAAGGCCGCTTGAGCAACCTCAAAATCTTGATCAATTGACCTTTGGATCCTTGGGATCCAGTGAAGATGCTGCTCGTGTATTAGGACCTGATGACCGGAGCCTGAAAGAACCTATGTTGCTGCCCATGCGTGGATCCCACGTTCTACCCAGGGATCCTAATATTACTAATCCTACGCAACAACAACTTCTCCAACCCCTTCCTCTTGTGAATAACCGGGAGTGGAGGGAACAAAGTAGAGCAGCTGCCGCTAGAAACAGGAGGATATCCCCTAATCAGGAGCATAAGGGTAATCCGAATATTAGGGCTAGAGAACCTGAGAAAACATTAACAAATGCTGATGTATGGGCGATGGTGCACCAAATCATGTCTGAAAGCCGACACTACACCAATGAGGACTGGGGCATTGAGCGAAGTCACACCCCCTTCACAGATGATATATTGGACTTCCAGTTCCCTCGGCGATTTAACTTGCCACAAATGGATCGGTATTCAGGGAGAACTGACCCAGGACAACATCTGATGAGGTATGCATGGTTCATGAATGCCACAGCAGCTCCAGACGCTATAAAATGCAAGGCCTTCCCAATTTATCCAGAAGACGTGGCATTAATGTGGTTCACCCGACTCCCTCCACAGCCGATATCAACTTTTAAAGAATTGAGTGAACGCTTTATGAACCAGTTTTAGCTTCATGCTCGAAAATCTAAAAGCATCATTGAATTGTAAAGGATTAAGCAGGCTCTGGGTGAATCTTTGAAATCGTATTTAGACCACTTCAACCTGGCTGTCACCGAAGTCAGTGACCCTCATGAGCCTACTATTTTGATGGCCTTAATAGAAGGAGTTGACCGGGACACAGAATTCGGGGATTATCTATCCGGGAAACCACCCCCCCACTAGGGAATTGTTCTACGAAAAGGCCAATATTCGCTTAAGGCAAGAGGAAGCTCATGCAAATAGAAAGAGAGCCTGAAGGGGCCTCGAGGGAAGTCATCCAAAGCAATGTTGCTGTGAAGCAATCCGGTAACAGTTCGGGGAAGGTTGAGGTGAACGTCGACAACCAGAACAGAGGTAATAACAACAGAAATGGCAACGACAATAGAAGAAATAGGAACCGAGGGAACAACTCCAGCAAAAGACCTCGATTTCAAACTTTTGAGAACTATTCGCCGTTGAGTGACACATTGGAAAACATTTATCTGGATACATACAACGTATTGCAATATAAAAAGCCACCGCCTAGAGGCTCAACCGAAAAAGTGATCGCTACGGGAAAATTTTGTTTGTTCCATGGAACCCACGACCATTCTACCAACGGATGCTGTAACAACCCGATTTTTTATAACATGTTAAAACAAGAAATCAGGGCAGAATTAAATTATAAGTTAAGAATAAATGGTAACGGGTTATGCCATTGCGTTCGTCTCGAAATTCTGCTTGAAAACGAGTCCGAAATTTCGTAAATCGGAGTCCGTATGACCAAGTTATGGCCCATAGAAGATTTCAGAAAATTCAAAATTCAGCCCGAAATTCAAATTCAGCCCCAAACAGACTGGGCGGGAAAATTTCCCGCCCAGCCCCAGGTCGACTGGGGAGTCGACCTGCCCCAGCCCCAGGTCGACTGGTGAGTCGACCTGGGTGTCGACCTGGGGGTCGACCTCCCTGGTCGGGCCATGTTGGCCTGGTGCACCTGCTTGCTCCTTTGGGTCTGTTCAGCTGGCCAATGACGAGATTTGATGGTTCAGATCTAAACTAGGGTTAATCCTATGGCCTAAACTTGTCTCTATTCCTATAAAAACACCCTAAGACCTAGCCTAAACCACCACAAATCATCCTAACAACTAAGTGCTGCCAAAATGCTCCCTAATCATGGCCTCCATCTTCATCTTGAGAGCTTGAGAGTTCTAAACTAGATCTAAGGCAAAGGAGCAATCTTTCTCCATCAAATCAAAGGAGCTACTTATTTCTCAAGGCTTTGTGTGGAGCTTATTATTATTTGGAGATTTCTAGTGTTGCTACATCATTCCTAGAGCTTCTACAACGTCTCTATCTTGTTTTATTTTGTTCTATTTCTCATAGCCACGATTTGTAAGCCCCACTCTACTCTTAGATTTAAACTATGAAATTAATATGAACATGTAGCAAGTTGAAATGGGATTTTTGTGTAATACTTGTCTTGGGTCTATCATTGTATGCATAGATCCATTCATGACTCTTTTGATCTATGATTGTGGAACTATCGTGAACCTAGTACCGTTCATCTTGATTTTTGGGTAGAAAGCTATGAGCTTTATTTGGGGATTATGCATAATGCAACATAGAACCCCTCATAACCTTGATGTTAATTTTCCTATGATGTTGAACTACATGCTAGTCACAAGTTTATCACTCTATGTCAACTATTACCATGTTATCACCCTATTTTCTAAGTTTGATGTCATACATGTTTTGAGGCCAATAATCCTATATGCTAGTTGTGATGAACACCTTTGCCTCAAATATCATCATGTTTAACTTATAACCAACTTTACCACCTTATGTCCATCTTTGTCATATTGTTATGTTCCCCTTCTTGATCTATTTGTATTGATGCGAATTTATGTGCGATGGGAATACGTTATGGGTAGTTAGGCGAACTTGAAATGACATGAAAAACATGACTTGTAATGTGACATGAAAATTGATTATGCTTGAAAACTTGAATGTGGTCATGACATGTAGAAAACCATGAAGTGGCCAACTCGAGGTTGGGTTGAGTTTGTAGCATAAATCTGCCCGGAACCGCCCGACAAATCCAGTGGCTACAAACAATAGGACCCAATGTGAGTAGTTGGTCATATCGCGCTTGAAACCCGAGGTTAGACTAGGTTGTGGTGTAAAGCTGCCCGGACCCGCCCGGCACATCCAGTAACCACAACAAAGTCTAATGTGAGAGGTTGGGCGCATTAAGTTAATTAATGCCACATGATAGGTTTAAGTCATGAACCACTTGGATACACTTAACCAACTTGATACATGATTGGATAGGGTTAACCACACTTAACCTGTTAGAAACCCTAGTTACGTGGTCCTTTTCAGCAGTAACCCTCTTAGATGTATCACGATACCCTAGGGACTAGGCTAGGGTGGGGCACGATTACTGGGCTGATTGTAAGCGACTAGAAAGACTGCTGAGTAGGTGCGCCAGTGTAGGTTCAGGCGGGCTATGGTCGTGCACATAGTCCGGAGTTGAAAAAAAAACAGATACGGGAACTAGTAGGTTTAGACTGTGCGTGCTTGATTTGTGTCAGTGGTTGGCACCTTAGGGCTTGATACACCCTAGGGTGGACCTAGCACAGTTGACTACATTCTGTGATTGGGCCGTATGACACCGACACTCGACGAGTTAGGCATATAGGGAGCCGATCGACTAGATCATATAGTTGGACCTTGACTTGGGTCATCTCATGATATTGGGCCAAGGGATCATTTCTTGTTTATACTTGACATGGGTTAGAATACTAGTACTATTGGTGCAAAACTAAACCTTACATATGCGATGCCACACTTGATCTACCTTGTTATCTATTTATCATGCCAGTTTGTTACCATCTTTATGTTTCATCTCAGTTTCTCATGTCTAGTTAACTTCATTAGTTTTTATACTAATAGTAGGTAGGACTTACCAGTCTTTATGACTGACCCTTTTTCTTCGCCTCTTTTCTT